>JAXQGL010000034.1:0-372242 GCA_037039815.1 Umbelopsis sp. M5902
GACAACATTTTACATCTTTGACAACATTTTCATTATGATTGACAACATTTTACCATCTTGACAACTTTTTGGCAACATTCTCACCATCTCTGGCAGCATTTTACCGTCTTTGAAAACATTTTAATATCTATGCCAACTGCTTGACAGCATTTCAAGTGTTCGACCACATTCTCACTATCTTTGACAACATTTAACCGTCTATGGCAAGTGTTTGACAAAAATTCACCATCTTCGACAACAATTCACCGTCTATGCCAGTTTTTTAACAACATTTAGCCACCTTCGACAACAATTTACCTTCTATTACAGCTGCTTGACAAAAGTTCACCAAAATTGAGATTTCGGTTAGCAGAGATATTTCCTTAAAATTTAGACATCGTGCGCCAAAGCACTTTCAATTATAGTAAAATGCAATGGTAGACTCTCATTATGATAGCAAGATCTAGACAGGCTTGGTAAAAATGGTATACCCTTTGAAACATACTCCTGGATGATGTCATTTCGTTTATTAGTCCCATCAACTTTGCTCATACAAAAGCGATACCACACTCCTATCTTTTGCCGGCGTCTACTAAAGTAAGCTTAACAAACTCAATTATACATACATCAAACCTTCTCAGAGTTTCAGTTGTTGCGTTAATGAGATTCATTGAATGCACTTACTACTCCAATACATCGCGTGGATAATATAGAGCTAGTTGAATTAACTACAAATATATATAATCTAGCTTATAGGGTAGCGGTTGAACTCTGCTTTGATAATTTCGTTGGTCATAAGTTTCTCATGTAAAGCGAATAGATTGGGGAATTCTTCCTTGGGAAAAGTATCTCCTTCATAGTTTAAAATTGGGAGAGAGATGGTGGCATGAATGTCAGCAATCGTCATCTAATATATCAAGATCTTATAAATAATGAGATACAAAGGCAAAACTACTTTTCAGGTTGAGCTTTACCTTGTCGCCAACATAGAATCCTGTCCCATTTTTGGCAAGGGCTGCTTCATGCTTAGCTACCACAGGTTTAATTTCGTTTTGTAGTATATCTTTCATTGTCTCATCAAATTGCTCCGAAGTCAAAATTTTCTTCCATCTTCCAAAAAGCGGCCAGAACTTTTCATGCAATTCCTCCCAACTGAAGCAAAATTGTTCGACGAGAGCCATTTCATGTTCTGTTTTGCCCAAAATCCCCATTTTACGGGCGAGATAGCGATAAATGGCTTGAGACTCTGCCAAAACAAACTTTTGGACTTGTTTAGGATGATCTAGTATTGTTTGGTGCGAGCCTAAAAAACACACATACCTTCGAGCCATCTTCATTAAATTCAGTCAGAACAGGAATATGTGTGAAAGGAGTAGTACTTTTCTCTTCCTTCCAATCCTATGACAGTGTCAGCAAACAGTGGTATAAACTTGGATAGTTTAATGAACGAGTTACAAACCTTTGGGAATCTATTCTTCCAGTTGAATCCTCCCAAGGAAAGAAGTGTTCTAGGTATCATGGCCAAACCATGAGCATCATAGTAAAAGAGTTCGTAAGTCACAGTCATTGTGGAAGAAGGTAAAGACGTTGTCAAAACTGAGGTGCAACGCTTTATATAACTTAATTTGATGGCGTTTTTGTGTCACCATAAAAGAAGTAGGGAACAACATTTGCTGCGCACAGTATCCTAGCGATGGTATGGCCACACCTTTTTTTGGAGAGTAGCTGTATGCATGCTACATCTCTTTTGAATGACGTGTGAATAGATACAGCTTCATGACTTGTTAGCACTTTTATAATCCCACAAATGAGTGGGGGGATTTTTGGCAAAGATTAAACTCAGCCATAGGAAAGTTTCCATGGCAACTGGGAGACAAAATTTCTTGATTTGTAAATGATGGCAATGGGTGGAACCACACTTTACAGCCATCAAAGTGTTACGGATTGCCGCAGCTAGTAAAAAAAACACCACGCATTATTATCTAGGCAAATCGAGTACTATTTTTACAACTTTAGTTCATCATCAAAGACTAGATACAATCAGGTAAAGCATTGATCTTTGGGGGTGATGATTCCGTTTAGTCTTGAAGCGCCTGACCGCCTGCGAGAGCTCAACAATATCGCTCGTAGACACTCTACTTTTTCGATTTTCAATTCCGTACCCCAATTGATAGTTGATTTACTTGACGCATGTAATGCATGGTTATGTCGTACATCATCGAATCAACAGGCCAAGAAAGCCACATTTGCATGTTTGCTGCTATGACCAAAATGAAATGGATTGGAAGGATTTTTGTATCATTTTGTTTTGACATCATGTCACTTCTTCAAAGGATAGCCGCAGAGCTCGCTTTTAAGAGCCTCATTGGTCGTGATTTTATCTTGTAAAGCAAACAACTTTGGCATTTCTTCCTGAGTAAAAAGATCTCCAAGGGTTAAAAGTGGGATAGAGATAGCAACGTGAATGTCAACTACAGTCATCTACCAACCGACGTTGAGAATTATTGAGATAAAAGGTAGCATGCATTTAACCAACTCAAACGACCTTATCACCAACTTAAAATGCTGTTGCGCTTTTTGCAAGCGCTTCTTCATGCTCCATCAATAGGGGTTTGATCACTTGATATAGCTCTTTGTGCAAAAACTTTTCATACTGCTCAAAACTTAATGCTCCAACTTCTACAAAGGACTAATATGGTCCATGTAATTTTTCTCAGCTATAGCGAAACTGGTCGACAAGAGTCAATTCATGATCCGTTTCACCCATATTGCCAATTTTACGTTTGAGATAGCGATGAATAGCATGAGTCTTTACCAGAACAAACTTTGGACATGCTCAGCATGAGGTAAGAATGTCGTGGTTACGCTACCAAGGTGGACTTCGCCTACCAACTTTAGCACTTGATGTGAGCTTCACCGTTTCCAAGGTGACCGGCGCATGTCAATTTTGGCAGTGATGCGTGTCCGGGAGGTTTCCTCTGTGAGATATCGATAGGTAGACTGTGGGAACACTTGCCCTTCTTTTGACATGTTCTTTGGGTATATATGCTGCTGACATAGGCTGATCAGGAACATTTAAAGTATTCTTGGATGTACGAGTCTTTGTATAGCAAGGTTGAGCTGTGGTTTGCAAAGTGTTTCACAACCACATGAAGCAATTCACGACGTACTGACGTATTCTGACTTGATTAAATACTTAATCCAAGGATCAAGACCATATGTTTTATTAGATACGAGTCTTGATCCAGCGTGACAGCAAGTGTTAAGCGTCTATCGTAGAAATATGCACCACTATATGTTCTGATTCAGAAGAGTGCGGCTACTTTGCACAAAAACTTTGACTATATGGTAAGCTAACCATGGTCGCAAACTCTGTAATTAAAAGCTTCATGGCGTACTAATATGTTTGATGTTTGCAGACGTCACTAACTTGATGCTGCCTGCGGCAGGCATGCGTTACCATGGAAACTGCAAAGTTAGCAACTCAGACACGCGTAAATTCGCGATGCGATGCGCGGCGCGAACGCGATCCTTTTTTTTTTCCTTGCCTTGTTACGTTTGTAATCTACCCTCCGTCTTGACTATTCCCTCTCACAATGACACAAACACCCGTTGAAGATGAACTCGTTGAAGAAAGTGGACCCATACTTATTGGCCAACTAGAAGTAAGGGCACTCGCACAATTCAATCGGCTGCTCCATTCGTTATAGGAGCGCCATTTACAGGGCAGACGAGCTAATGCATAATTTAGAAATTTGGGGTGTCAGCTGCAGATATCAAGAAACTCCAAGAGGCTGGTCTTCATACTGTGGAATCTGTCGCTTATACGCCTAAGAAAGGGCTGTTAGCCATCAAGGGTATATCGGAAACCAAGGCTGACAAATTGCTTACAGAAGGTAAAATGAAGGCAAGGGTACTTTTGAACTCTCAGGCGAAACAGTTCTAACTAGGCGAATTCTTTAGCTTCAAAATTAGTCAATATGGGATTTACCACTGCAATGGATATACATCAACGTCGGCAGGAGCTGATAAGCATCACTACTGGTTCTTCGGACCTCGATAAAGTTTTAGGAGGTTAGTTGCCAGAAGGGCCAAACCATTGGAAGTTAGAACACCGATTATGAGCACTGACATCTGCGAAACAGGTGGCATGGAAACAGGTTCGATAACAGAGATCTTTGGAGAATTTCGTACGGGAAAAAGTCAAATATGCCATACGCTTGCAGTGACATGCCAGGTACTTTTTTCATATTGATTAAAACAGCTATTGTCAATTGTTACTCTTGTTAACTTACACTATCGACTAGCTTCCAGTGGACATGGGCGGTGGCGAAGGAAAATGCTTATACATTGATACTGAAGGCACATTTCGACCGTCTCGAGTGCTATCAGTTGCTCAACGATTTGGATTGAATGGAGAGGAGACCCTTGATAATATTGCGTATGCTCGAGCTTACAACACGGATCATCAGCTTGCATTGTTAGTGCAAGCGTCAGCGATGATGGCCGAATCACGATTTTCCCTTTTGATTGTAGATAGTGCAATGGCCCTTTATCGAACTGATTTCTCAGGGCGAGGTGAATTAGCAGCACGACAAATGCATCTTGCCAAATTCATGAGAAATCTCCAAAAGCTAGCGGACGAGTATGGTATTGCAGTGGTGATCACGAATCAAGTAGTAGCTCAAGTTGATGGTGCGGCGTCCATGTTCAATCCCGACCCCAAGAAACCAGCTGGTGGCAATATTATTGCGCACGCGTCTTGCACAAGGTTAGATTTGTGCAGAACGACATGGTGGTGCTTCAGGCACTTTTTGCTAACCTGATTATTGCAGATTGTATTTAAGAAAAGCCCGTGGCGAAAACCGAATATGCAAAGTGTATGATTCACCATCGTTAGCTGAGAATGAAGGGACATTTGCTATTTTAGAAGATGGTATTGGAAATGCAGTTGATTAGACAGATAATTTAGCTAGCAAAATTTTCTTTTTTTTTTTTGTATCAAAGTTTGGACTTGGTGATAAACCCATATCTTGTCGCATCGGCTCTTGCATGTACATTATTTGACTGCATGCTGTGGTTGTGGTACATCTGTAACAAATACGTGGGCAAAAGTTTTATTATTTTATGGCACTGGACTTGACTGCACGGCACTAGCAAAAAATGGTAAAATGTATATGATTCAAGGGCAAAGTAGTCATCCAAACAGCCCGAGACAGGATAGCAAGGATGACAGATCCTTGGGGAGGGTAACAATGAAAAGGAGCACAATTTGGTAGGCTGTGGCAGTGACGGTAAAGGGACAAGATGTGTGGGATGGCATATATACCTCCCACTGAATAAGTTTGGTATCATCGAATTAGGTGCCATTGCTACACCCTAAGCGCTTGAACAGTTCTGCCGAATCCTACACCTATCCATTCAGTAAGACTTTGATTCCAACTCAACGAGTTAATTTCGGATTCAGCAGAATAAGCAAGGATAGGGTCAGAGATAGGCTTTTGCACTTGGTGGCCATTGTGGTATCCTTGGTGATGACGGTGATGACTAGATCGATTACCGCCACTGGCACTTGGTGAAGAATTAGCGGCGTTGAGATTGAGATCCCAGACCAGAACCTGATTATCGTCGCCTACAAATTTGGGTGATGAGCCAGAGTATTGGTTTACACAAAACAAGTTTTGGTTGTACACTTACCTCCTGTGCATATTTGACCAGATTCATTGGGAGCCCAGCTGATACAATTGACGCTAGCATTATGGCTCTTTACAAGCTCAGTCACCGGAGTGCTCGGGAACCGAATATCTAGAATTTGAACCGACATTGAATCCATATGAAACGTAGCTAGCAGGTGGTGTTCTATACGATTGAATTCCAGACGAAGCAGGGGTGCAGGACCACCACCGGCTGGACCACCTGCCACATTATTTGTTGCTTGCGGTGTTTCGTACAGAATGGTAGAGTGTTCCAATGATCTATGAGCGGCAAGCAAAGTTGAGTTAAGCGTTGGGATGGCGTTTTTGCACAAGATACGTACCTAAGATCAAACATACGAACACTTCCATCAGCACCAACGCTTGCAAAGATATCAGCGGTGCCATGCATAAATGCAACATCGTATACATCCTTGTCGTGGGCAATCAACTGTGTTTTAGCTTGGTTTGTTTCTACATTCCATACTGTGCAAGTGGTATCGATGCTGGATGTGACGACCAGGGATGGGTCAGTTACATTCCAATCAAATGAAGTTAACGGGGCGCAAAAGTCGGTTTGTTTCACCTGAATGAGGGGAAGCGCGGGGCTAGTTAGAAAATTGACCAAGTGGCAAAGGTGGTGGTGGTGGTATGACCATGCTGTATCCTTACGTTCATTAGTTCTGACTTTTTAACGAGCTTTTGTGGGTATCCAGAGGTTGGGCCGCGACCACCAATGGTATTACTACCATACGAAGGATTATCTACCAATTCCCAAAGGCGCAAAATGTCACCTGTAGTGGCCAACAGGTCAGATCTCGGCTTTCCCTATTGTGTGATGGATTTTTAGGTACAAGCTGTGACAATCGAGAACACCACGATAAAATTACCTTCCATGGCTCCCATAAGACTTTTGTTATAGGATAGTACGAATCTGTTTCAGCCAAAACAGTAAAGTCTGAATGTTGGTTGGCATACATATCGTCAACAAGGTCAGACCGTGTAGTTATTTGTAGCTGTGGTGGGTATCCACGGTGTTAGTAAACTTGCCGGAGGCAGAATTTAAAAAAAGATTTGCCATGTACCTTGTTATCATGTTCCTCTATGAAGCTTCCAAGGGCCAAGCGGAAGCCGCCTTTTTCCGTCGGTGCTTTGCTCCAATCCATAGCGTATACTGGCCAAGGGGCGTGATAGGTGTAGATTTCCTTGCCAGGTTTTGCATGGCGACCGTTCCGTGAGTCATGATGCGGGACTTCCTGAGCAGCCATTGGTTGATATTGAGAAGGTGGGTGATTGGGATACGAGTGAAGTTGACTAGGTCTCGGTGAGGCAGATGGTAGCGTGCTTTGCAGTGTGTCGGTTGAGCCAGCAACGGACGAGACGTTCTGGTACGGATTGTTTACGATCTGAGGGTAACGCTGGGGTAAGGAAACAGATTTTATAGGTGGCTGCTGTGGAGAATGCTGATAATTCTGCTGGGACATGGGCAGAAAACAGAAAGGGAACGAGTTGAGACGACGGCAACAGTTGAGCAGCCCGACTGTTGGTCCGATCCCCTTTCCACGCACCTGCAACCACCCACGCTGTGCCGCCGGCCAGGAGAAAATTTCTGACGACATTTACATGTTAAATGTAAAGGTGATGACCGCGCAACCAACGCACGGTAAAACTCGCAAAAGACAAACACGGTAACTCGACAAATGACAAACAAAGTAAACAGGGCATAAATAGACGTAAACAGACAGATTTCTTTATATTTAATGAAACGGTTTGAAGGAGTACAGTTCCATGAATAATACCTTGACATATATAATACATTTCATTTTTCGCTTCTTATCCACCATTTGTATGTTTGTTTTACCTCATGTCAGTTGTCATATCCAGCACCAGTATTACAAGACGGAGCAGCAGTATGTCAGGACGGGAGATTGATGTTTTAGGACGACACAAAGGTATTACAAGACGATCCACAATGGTGATAAGGCGGGACCCAAGCGACGATACATCAGATCAGAAACAGCCAGGTAATGGTAATAACAGCCATGGCTTGAGACGACCCAGCTCCTTTCAACGCTTGTCTCAGAACACAGCATCTAGTAGTGCAAGGATGAAAACGCTTAAATCAGTAGGGATGGATAGTTATGGGCCGGCTGGTTTGTTGATGAAAAGGCGTCCAAAAGCGGAAATGACCAGCGTCATCCAGCATGATCTGCCATACGACGCGCTTGGCAAATTTGAAAACCAAACCGAGCTTAAGGTACAAGACTTTAATGGCTGCAAGTCTGAATCGTATCGTTCTATCTGTATGGCTTGTACCCGTCAAGTAGCTTGCAAATCCAGTTTGGGCAGTTTTGAGGAGAGTACTCAACAGTTACCTAGCACACCGTCATCCCCAATTCCTACGCAGCATGCTCCAGTGATTCGCAGCGCGGACGACTATGGGCAGCATTGGCAAGCGCAATTCTTTGCTCTGACAACAATGCTCATTCGCCATTCTGATCAGTTACAGCGACTGTCCCTTGATCTTTTGAAGTCCGATACTAAAGTGAAAGAGGTACTTTTGACAGGATATGACCTTGCCGACAAGTATGCAACACAGGAGCGGAAATATGAAAACGAACTTTTGTATTACAACAACGCGTTGAAGCGCCAGCAAGCGTTAATAGATACATTGGAGACACTGATCCAAGATGTTTGTACTACTCAGGTTGCACCTGTAGCACAAATCTCAGCACCGCAAGACGAGAGCATGGCTGCGTCAGCATCCAGCCGCGAGATAACCAAAGTACCAGGCAGCCTTGTCACACGAATACGGTGGCAAATTAGCCAGTTAATAGGTGGATGCGTTGGAACCGGCCATGTTGTTGAAGCATCATGCAACAACGACGAGATCCTTATACTGTCAGGGACAGGAGTACTTTTAGAGCAGGTATATGCGCTTATGAACGTCCGTATAGGCTGTCTGAAAACACGCTATTTACTCTTGTTGTTATGTAGGCACATCCAGTATTTCACAACTTTGTCCTGTACCTAGATTTAGCCACTATCCAAGAAAAATACTCAATCACAACTCCTTCAAACTGGATTTCAGATGCTGAGGTCGCACACTGCCAATACGCACAGACCACCGAGTCATGTCCAGTTAAATTCGGATGGTACCATAGGCGTCATCATTGTAGGAGGCAAGTTCATATTCAAACGAATAAGGGCGTTGGGGATAAAAACATTTAACGTTTTCCCAATATTTATAGCTGCGGAAAAATTTATTGCAATATCCACAGCACCAATAGACTTTTATTATTTCATGCATCGTCTAAAGACTCTGCATTGGTTGCAGAGTGGAGCCGTGTTTGTAACACTTGCTTTAATAGACTAGCCATTCGAGCATAACCACGCTACACGCTTCTAAACCAGGACACTGTATCCTAGACACCCTAGATGTATACCCTCGCTATTTAACCTTCGATGTACACGTTTGTAGCTATCTATTTATTGTATCTATTTTATTGCGCATTCTTTACAAACATCCACATCACATCACATGTACTTGCATCAAATATAATCAAATAAACCAGAGGATAGGTTTACATTTTTTTTAATGAAAGAGTGGTGCAACAAGCTATGCACACACGGTTGTTTTGAATGAAAAAGTGGATGAAAGTGAATGAGCGTTTTTTCTGTAGTGTGGAGAAAAAAGTGTATGTACAATGTTTTGTGAACTTTGAACGCAGAAAATGGAGGATTAGTTGCCAGTGGCATCTTGTGCAAGTCTTACTGTGTAAAATTAAAAAGGACACAACATGAGTGATCAGTGACCATGGAATGCTCACAAGGGGGTTACAACTTACAGTAAAAATTGACGCTGACGGCAGCAATCATAAACACAGTGAGGACGGCAGGTCCGTACTTGTCAGAATAGTCACCAAGCTCCTTCTTTTGAAGGCGGTTGGCGCGGTCATGATAACCGTACAATGCATAGCCCATGACACTCATGGCAAGGACGGTGAATATGCCAGCGGAAATCTGGCCAACGTTGTCGGAAAAGTTGAGCAAGCCAATGGCAAGAGCGCCAAGCATCAGAGTGAACTTGAGCCAAGACAAGAATGTACGTTCATTGGCAAAATACACCTTGGGGTTGGCTTTCTGAGGAGCTTGAGGAACTCTCTTGGTTGGTTGTTGACGAGATTCTTGATCGGCCGACTGGCCACCGACCTCGGTATAGTCGTATGGCTGTCGCTCACCAAACAGACTGGATTTGCCCTTTTTGATGAATTTTAAGAGCCCAGCGGGAGATAACTCTTTCATGATACCGCCATGTTCAATCTGAACTGAACCTCTATCTTGACGGCGGATGAGGGGAGTGCGTTCAGTTGACTCTGGGCCAATGTTGATTTGCACGTGGTTGTTGTCCTCGGACTGTTGTTCATCGTTTGAAGTTTTTGAACCATCGGATCCATAGGTCAAGGCTGAAACTGAGCTACCGCCGGGCTCATCAGGACGGATCAAGCCAAACGATCTGGACGGAGGCTTGCGTATATCCACGTCCATTTGAGGCAACCAGAAAGGCAACATCTTTACACGATCCTCGAGCAAAGTAGCACAGCCGTGGATGAATTTGGAGAATTTGGGAACGGCTTCGACCAAGTGGGAGTTGACGAGCTCAGTAACCCATTGAGGAGGTTCTTGACCAACGTGGGTTTGAAGCTTGACTTCGAGAACGGCATAAGGAAATCTACAAATGTCGCTTTCTGGCAATTGCTTGAATGGATAATCGATACCAATATCCATTCTTCTCCAATTATCGCCGGCACGAGGACGATCATAGTTGTCTTCACGAATCAAAGACAATTCGGTATCCAAACTGATGCGTACTCGGGCATCACCAGGAAGTTGGAAAGCAGTACGGTTATAGAATGAGCGCATGACAGGGTGAAGTCGTTTGGTCAAAGTAGTGTATTGCACTTCGGTGGCCAATTGTTCCAACTCTTTGATTTCTTTTTCCGACTTTTTACCTTGCTCCTTGGTCTTGGCAAAAAGCTCATCGACAGTATACTGGCCAGCAAGGAAAGAGTTGAGATGTTTCTCCTTGATAGGGAAACGTGCCTTTACTGATTTTTCACCAGTCCAATCTTCACGATGGGTCTTGCGTTCCACAAAGATGGTTTGATTATCCATACCACCATACCAACGCATACGAAGAGCCTCAGCGCCTTCGGATTTCTCCAAACGTCCAGTGTATAAATCAAAATCATCATTATCATAATAGATACTGGTGATGGCAGAATCAGCGGCCTCAAACTCTTTGTTAGGGTTGAAAACCAATACAGGCAAATGCTTCAAGATAATCAATTTGAGCTCAGTGATGTTATCAGGATGTACCCTAAAAAGTAATTGATGGTGGGCGTGTTGATAAGAATTTGGCGTACCGCAATTTGTACCGGAGTTCCTGCACACTTACCAGTATTTTGTAGTATTACGAACAAATGCAGCTTGTTTTCCTCCAGCAGACGCATCGCCGCCATGGGATTTTCCGCGGTTTCGGACTCTATCATACAGAGTGGAGATACGGACAATCAAGGCATCATAGTTTTCCTTGTAAAACGGCTTTGCGTTCAATCGTACCATGAACATTGGTTTTAAAGTCCAACCAGTCATTTTCTAAGCGGGAAGTGACAATTGAAATAAACATGCACGTGTGAGACATGATTGGCTACCAAGAAAGCTTGTTACTCAGACGGTGGCAAAAAATCACAAAGTCCTTACATCGTGTTTTTTGATGATTTTCAAGAACCCAGTGTAATTGAGCCGAGTGAACTTGGCCAAGTCATGGACATCAGCAATGATATGACCCAGTTCGATTTCGGATGTGGTAAACTCATCTTCGGAAGGGTCTTCCTTGACGCATAAAGCGTCGACTTCTTGAGACTCGGCCTCGATTCTACGTTTTATCTCGCCAATCTTGACTCGCTGGAAGCTATAGACCTTATCCAGCTCTTTTTCGAGTTCTTCGACAAACTGTGATTCGTCGTCCTCGGTCCATTCTGTCTTCAAATGAGCTTTGAGGAATGCCTTGAGGTCGTCGTACGCTTTTTGAAATAAGAGTTAGCAAAATCAAAGTGCACAGGCACTAACATTGTTACTGTTGTTACGTACCAACATAGTGAAAGGTCCACTCTGGATACAGAGAGGTTTTGAGTTGGTGCCCAAACTTCATTACGCGGGTTTACAGTGGGCAAGTAAAAAGAAGGATTGAAGATCCCAAAAATTTCTAGACGACGACTTTTTTTTTCCTTTTTTTTTTTCTCTCGGAGATCGGATCCAGCACGTCGAGCCATCTCCTATGTTCTATGGAATGGATATGAGACGGATATGATGGTTCAACAGCCTCTGGTCTGGCACGCTGTAGGAAGTATGCAAGTGTGAGATTATCGGAATATTACAAGTAATCGAGCGGCCCAGAAGGCAACTGTAGAGGATAGACAACGCCAAATTGTGCAGAGGTCGAAATTATGCTTGTTATGACATTGGACTTTTTTTTTATTTTACGTGTACAGTACGTGCGTAGTGTGTTACAGAAGCAAACGAATAAATTAAATCACAAACTTGAAGCTATCGATAGGTTTTTTTTTTTTTACCATCAATGGTGCTGACTACCAATTAAACCGAGTTTTTTACCATGAAAAGTCAATGGTGCTGGGATCAACGGCTTGGAAGACTGTACCGTTGTGAGAACCAGATACATCAACAACAATGGCTTCCATGATGGCCGGAACCTTCTTGCGGTTAGCTGTGATGGTAACTTTGTTGCCTTTCTGGCTAACCTTACCAACCGAAGACTTTTGAATTTGTTGACCATCGGGAGCAGTGAAGGTAAGGGTCCACTTGTTGCTGATAGGCTTGTTGGCCTTGTTGCGAACGTTGAAGGAAGCTTGGAATTGGGTATTCTTTGAAGTATCAACAAAGTAAGACACTTGAGCATCGGCTGACTTGGTCTCCGGGATGGTGCTGGCAGTCTTAGAGCTGCCTGAAGATGCAACAGACAAGCTTTGGACCTTGGCAGAACCAGCGACCAAAGTCTTGACGTTGGAGACTGCACAGGTTGAAGCAGCTCCAGTGTTGTAGTTGCAGTAGGCAGAGGTACCATCAGCACTGGCAGTGCAGACCAAGCTGCTGGGGCATTCAGTAAGAGACCACTGGCCGTTATCGCAGACAGCGACAGAGGAACCAGCGCAGGCGTAACCAGATGTGCAAGAGCCGCCAGCGGTTGGGCATGCAGAAGTACCGGAACTTGGGCTAGCTGAAGCGGCAGCGCTAGAGCTGGTAGCTGACGCACTGGTAGTACTAGGTTTGCTGGTAGACGATGCGGAACCCTTGGAGGTAGATGTAGCAGCTACACTGGACGTGGAAGCTCCGCCAGAGGAAGAGGACTTGCCGCTATGCAGGTAGCTGGAAACAGCAGTAGCATAGTTAGGGCTAACATCGGTGTTTCCATAAGCTTGACTGGCATCCCACATCATGACACCACCAAAAGACTTGTAAGACTTGAGGCTATCAATGGTGGTTGTTAGCGTATCATAGGGAACATAACCGGAAGTGGCCGCAGTGGTAGAGCCGGGAACTCCGAGGTAGACCTTGACATTAGGATTCTTAGCCTGAGTAGAAGCCCAGTTATCCCAGGTATCAAAGTTGAAGGTACCCAGGACAGAGCAATAGTTGTTATAAAATTGGACCCAGACGAAATCAAACCAGGCATTGTTCAATGCGTCGCCGAGGTATGCATCAGGGAAAGGACACTGAGGAGCACCAGTGATGTAGTAATCCTTGGAGCTGTCAGAAGCTGTAAAAGATGGTCAGACAAGTTTCGGGTCAAATATTCAAGTTCCAGGTTAGGCACTTACCATAATGGGTTCGGAGCTGCTCAATCATAGCGGTATATCCAGTGGTAGAGCCTCCCTCGATATCGAGGTCAAAGCCATCGACAACGGCATCTCCAAAAGGACGAGTAGAGCTGTTACCAGCACCAAAGGTGTTCCAAAGGGTGTCAGCAAACCCGCTGGCTTGAGTGTCAGAGGTAAATCCATAAGAACCGGAGGCACCACCGAGAGCCAAAATAATCTTTTTACCGTTAGCCTGACAAGTCTTGATATCTATATAAAGAGTCAGTCACTGGTAACGATTGATATAGTTACAGAGTGTAGTGCTAATATTAATTACCTTGGCCAATTTGAGGGCAGTCCAAAAGAGCAGTTCCATCAAAAGTGGTACAGCTGTTGCCGGTGTTACTAAAATCAACGACTGGTTCATTGCCGGTACCAAAGAAAGTGGTCAAGAAGGACAAGACGAGAACATCTTCAACAGAATCTTCGCAGTAAGATGCAAGGTTCTAGACGTTGGATTAATTATTGAGGTCCAAACTATTGGTTTACGGGTGAACTGTATTTACCTTTTGCCAGCCAGATTGAGCACCACCAGCAGCACCATAAGAGTTTTGGCCCCTGAAAAAATTTGTGATCAATTCAGTTGAGATTGCAAATTAACTAATGACGCCTATATCAGACACTTTACCAGTAGTTGACATAATTGATGCCGTCAGCACTGAAAGCTTGAGAAATAGTAGCAGAAGCCAGCATCACGGCAGCGCCAATGGCACCTTTGATAGCGAGTGAAGAAGAGACCATTTTTTGAGATGTAAAGCGTATTCAAGGGCCAGCCGATTGAATTCTTGTTGTACGAAAGGAATGCGAGTGTTTCTTGCCACAGACAAGTGTTGGAATAAAGAAATAATCAAGTCGAATGTATTGCATTTTATACTTTTTTTTCTCAATGAACAAATCGCGTACCATGTATTAATTGCAATGCCATCATCGTGTTTATTGGGGGGTGAGGTGGACAAGATGAACAAACAAGTTTAGATAACCTCTACCAATCGTGCAGGTTCAGATATTCTCTACCAATCGCATCCTCTCGAAAACCCACTGTTCGTTTAATCAGTCGTTTGCTAACCTATTGACAACGGCGACGAGTTTACCACTTAATTCATGATGTTTGGTTGTTTGCTGAGCCCCCCTTTTTGCTAATATATTATTCAGTACGACCAAACCAATGACTCGGAGAACACAGCGCATTCCTGTTGTGTTTCCAAGTGTGACTATTGCACCCTGTTTTGTGTTTCGTAGTACTCGTACACAACTAAAGCACAGGGTGCTAGCCTTGGAAAAGCTTTGGAATTTAACGGTATTCTCTGGATATGATGACTTTGAATTGGACAGTCCTGGCTTTTTCGAAAATACTTAAATCTACAAATGATGTTTTATCTGCGACACGACAAAAATGTCAGATCTGAGATATAGAGATGGCCCAAACACTGGGATGGCAGCCAATTTTGCGCGCTATGAACATATTCTCCCTTACTCCAAATGGAAAGGTAGCCGTGGCACTACCTGAAAATGAAATACGTTGCTGTCGTGACACAGCGGCAGGTGCACAGTTGTCCCGCTTTGTAATTGAGGCTGACAAGAGTAGGCAATAGACAGGTACTGGTACCAAGAAGATCACCAAAAGCGCCACTCAATGGTTCATTTTCGTTATGACATTTTTGACAGGTTTATCACCAACATGAAAAATGATTAGTACAGTATAGGCTTTCTAGAAAACTTGCTTATCGGAGTTCCTGGATGTAGACATGCTTGCGAATTTTCCCAATGTCCTTGACATACACCTTTATCGCCAGGTATTCGGTATAAACGAATCTAGTCTAAACTGGCATAACCTATCCCCTGAAGTTTATCCAATGATTCAACACTGCTGATCTTGACTATCATTACCTGCTGGCCAGCCATGTAATTTGAATTTTATCATCCAGCTTTCACACTGAGATCCTTTTTCAAGTAGTACATTCGGTCGGTAATGAATTTTTTTAAATGGCATGCAGACGATGGGTAGTTTGTGTTACAATTAATTATACATGGTTTGGAGATTTTCAAACGTTGTGTGATCTAAAGGACCCTTAATCGTGATACATGACCAATGATAGCGCCGCGCTGCAATCGCCACTCAATATATGGCTTTTTTTTTTTTCAAACCTTGGTATTAATATATGGTTTTATATTTCTTAACCTTGATCTTTATATTAAGCTTGATGGGAAAATTTTTTTATATCCATGGCAAAAATGATGTTTTTTGACAATTCACAAGTCATATTATTTGAGAGAATAGCAAACGAGGTACTACTCATTTCGAACAATGGGGAAGGCAAGAACTTCGCGAATATGATGGTTTTCAGTCAACAGTTGAACAACGCGATCGACCCCCATGCCCCAACCCGCGGTTGGCGGAAGTCCATATTCGATCGCGTCGCAAAATCGATGATCTGCTTCCTGAGCTTCTCCGTCCCCGTCCAGTCTATCCTGCTGCTGGCTGACAAAGCGTTTGCGTTGCTCGTCAGGATCATTCAACTCTTCGTATGCATTGACCAATTCTCTTGTAGCCACAAACAATTCAAATCTTGCTGCCACGCGTCTATTTTGATGATCGACGGAATCTTTTGCCAATGGACTCATGACGAGAGGATGTCCAAGCAAAAACGTAGGTTGTACGCAATCCGGTTCTATTAGTCCTGAAATTAGTTTATCGAGTATGCGGGAAATGGTATGTGGTTGTGGTACGTGAATATGTTGTTCGCGACATAGATCCAAGAGTGTGGTAACGGAGTCTGTGCAACCATTTGGTCAGAATAGGGATAGACTTTGAACCCCCATATTGGGATTGTTAATGAGACTGACCTTTGGAGTCTAAATTTGGTAGCTGACGATTTGTTTTTCGTTCTAATTCATCGAGCACATTGATTCTTCGAAAAGGAGAAGCAAAATCGACCGTGGTTCCATCACGCAGTTGAACCTGCAACGTTCCGCGTATGTGCTCAACCATGGCTGTAAGCATATATGGAATGAATTAGAATTTGGGCTAAATGTGCACGTTGCATCAAGTCAGTATGATGTGCACTGCTGATCTTACATCTAATCATAGTCTCGGTATCCTCCAATAAATTCTCAAGATTTCCATATGCTTGATAATATTCGCACGTTGTGAATTCAGGGTTATGATCGGCATCTATACCTTCATTACGGAATTGTTTTCCGATTTCATACACTCGATCCAACCCCCCGATAACTAGTTGCTATTAAATGCATTCAGTAAATGAGAGAATATGGCTGGGAGAGAACTGGTATTAATTTGGCTAGTTTACCTTGAGATACAGCTCGGGAGCAATGCGCAGCTGCATTTCCATATCCAGAGCGTGAGCAGTGGTAGCGAAAGGCTTAGCATTGGCTCCACCTGCAAGGGTTGACAGAATTGGTGTTTCCACCTCCAAAAAGCCACGCGAATCCAAAAAGTGGCGTATATATTGGATGATCTGCATGTACCTCATTAATACATGATAATACTGGCACTGCATGTAATAGTAATTCCACATATATTGCTAGGTCTAAATTAGCATTACTCACCTTACTACGTGTACGCAGCGTGTTGATAGCGTCCGGATTAGTTAAAAAGTCTACATGTCTATTTCTAAAGCGTTTTCCCTGATATTGACAGGCGAAGTTGACAGCTGAATAAGATGCACATTCAAATCAAGTGACATGGTCTTATTGCCACTTACAGCATCATTTAATTTGCTTTTTGGGATGTCATGCAGGCACGGTGCAAGAAGCTCTAGCCTGTCTACGGTATATACGCTGAGCTGGCCGTGGTTAGTTTTCCCGGGTAAGCCGCTGGCAGCTACAATGGGTAATCAGCGTAAGCAATATGTCAAGAGATGATAGCACGCGTGGTATCATACCGATTATATCCCCACGGCAGAGTATCTTGTTGATTTGTGCAAAAGATTCCGCCGTGCCTTTGTACGTGGATTTGGATGCTACTACTTGCAAAACGTCACCATCACACATCACGTCGTAAAAAATAAGCTTGCTACTGGATTCTCTTTTCGATATGATACGACCTAGTTGTGCATAGATTCCGGTCACTTATTGTGAACAATTTAGATATAATTTTTGGGGTTGACAGCTTACCGCTAAGTGTGACCTGTTGGTCCGCCTTTTGTGCCTTTTCAAGAACATTCTCCCACTTTGCTTTGATTTCTCTAATGTTCATAAGTGGCGCATTCTGAGGTGCTGTTGCAAGTCGAGGGTATGGATTGACGTTGTTTGCCTGGAACTCCAGTTGGCGAACGGCTTTGACTGGGCGTGAGTCTGCTTCTGCGAGTGACTGTGCTCGCTTAGCTAGGGAAACGGAACTTGATGCTACTCTGCGGACATTTGAAGTGGTGAATGTACGAGATGCACTATTGAACTTTGTTATAGCCTGACCAGCATGCCTCCAACTTCGTTGCATGTTCAGTGCCTGAGGTGAATGACTAGGTGTTTCTCAAGTTAAAAGGGTGAAATCGTGACTGTTTATTAGACCTGGCCAATTCACTATACTGGTGGCTTAGCAAAAGCCAAAGTAATTTATCGCAACCGAGAAAAACCATTTAACACTCATTCACTTCAACATGCCTCGAGCAGCTTGGAAGGGTCCATTCTTTGTTGCTTTTCCTGGCCTTCGCCAAGCCATTCAAAATGGCACCCCAATTGCAACACAAGGTAACAGACTTTGCTCAAACATAGATAGCGTTGGGTTGACGAAATTAACATTATTTCTGAATCCCAGCACGTAGCTGCACCATTTTGCCTTCTTTTGTTGGCCTCAAGTTTCTTGTTCATAATGGAAAAGACTACATCCCAATTAATGTGACAGAGGAGATGATTGGACACAAACTTGGCGAATTTGCACCCACTAGAAAGAGATTCTCATACCGTTTCACCAAAGCTAAATAGAGTAGAAATGACCCTTGGCCGACATTCTACGCAGCAATATCCGTTGTCAACACTGTATAATATTCTAGTCTTATAAAAATGATTTTTAACAAAACTCGATTGGCACTTGCAATTGGTACTCGGGTGGCGGTACTCGATTGGGCACTTTTTGCAATTGATACTTGTTTCGGCACTTGCATTCGGTACCTGCATTTACTACAGTTTATTTCGATATTTATTTTTTTTCAGTCAGGGAGTTTATCAGCCAGGGAGTAATTAGGCAGTGGCAGTGTTTACTTCGTCGTCTATCTCAATAATGATCTCGTCCGCAGCAACAGCTGTGCCGGGTTGTACGTTGACCTTTTTGATTTTGCCAGCGCGAGCAGCACGAAGGACATTTTGCATTTTCATGGCTTCAACAACGGCAAGCTCTTCGCCTTCGGCAATGGTTTGTCCAACCTCGACAGCCACACTCACTACGCTTCCTGGCATAGGTGAGAGGATAAATTTGGCCATGTCTTGCTTGGGCTTCTCGATCATGTATTTGGAAAGCTCATGTTGGCGTTGATTGTGGATTGTGACATCAAACTAGAACGGCGGGGGATGAGTAAAATAGTCATGTCAATATAATTCATAGTTGCAAAAGCTCACCTTGCTTCCCAGATGCTGGAGCTTGAAACCAAGTGGCAGAACATCAAGATATTGGACCGTCAGGTGCTTGCCAGTCTCTTTGAATATAGCATGCGCTAGAGGGGTTTCAAGTGGCCAGTTGGCAGAAACTACTCGCTTACCATACTCGGGGGTTTCAAGCTAGACATATCAAAAATTAGTTGGATGAAGTAGCTCGCTGCTACTGAAAAGCCAGTAAGCTTACCTCAAATTCATCATTGTTCAGTCTACGAATGGTGAATTGAGTGCTGTTGTCCTCAGCGTTTTGGCCGCCAGAGACGTTGACCCATACGGACCATTCAGATGGAGGTTTACCAGAAAGGCCGCCGCCTTGTCCTTCAGTGAAAGCCCACTTGCCCATCTCTCTCTTGGCCCAAAGGACACTGCTAATGGAGGCAAGATCGAGGACGTCTTCTGTGTTCAACTTGGTACCTTTAAAACCTTCAGGATACTCTTCAGCCAAGAACTTTGTGGAAATCTTTCCGGATTGGAAGCGAGGGTGACTGACAATCTCGCGCAACAATGGGATATTGTGTGTGACACCTTTGATGACATATTCATCCAAGGCCTTTTGCATGGTAGAGATAGCTTGATCACGAGTTTGACCGTAAGTAACCAATTTACAGATCATAGGATCGTAATAGATGGAGATTTCCGAGCCTTCAACGATACCAGAATCGCAGCGAACATTGCCAATATCATCACGAGGTTCAATATACTTTGTAAGACGTCCGATGGATGGCAAGTATTTTTCAGGATCTTCGGCATAAACACGAGATTCAATAGCCCATCCCTTGATACCGACGTCTTCTTGCTTGATACTAAGTTTCTGGCCAGCAGCTGAGCGAATCATTTGTTCTACCAAGTCAATTCCCGTGATATATTCGGTAATAGGATGCTCGACTTGCAAGCGAGTGTTCATTTCCAAAAAGTAGAAATTGCGTTGTGAATCAGCAAGGAACTCTACGGTACCAGCAGAGCTATAACCCACATGCTTGGAAAGAGCTACGGCTTGTTCTCCCATCTTTCGGCGTGTTTCCGGATCGATATGGACACTAGGAGCTTCCTCAACAACCTTTTGATTTCTACGCTGAATAGAGCATTCACGTTCAGGCAAATAGATGACGTTTCCATGCTTATCACCCAAAACCTGAATTTCAATGTGTCGAGGGTTATCGATGTATTTCTCAATGAGCAGGCGGTCGTCACCAAAGGATGATAGTGATTCTTGCTTTGCGAGCTTGTAGCCCTCCACCAACTCTGTGTCGTTCCTGTGAATTTCATGCGAAAATTTAACAAGCGGACTTTTTCCAATGTCATACTCTTTGACCATAGTGACTTACCAAGCGATACGCATACCCTTGCCACCACCACCAGCACTGGCTTTAATCATGACAGGGTACGTAATGTCAGCGGCAATGGATTTAGCATGTTCAATGCTTTCAACTACGCCATTGAAACCAGGAATGGTGTTAACACCACTAGCTTTAGCAATGATTTTAGATTCGATCTTGTCACCCATATCAGCCATGGCCGACTCTGATGGTCCTATGAATACCACTCCCTCGGCTTCCAAAGCTTTGACAAAAGCAGCGTTCTCACTCAAGAAACCATAACCAGGGTGAACGGCCTGTGCGCCTGTTTGACGGATGGCAGCAAGGATATTGGGGATAGACAGGTACGATTGTGAGGTAGGGGCAGGACCAACGTTGACGGCTTCGTCAGCCAATCGCACATGTAAAGCATTTGCATCTGCATCCGAGTGAATAGCCACAGTCTTGATACCCATTTTCTTGGCTGAACGAATGACACGACAGGCGATTTCTCCTCTATTAGCAATCAAAATCTTGTCAAACGTCTAAAATGGTTTCAAATTCATTAATTGACTGTATGTGGAAATGGATAAATGAATCAATACATACCTTTCCATAGTCTTTAACCATGTTCACATACTCTTCCCTTGCGGGTTTTGAACAAGACACATAGGAACGCGTTGGCAAACGACGAGTCAGGGGTAAGACGCTGGGTGTGCGACGCACCATAATAACGGGAGCACGTCTGCACGTACTAGCTACAGCTGTTCTCAACGCAGCCGAGGTCACAATACGAGGCAGCATGACAGAGTAAGAGGGATGAAGAAGCAAGAGGATTATGAAAAAGTAAACTCGATCATGGAAACATGCCAATCCAACCAATCATGTGAGCAAATGCGTGGGAAAACTAGAGGTGTTCAAAATGCTAGATTTGTTCCCTTGAGCGACTTGAAGCATTTCCTTCATCCAAAATGTTCAGGCTCTCTGCTGTTCATTCTGCTCGTCATGCACTATTGAAGCAACATCTTTTCAACGCGCAACGCTATGCTATGCCTGCTATCACACGCGCATATGCCACTGGTGGCTCTAGGGAAAACGTAAGTTTCTTATTTTGACAAACCGCCCTATTTACGTTCCTCGGCTTCCCCACACAGTATTTTAATGAAAATTGTTAGGCGGCTGTGAGTATGATTGAGCGCAAGAGAGCTGATGCTCAACTCGGAGGTGGACAAAAACGTATCGATGCTCAACACAACAAGGTAAAACGCGTCTCTTTGCCTTTGACTTGCTTTAGTCAACTCCTTGATGTGCTGACATGAGTTATTCAGGGCAAACTCACTGCACGTGAGCGTATTGATCTGTTACTCGATGCCGGTTCTTTCCGAGAATATGACACCTTTGTAGAACATCAATGTGTCGATTTTGGGATGGAAAAAAATAAGGTAAGCAAAATTAGCGACCTTCTTAGACATGTTTGGAGTATTTTCCTTGACTAAGCGCTTGCAACCCCATTTGTGGTACTAGATTACAGGAGACGGTGTTGTCACTGGTCATGGAACAATCAACGGCCGCAAGGCATTCGTTTTTTCACAGGATTTCACCGCATATGGTGGTAGTTTGTCTAAAATGCACGCACAGAAAATTCAAAAGGTCATGGACAAAGCCATGCTTGTCGGAGCTCCCATTATAGGATTGAATGATTCTGGTGGCGCTAGAATTCAGGAAGGTGTTGATTCCTTGGCTGGTTATGCTGACATCTTTCAAAAAAATGTTCTCGCCTCTGGTGTTATCCCTCAAATTTCCCTCATCATGGGCCCTTGCGCCGGTGGTGCTGTATACTCTCCAGCTTTGACTGATTTCACCTTTATGGTTAGAGACACTTCCTACCTCTTCGTTACCGGCCCAGACGTGGTGAAGGCTGTTACCAACGAAGAAGTCACCCAAGAAGAGCTCGGAGGTGCCAGTGCTCACACTGTCAAGAGTGGTGTTGCACACAATGCATTTGAGAATGATATTGAAGCCCTTCAAAGGTAAATGGTGTTGTATTTGCTTTAGCACTTTTTTGAGATGAGCTCAACAGTCTTTCATATAGACTTCGCGATTTCTTTGACTACCTTCCTCTTTCCAACCGTGAGCCTGCCCCGGTACGCAAGACGGATGAGTCCGCCATAAAGGACGATCCTAGCTTGGACAACATCGTACCAGTGGACTCGACAAAAGCCTATGACATGAAGGATGTGATCTCCAGGATTGGAGATGAAAACAGCTTCTTCGAATTGGCTCCTGCATATGCCAAAAACATCATTATTGGTTTCTCACGCCTCAATGGTCAGACCGTTGGTATCGTTGCCAACCAGCCACTGGTCTCATCTGGTGTGCTTGACATCAACGCGTCCGTCAAAGCTGCTCGATTTGTCCGTTTCTGCGATGCCTTTAATGTGCCTTTGGTGACTCTTGTTGACGTCCCTGGATTTTTGCCAGGAACCGGCCAAGAACATGGTGGTATCATTCGACATGGTGCTAAGTTGCTGTATGCTTACTGTGAAGCCACTGTACCCAAGTTGACTGTCATCACTCGCAAGGCCTATGGTGGAGCTTACGATGTCATGGCTTCCAAACATTTGAGAGGAGATGTCAAGTAGGTTTTTTGAGTTATATTGCTATGGCTCTGACGATCTTGACATACTGATTTTTTAATTCAACAGCGTTGCATGGCCAACTGGTGAGATTGCAGTCATGGGTGCTAAGGGTGCCGTCGAGATTATCTTTAGAAATTCTACAAATAGAGAGCAAGCTGAAAAGGATTACGTTGAGAAATTCGCAAACCCTTTGCCTGCAGCTCAGCGTGGATTCATCGACGATGTCATTATGCCAAGCACTACTCGTCGCAGACTTATTGAAGAGTTGAGCTTGCTGAAAGATAAAAAACTTTCTAACCCATGGAAGAAGCATGGCAACATTCCCTTGTAAAAAAAAAAAATGAAAAAAGATAAAGCTGTACTTCAATGTGGTTCATGATAAATAAAAAACGACATTAGATTCATTGACTCATCCGCTAGGTCGGATAGAGTTAAAGCGAATTCAAGGCGAGCGAGCAATATGGTCAGAGCAGTCTCTACCCGCTTCAATATGGGGAGTTGGTGGTGCAATTAACTGAGTCACAGGTCCAACATGAGGTAACCGAAAGCATCTAACTCATGACTGAATCGAAGAATAGCCAGAGCTTAGCCAGAGTCTAATTCGCTTCTATCATAGAAATAACTAGCATAGACAGGTATACAATCCTTCTACCCCAAATAGAGTTGACAGTTACATAGCATGAGTCGTGTAAACAAGCAAAATGTCGACAATAGGTCCCTCGAGATCAACACCATATTTATAGGAGGATTTATGAATTTGAAAATTTCTGCAACAGCATAGGTATCACTATAGCAACTTTCAAAGTATCTGGCCCATGTACCAAGCCGAAATACTCTTACAGCAAATTTATGACTTGACATGGAGTAATCTGATTGCTATTCGACCACAACTCCGAAGTCCTGGAAATCTGATAACCTAATAAATTTTGACTCGGGGCTGTTTGAAGGTTCCCTCCTTTCTTTTACAGCTCTGTCATATAACATCCATCATGCCTGCCACAGAGCTCAAAAACATTGTAGTCATAGGTGGATCTTCTGCTGGTAAGATGTTTGGGCCTATTGTAAAAAAGTAATCTACAGCGTGAATTTATATACGTCCACCTAGGTATTGCTAGCGCTTTGAATTGGCGTGATGATCCTATTTCATCGCACCATATGATCATTGTGGAGCAGAAAAGTCATTACAACTACGTTTATGCATTTCCCAGAGCATCTGTAAAGCCCGGAATTGAAAGGGAACTTTTCGTGCCTTACGCAGGATTGTTCTACAATAACAAGAACATTGGTCAGGTCGTCCAGGCCAAGGTCATTGCTATTCACCCGAACCATATTGAATTAGACCGCAGTGTAGAAGATTTTGGGAAATCAATTCCATTCAGTCACCTCATCTTCGCCACTGGCACAACTATTCCTGCTCCTGGCCATTTCAACGCTAATAGCAAAGCTGATGGTGTAGCATGTCTCAAGACATATCAAGATATGATACGTGAAAGCAAAAAGCCATTGATTATTGGCGGTGGAGCAGTCGGTTTAGGTAATTGGATGAATAAGATTTTCAATGTATTGTAAAATATTTCGTAACCATTTATTGTTTACAGAGCTGGCGGCGGAAATCAAAGACTATTATCCTGAGAAAGATGTGACACTTATCCATTCCAGGGAGCGTTACCTCCAAATATACAAGCCTAGTTTGCATACTTTGACCTCTGGTCTATTAAAGAATAAGCTGGGAGTAAATCAGATTCTTGGTGATCGAGTTGTAATTCCCAAAGGAGGGTTCTCTTTGGAAGTCAAGCCAATTACTGTCCGAACCACCAAAGGCAGGACCATTGAGACAGATTTGGCAGTAGGTGTATTTACGCACAGTAACTTGCGTTTACGAATGATAGCTGACATTTTTCTCATTTTCTAGATAACCTGTATTGGCATGACCCCAAATAGCGACTTGATGGCCGAGCTATCGCCACAAACTTTGAACGTAAATACGCGATTCATCCAGGTCAAACCAACCATGCAAATCAAAGATGACAGATATCCCCATATATATGCTGCTGGAGACGTAATTGAAAGTACAGATGTCAAAACAGGGCATTTTGCTTGGTATCAGAGCCTTGCTGCTCTACATAACATAAGGCTGCAGATTAATGGAGACAGCGAGCTACAGCCGTATGTAAGCAAAGGAGTAGCTATCATTAAAATTGCTCTGGGTGATGTAAGTAAATGCTCAACTTGCCAGAGTGTCGTAGCAACTGCTAACGACTCCATTGCTATAGAAAAAGGCTGTCATGCAGACAAATGTCTTTGGACCGTTGATCACGCTACCATCATGGATTGTTGGTCGCTCTGTGCCTGACAATTTGTACGCTGATTTCCCTTGGGCTTGGATCGGCTTGCCTTGTGATGAAGAGCACAAGTCTTTGTAACCGTTTGAGAGTATCTACAATGTCCCCATAAATCTTTTCAACAATAGTAAGCACAACCTGCAATATCAGTATACCCTGCTTAGAAATAAATCTGTGGTGTCATTGTATACGAATATTAATTTGGTTGCAAGTGCGATAATGGGGCTTTCCAGGTTAAGAGTGTAAGCTGATGTACTTGAAGTCTTATCAATTCTAGCCTTGGCTGCTTGGAAATGTTGTTTACAAAAAATAATCAGATCGGGCGGCGCTACTTTGTATCAGATCATCAGATATGCAACTAATGAAATTCCGTGGGTTACTCAAAAACCTAAAATTGCGAAAATTGGTTCGTGGTCGACAGAGGAAAGTCAGGCTATTCTTCAATTACCATGACAAAAAGCTTTATGAGAGCTAACAATAATCAAAAGCCATACTCGTCCATTCGCTTTAAACTTCAAAATCCGTAGAAGCGGACGGCACACACGTTCCTGTCGGGTATCCAATTTAGTGAAGGTGACTGACAATATCGACAATTGATGGGTAAAGCTGAGAACAAAAAACTTTTTAGATTCACTTTTCTTACACTTCCATTGAATACCCAGTGGGTGATGCCAAAGAAGTCTGAAAATCACCATGGCTCCAAAAGAAAAGTCCAAGGGAATAACTCAGGCATACTTTCAACTATACCGCTATGCGCAACCTTTAGATTATGTATTACTATTTCTCGGTACTGTCTGCGCCTTGGCTGGTGGTGTTCCTTTGCCGTTAATTGGTGTTGTTTTTGGTGAACTCATTAATGATTTCTCGAGTCAATTTCGAACTATTGAAGACATCAATCGACTTTCGCCCGAGCAAATAGCATCGTTCAAACAAGCTATACATACAGAAGTCCTGTACTTGATATACATTGCTATCGGCTATTTCCTTGTAACATACGTTTACACTGTCTGTTGGTCTACGTTGGGCGAAAGAATGACCAGGCAAATCAGAATACATTATCTTGCAGCTGTATTGGACCAGGAAATCGCCTACTTTGAGACAGTTGGATCTGGCGAGGTATCGAACCGCATAACAGGAGATACACAAACCATACAGAATGGAACTTCAGAGAAAGTCGGGCTTTGTCTACAGTCAGCATCCTATTTCATATCAGCGTTCATTGTTGGCTTCGTCAAGGATGCAAAACTTACTGGAATAATGTTCAGCGTGGCTCCAGCTATCTTTATAGTCATCACTGGAGCTTCCCGTTATATTGCCAAGAACACCGAAAAGGCTTCTGCTAGTCAGTCTGATGCTAGCACATTTTCGCAGGATGCTTTAACAAACATCCGAGTTTCGCAGGTTTTCAGTCTTCAAGAACGTTTGGGTAAAAGTCTTGACGAGTTTTTGGAGAAAGCATTTGAATATGGATGTCGAAAGGCTCTTTGGGCAGCCTTGATGCTTGGCTCGATCTTTTGGGTAGCTTACTCAGCCAATGCGCTGGCTTTCTGGGAAGGCGGCCGAATTATACTGAGCGAACAAGCAGGAAATGTTGGAGCTGGTAAGTGTTGCTATACAAAGCGTATGCATGTGCAAGGAGAATGGTTGACCCACTTTTATAATGTCAGTTTATACGGTTGTCTTTCTGGTGCTTGACAGTGAGTATATTTCCTACATCGATCCAATGGCGCTGCTTTCACTTTTACTTATACTGCTTACAAAGGCTCCTTTGTTGTTGGTCAAATATCGCCATTTTTGCAAACTTTCTCTCTGGCGGCAGGCGCCGGCATGAAATTGTTCGCCACCATCGATCGTAAATCTCAAATAAGTACCACAGACTTGAAAGAAAATACTGTACCCAACTTCCAAGGAGACATTGAGCTTGAAGGTGTGAGGTTTGCATACCCATCTAGTTCTGGACAAGAGGTGCTCAAGGGTGTTAATATGAAATTTTCAATGGGCAAAACTACTGCCATTGTGGGAGTTTCTGGTTCTGGAAAATCCACTATTGGTGAGTGATGGTAACTGTGCTTCACAGAAAGTTTATGTATTAATCGGCTTGAATTGAATAGTATCATTGTTAGAAAGATTTTACGACCCAACCGGCGGCACTATATATTTTGACAGACACTCTACTAAAGAAGTGAATCTTGCTTGGCTACGCTCACAAATTGGGCTGGTAACCCAAATGCCTACCTTGTTCAATACCACCATACTTGAAAACATCGCTTATGGATATACCCAGGTGAACCTGACGCAAGAGATATCACCAGAAAGGCTGAAAGACTTGTGTATACAGGCTGCTCAACAAGCAAATGCCCATGAATTTGTCTCACGTCTGCCAAATGGTTATAACACCAAAGTGGGAGAGGGTGGCATAGCTTTAAGTGGAGGACAGAAGCAGAGAATAGCTCTAGCGAGAGCCATCATATCAAATCCAAAAGTGTTGATCTTAGACGAAGCAACTTCGGCATTGGACGCCGCGAGTGAAGCAATAGTTCAAGAAGCTTTGGATCGAGTAGCAGCGGAAAGAACAACCATTGTGATTGCACACAAATTGTCAACAATCAAGAATGCTGACAATATCTTGGTTATGGCTGATGGCGTGGTGCTTGAAGAAGGAACACACAATCAATTGATGAGCAAACATGGCGCATATCACAGTATGGTACAATCGCAGCAACATGTCCAAGCAGACAGTGACGAAAAAATCAACGAACCATTGGCGTTGGAGAGCAGCATATCTGAAAAGATCAGCTTGAATAGCAAGGAAAAGATCAGTTGCAGCGAAACGATTATTAGCTTTAATGACGATGGCAGCACAAAGAAATGCTCAAATTCTGCGGTGGCATCTTCCACAAGAACGATGTCAACTTTAATGGTTTTGCAAAGGATGGCATCAATATGCAGACCAGAGCTGCCTTGGATAATTCTAGGATTAGCAAGTGAGTCGGTCAGGACCATCACGTCATTGTATGTATTTGCAAAAACTGATATTGATTCCTTCTATAGCATCTGCGATCATTGGTGGTTCAACGTGCGCCGAAGCATTGCTTTTCGCTCATATTGTAAGCGCTCTTAGCATGACCGATACCCCCGATGCCATGCGTTCACAAGTTGCGTACTTCAGCATGTGTAAGTAATCTTCAATTATAGTAACGAACTCCTAGATTTTAATTCTAATACGCGGAATAGGGTTTTTCATTGTCGCTATTGTTCTTTTCTTCGCTTATTGTATAAACGGAGCGGCTTTCGGCTATGTGTCGGAGCATCTTCAAAAAAGAGTTAGACATTTGGCTTTTGTTTCTGTTTTGCGACAGGACATAGCTTGGCATGATGAAGATGAACATTCGCCAAGCGCTCTGATTGCATCTCTCAATACCGATGCTGCATTACTTGGTGGCCTGTCAAGCACAGTTATCGGGACCATCTTTTCAGTATTGATCAACATGTCTGCCGGGATCATTCTCGCCCATATTGTAGCTTGGAAGATCGCTGTGGTGATTCTGGCAGCTGTGCCAGTGATGATTGTTGCTGGCTGGCTCAGAATAAAGGTAGTAGCGGATCTACACGCACGACATGCCACTGCATATGTTAAATCTGCATCGCTCGCAAGTGAAGCAGTCTCTTCAATACAAACTGTTGCATCTCTTGGGCGTGAAAAGGATGTGTGCCGATTGTATGAAGAAGCTATTCAGGCCCCATACGAGGATAGCATCAAGTCGCTTTTGAAAGGCAATGCATGGTTATCATTGGGTTATAGTATAACCTACTTGCTATATGCTCTAGCTTACTGGTGAGTTCAACCTTACAGGACCATTCATTAAGCGCGCAAACACTAACATATTAATCAAAGGTGGGGTTCGCAACTATTGAGTAATGGAGAATACACTTCCACGCAATTTTTCATTGTCTTGCCTGCTCTGCTGTTTAGTGCTCAAGCCTCGGGACAAATGTTCTCATTAGCCCCTGATCTCACAAAAGCTAAAGTGGCTGCTGGACGGATATTTGACCTAATTGAATTACATCCAACAATAGATATTGCATCTGAGCGAAACACCATCCCCAAGTCTACAAATATCATTGGGCAGGTCACATTTGATAATGTACATTTCCGATACGAGAGTAGACGAGAGGCGCCTGTTCTTCAAGGATTAAACTTGCACATCAATGCTGGTCAATTTGTTGCACTTGTCGGCGAAAGTGGATGCGGCAAAACAACGGCATTGTCGTTGCTGGAACGGTTTTATGATGTTAATCAAGGTTCCCTGCTAGTAGATGGCCACGACGTACGAAGCTACGAGGTTAACAACCTGAGATCTCAAATTGCCTTGGTTAGCCAGGAACCTATCCTTTACTCTGGAAGTATTTCATTCAATGTTCTTCTAGGTAGTGAAAGGACCCAGAGTATGGATGATGTTCACAGAGTTTGCAAACTGGCAAACATACATGAGGAAATTCTGAGCATGCCTCAAGGTTATGACACGAAAGTCGGGTTCAGAGGATCTAAATTGAGTGGTGGTCAGCGTCAAAGAGTAGCTATTGCTCGCGCTCTGATCAGAAACCCGAAGGTAAAAAATTGCTACCATCATCTGAACCTCTTTGTATATTACGTAAACACTTACAATCCTTTACTAGATACTTTTATTGGATGAAGCAACTTCTGCTCTTGATTCTCAAAACGAACGGTTAGTCCAGGATGCCTTGAACAAGGCTGCAGAAGGCAGAACAACTATAGCTATAGCGCACAGGCTATCCACTATCCGCAGAGCGGATTGTATTTTTGTAATTGATGGTGGTCGTGCTGTTGAACAAGGTACGCACGACGAGTTACTTGCCAAGCGATCAAAGTATTATACCCTATTTCAACATCAAACACTGAGCTCAGTGCTTGGACAAGAATAAGCTGATATCATATCTCATAGCTTCTCTATATACAAATGTTTGTAGGGACGTTTATCTGTACAATCTTTTTGTCTCTGTTAAACATGGCCACAATGTATTTATGAATGAATTCAATGTTTTTGGAGTTTCTACGTCACAATTTTTTTTATTGCCTCGAACAAAAGTGACAAGTTTTTGTCCCCGCTAAATTTTCAAACAACAAAAAAAGGTGTTCAAACACATTCACTTGGTCCTTTGAACATGTTGCGCCTTGGCAGTTTGCAATTGTTGAGAGGTGCCCAGTTGACCGCAAAGCCAACTGTGATTAGACCCGTTGCATCAGTCAGTCCTGTTGTCAGATCGACTCTGCTATCACAATTCGGCTCTGGCAGTGTTCGCAATTTCGCCAGCAAGAAGAACAAGGTTATCAAACCCGTCATGCAGTTGACCTCTTCTCCTCTTGGTGTGGCAGCTGATGGAGCATCAGCTGAAGGTGCATTAAAGAAGAAGGCAGCACCATCAGCATTCCCGTCCTCTCAATTCAAAACTTATAAGCCAACCACCCCTGGTAAACGTTGGCTGAAACGAGTGCCTCGTGACCATTTGTACAAGGGCAAGGCTGTCCGTAACTTGACAGTTGCAAAGAGAAGCACAGGCGGAAGAAACAATCACGGTCGCATTACCATTCGCCATCGAGGTGGCGGCCACAAGCGCCGTATTCGTATCCTCGACTGGCACCGACTAGAAACTGGCACACAAGAAGTAATGCGATTAGAGCATGATCCAGGTCGCACTGCTTGGATTGCCTTGCTGAGACATGAGGAAACTGGAAGCTTGAGCTACATCGTTGCCCCACATGGCTTGAAAGCCGGCGATAGAGTTGTCAGTTACCGTAACTCTGAGGAAGCAAAGTCAACCGGTCCTAAAGAGTCAGCAGAGGGATATGACGCTATTACCCGAACAGCATCGATTGAAAAGGGAAATTGTATGCCACTTAAAATGATTCCTGTTGGTACAATCGTTCACAACATTGGCTTACGTCGTAATGGCCCCGGCATCATCGCACGCGCCGCTGGTACTTATGCACAACTCATTCAAACCGGTGAAACTGGATATGCTCAAATCAGATTGTCAAGTGGAGAAGTCCGTCGTGTGCCGGTAGATGTATGTGCTACCATTGGGTCTGTTTCCAATCCAGATCATCAGCACGAAATGCTCGGCAAAGCTGGTAGATCTAGATGGCTCGGTATCCGACCAACTGTTCGTGGTGTTGCTCAAAACGCTACGGACCATCCTCACGGTGGTGGTAGAGGAAAGTCTAAGGGTAACAAGGATCCTCGATCACCATGGGGTGTCCTGGCAAAGGGAGGAAAGACTCGCAAGTCACCCAACCCATTTGTTGTGAAACCACGACCCAGAAGATAGATGTTGAATCATTCCCTCAAATAGAAAAATTAGATGAAAGAGTGAGAGCTTACAGGGGTTGGTATTTGTTATACCACATGGTGAACAATACTATCTTGTATACATCTTTGGATCCTTATTCCTGTACTGTTTCACATAATGCCTCATTGTTTCCGCGCTCCCCCTTCCCTTTCACTTAACAATCATATGTACAAAATATTGGAAATCCCATAGCAACTCCACAAAACTAAAAAGATGAATAAATAGACCAGGTCTCATAATTTGAATTATCCTTGCATGGTTTCGCAGCCAGTGCCCTTGAAACGAAATGTTAAAACTAGCTTATTTGGTATTATATCGAGGAGATATAGTTGTGGTAAATAGTTCAGCTGATCACTGATTACCACAAATGTCGTTTGACTTTGAGATACATGTATAATCGCATGCACTGATTATCACGTCAGCGTTGAGCATCAGAAGCTCCTGTGTAGTTTTGGGAGCGTTAATGAAAGCTTAGTTCGAACAATGTTCCCCTACTACTATCGCCCATTGATGCTCCTTAAACCCCTCATCTTACTAGGCTTGTTGCATTTCCTGCTAAATTTTTATTCTACATCCCGTGTCGATTTTCATCAAACTATCTACTTTCTCCTCTCCATCTGTATATTTCGGTATTCCAATGAGACCGCTGACAATTCACTCCAATACGAGGTCGATACCTTGCTCAAACAACAGTTCGCCAAAATTTACAACTCTTATATCCATGAAGCGAATAGTTGCTTGTGTAAAGCGGTTCTACTGCTTAGGTATGCACACTGCTTCAAAATAACGCTTGCTTTCAGTTTAACGTGATAGTTGATGACACTTTTAATCCAGATCTAGCGAATGGGCGTCGATTACAGAAAAAATCATCACAAGGTAAGTTATTGCTCGGGTTTTTGGTTTCATTAGGCTGGAAAACATGACGGTATGAATTGATATACAAGAAATACTAAGATTCTTTTTAAGGAGCGTTTCGAGGTGAAAACAAGGAGAGACTGGCGAATTTACCGCGTAGCTGCATTGCACTTCCAAGATCACATACCCCTCCGCTTAATTTTTACAAACAAACCAGCATTAGCGCTATAGAGGCATCGAGTATAGTAAGTATGACAGAGCCTGGTCTGTCCGATTGCTCGAGTTTGTGGACGGACGATGAAGAAAATCACGTCAACAATTTATCACGACATCCTCGAGGGCACCATCTTGCTTGGAATGATACAGCTACCATAGTTATTCCTACATGGTCTAAATCGAAGTATGATCGGTCACCACACCCACATACTACTTACCTTCATTTAAGCCCACTCTACACCGAAATGATACGTCAGGAATTGAATGAATATAAAAAAAATGAGATGCCTGTTCATAACGACAGCAAAATCCATACGGCGTGGCATTGATGAAAAGAATTATGCAGTTTTTGTAATTAGTGTTAAGTTTATTTCAACGTGATGTTTGCGCAATGCAACTATTTAACAGTAATAAATACTATCAATGTATTAAAACTTTTTTAACTCCCTGGATGCCAATACAAAAAGCATTAGGATAATTCATATTACCAGATCTATAGTTTTATTTCTGCTTTTCAAGTATGTCGGTCAATTGCACCAGAGCTTCTTGTGTTTCTTGTGGATTGATGATCCAGAGCGTACAGCTGATATGGCAGAACGTGTTAATTTCAAATGTAAATGATGTAGCTTCCAGCCAATTTTCCTTTTTTCAAAACTTGACTTACCAGGATGACCGCGTGGCATAGTCATTGCCAGTGGAGAGAAATTGGTCACCAACATGGAGCGTCTCCTCTGGTTTAGCGTTCAGGTACGCTTGCAGCATTTGTACGCCGATTAGCTTGTTACCACTTTATGACATAATTTGGTCAGCACAATCGCAGTGTTCAATTGTTTATAGTCTCAGCTGATCAATAACTTACATGTCAACCCAAACATCGCTGCCACCGTTGAAGCAGCAAAACGGTAGCGATGCTTGAAGAACCGAAGGAGAGCGTTGATAGCGGAGCAGGTGGTGTTGGGTTGAAAGAACTACTTCATCCTGCATGACACACACCGATCAAATAAGGTATTAAGTCAGGGAGAGATTAAGTTATAATTAGTCATGGAAAGGGGAACATTATACAAACAATCAGTGGACCGAATGATCAGGGTCTTAATCAAGGTTTCTTACCAGGATTTCTCTCAGTATGGTAACTCCGGGTTGAGGCACAAGACCTGGTTTTGAAAGCTGAGCTATCCTTCTCATCAAATAAACAAATGAAAAGTATGCTTACCGACTGCCTTTGCTTTCCTTATGACCACAGCAGATAAGCCCATGTCATCAACGCATTTTTGTATATTAGCTTGTGCAATATCTAAAATGGCATTGATTTGTTCAGAATTTTGCGACCAAGTGCGCACCGACTCGGGTTGATAAGCTCTAGAATTAATGGTTATTGTCATTGCATGGATATTAAGAGCGAAACATGCAGTGTTACTTACTCTTCTGGTACAAAGTGGAGGTGGTAATCTTCGCCAAGCTGAAACAAGAAATTGCATTCACCGCCTGTATAATTACCAAAATTAGTCGAAATGTACTTTTCTATCATATTTCCAAGGTTGAAATGCAACTGACCTAATACATGGAAACGTGCAAGTTGTGCATTCGTCAGACTGCTCAATGCAAATCCCTCAAGTAGTCCGGATAAACGGCCTTCATAACGAGCTTCTGCATTCTCAGTATAACCAGCAGCTGTCACAACCGCAACATTTAGGTTGAAAGATAGCAACTTGATGATAAGAGCAACCAAGGCTGAATCACGTTGAAAGTCTTTTCCATCATCATATCTTTTTTTTAGAGTGAGTGTACCGAGCATATTAACTCGTGATGCTGAAATCATTGGCAGGCTGTTACTTACAATGTCATATCACCATCAAAGGTAACAAGGTTCAACGTAGGTGCAATTGCACATACTTGTGCAGTGTTTAAAATTCTAATGGCCTCAACAATCAGCGTACCGAAAATATATTTGCATTGTGAGATTACCAAAAGTATATACCTGCGAATATCATTGAAACTGGGCGGGACAAAGTGCCTAGCAGAGATGGTGTGCTGGGCATCAGCGAGAAGAAACGCTTTTCTCAGAGGCAAAGGAGTAAAAAATTGAGAAACAGTCGGTACGAGGCGATGCAAGCGCGAATGCTCTGGAGAGCCTAGTTTTTGCATTTCAATGTGATCCTACACAGCCGACGTTCGTCAGATCACATACAAAAAATTAACAGGTAACCGAAAACGACTCTTACATTGATGAGCTTCTCAACACCAGACATGATTTCTGCATATCTCTCTTTAGATCTTATAAGAGCCGCTTTGTCTTGAGAGGTTTGAGGAAGTTCAATTTCTGCTTCGTCGTAAAGGACGAACGAAGTTTGCATGGTGCCTTTAATAAACTCAATAAGTGCATCTCGTTTATGAGATCTTAGTTGGTAGTTGATCTAGGGTAAAGGAAGATCAAGAATTGAATTCTCGGTCAGTTCAAGAACGTAGTGCTTCTGTCTATAAGCAAGCAAATATGTCCTCGCTCACTCTGTAGCTCGAAGTCATTTGTCAAACAGATTCGGTATTAAACTTTTCGAGACTGTGGGGAACAATTTGTATGTTGTTCAATTGTCCGCTCTGACTGGTGCCGGACTTTCTATTTCTTCTCTCTGTTACTCAACGAGACTTTGCTAGCGACGCATAAGCTAACATTAAAGTGATGAGCGAAACTGCAGAGCCACCACCACCTACTCTTAGACATGCATCACTACTATCAGTGTTAGACAACTCCATAGTAGTCCCGAATGAGGGGAGCATGGCTAGAGATCAGTTTGCTAATGAGCGAACTTGGCTAAGCTGGACAAAATTGTCTTGTACTTTGATAGTACTAGGTACTAAGATTATATCAACCAAGTTCTTGAAAAATCGATGCCGTTATTAACACAATGTGTTTGACAGGCTTCACCATCATTACGAATTTGCGGCTGCCTAGTGGAAACCCTAGTCAACCACCTATGGATGAACGATACACAAAGCCAATAGGTATCACGTTTGTGGCTATTGGTCTAGTCGCATTCATATGTGGTTTGATCAAATATTTTAAGAATTTAAAACTTTTGATCCAGCATCGAACATTGGTACAGGCTGGATGGATTAGCTTTCTGTTAATGGGCATAGTCAGCATATTTACATGTACCCTCATGCTGATAATTATCAGCAACCATATGGGATGATAGCCGATGAAACTGTAATGTATATACCCTTAATATTTCTTTTAATAAAAAGTCATGATGGTCATCATGTTACCCAACCAAGGTACAAGCAAGTCCAGGGCTCAGGCGGTGAGCAAGGGAGCAAAAAAATGGGTGGCATACGGGTCAAAGCCAAATGACATTTGCGGAAATTCCGAATGTCAGCTGGGGCGGGGGGAAAAGCATTATATTGTCCTTGTCAGCTGCCGATTGAAACCACTTATTTCCTTTGAACCTGCCTAACCCCTCCCAACTCTGTACAGTTTATTTGTTTTTGCCATTCTATGAATGCATTGCTATCGGTATTGCATTTCTGCGAGGTTCATGGCCCAAGTGTCTTGTTCTGTACTCAAACGATACATCAACCCAAAAGTACTTCTCTGAATTTAGACGGTCTACACATAAACCCTCAGCTGGCATCATCCCCACACTCAACTACTACAACAACAGCTTCTGTTCCTGCTCAGAGAATTCAAAATAGATCTTCAATCCAGCAATCACCAACGTTCTCTTCCTTGTCATCCTCTACTTCAACCTTGTCACAGTCTTCTTGTCCAGCATGTACAGCTCAAATGCCGCTGATCAGCGTTGATGATGCTGAACTTCCTTACAAATTCGAAGCCAACGGCATGATTACGAAGGACGACGAAGACGATACTGTGTTTTACTTGGGTTGTCGTGCTCCACAACAACAACATCTATATGCTGCTGTTCGAAACGCTTGCGTGCGGAGGTAAAGGCAATGGATGATTTTACCATCCTATTCATAAAAATCGCTTTAAACATGATTCAAACACTGATACATTTTGCTCAATCGAATTTTACAGCCTAACAGTGGAATTCTGTCCAGGAAAGGAGGGTCCAATACTATTTGGTGACGATGAAAATGGCTATGTAATGAGTTACATTTTCAAGTTACGGGATTCTCAAGCTCGCGGAAAGACTCGTTATTACGCTTTTACCATGCTGATGACCGATCGAGTATTTCTTGTGTCATGTTGGCCGTTCCTTGTAAAGTATGTAATATATTTGAGATCTTCATTTACCATGCTCTCTCCCTTTCCATGCGTTTTTTGATGTACCCCCCAAATGGATTATGGGATCGTCCCAAAAAAATTCATAGCAGCTTGGAAAATTTATTTTCGTCTACATGTCAAATTTCATTAACTCAATTTTCGCGTCATTTTGCAGGGTCTTTCGCTCAACCGCCCTTAGCCTTCAAGAAAAAGCCGAGGCAGTTTATCAGCGGGAACGAGAATATCGTGAGCGTCACCCACCAACATCATTAGCTTCTGGAAGTGCCCGTCGATCTTCTTTTGCTCCTACTTCACCAGGTAACACAAAATCACCCATTTTGTTTTATTCATGCTGTTCTACATCTTATTATAGCTACTTACTATGACAACATCAACATCAGAACAATTTCTTAGACGTCGAGCCCATACACCCATGAGATCACTGGCTGATCTTCTTGGAATTGAAGATATATATGCGCAAATACACCGTCAATTCAGTTTTATACTAAAGTCTTCCGCCCGAAGACGCATTGAAAAAGTTACCAAAGGGCGAAGAGCTGGTCCTCTTTATATCCAAATGGTGAGTTGATTATTTATCTTGGAAACAAAATCAAGTCACTTGATGTCTAATGAGAATGTTTGATATAAAGATGAAAGAACGAGAAAAACAAACAAACCAAGCATCAGAAACGTCCAACGAAGATGGGCCAAAGTGGTCAAAACAGTCTGATGTGTTATGCGGGACTTTGGTAGAGCCTCCAATCTACTCGCCTCAAGCTGTATGATATCTCCAATTCCAACACAAATGTCACTTGCAAATTACACGTTTTTGTTGGATTGCTTTTTTTTTCTTCTTTTTATTGTGTTTATGTTATCCTTGTTATCTTTTGCTTTTATTGCTTCCACCTTTCTATTAGAAAATTTTTAAACACTATATATGCAATGCATGCCTACACAAGTTAAAGTCATCACTACTTTGGCTCGATTACCTTCTCTTTTATTTCACCCAACTCGTACGAAAACCCTTACAGCTTGAGAGCAACAAAAAGTAGACGAATGCAGTTGACGGCTTATTTTATTCTACACTTTTTATTTTTTTGTTTGATAAAATCGCCTGTAATAAAATCCACATTTTCCTATTCCATTCGGATCGATAGCGCCAGTCTTTTCAAAGACTCGCTTAAATAAAGTAAACGATCTCACCTAGTCGGCAACTACAGCCACGTATTTACAGGGAGTGATGTGATTATTCGCATTGGTGTTTGGAACATCGTTGAGATGATAAACAAATATTGTGGCACACATCTGGTTCAAGAAACCAAATATTTGACAAGAGTAACGCCCATCAAGTCCAAAGTTCATTGGGAACACTCAATCAACCTTTTTCAAAGGCCGGTTCTATGCATTGCGCATCTTTCTTCCAATAAACCCTGAGCCTACGTGCCGATCTGTTTACATGAACGATTTTGTCTCGCGTGAGTTTGGTTGAATAGCAGAGGAGTACTCGCTGAGGTAAGGCAGGCACATGGCGATGATCATTCCCCCTCGTAGATTGTTTCTACGAATCAGTATGTACGGCAATGTTTGATTAATCTATCATTCGGGTAGTGTAGCGGGCAAAAACTGTTTAATGTATCAAAAAAAGGAGATTGGCTAATTTTATTTCTGAATTGCCTGTACATTTAAGCGAAGAAATCTGAAGTAACAAAAGTTGACAAGTGAAAATAAAGCGAGATAAGCTGCATCACATCCATAACAGCAGCACAATTAAGCATAGAGGTCATCGTCACCACCTTCTTCGCCGAAGCCGGTGTTACCGCTAACTCCATCCATGCCTTGAGCACCACTGTTTGGTCCAGCACCGCCAGACTCGGGGAACTTGAAGTTGTTTCCAAATCCGCGTTGTTGTTGCAAATTTTGTGAGAACATTTCGTATTTTCGAATGTCGTTATCGCTGACTGACCGACGAGCAAATGCCATAGCTTCCTCAAAGTGAGCTCTGCAAAAAGCAAAAAATAAATTAATTAATACCATGTGAAGGGCGTGGCGTATTATTGTTTTTCTATTTGAAGTGCCCAATCAGCTTACCTTGAGATCTCGGCAACGCCATCATCCTCCTCGTCCTCGTCCATACCAACGTCTTCGCCAGCTTCCTGTCGAGCCTTGCGCTCTCTTTCACGTTGTATATCCTTGTCAATATCTTCTCGAATAGCAAGCTTGGCAGCACGTTGGCAAATTTCAGCAAGATCAGCACCGGAGAATCCGTGAGTGTTCTTGGCCAAGAAGTTGAGATCAACATCAGATGCAACTGGTGACTTGCGAAGGTTGGCTTGCAAAATGGACAAACGAGAAACCTCGTCTGGAAGAGGAATATAGATCAATTGATCCAAACGACCAGGACGCAACAAGGCAGGGTCGATTTGATCGGGTCTGTTGGTGGCGCCAATAACAAAGACGTTCTTCTTGGCGTTCATACCGTCCATCTCAGTCAAGATCTGGTTAAGGACACGGTCGCCAGCACCGCCAGCATCACCGGATGAACCACCTCTTGCCTTGGCAATAGAGTCCAATTCGTCAAAGAACATGACACATGGTGCAGCAGCTCTTGCCTTGTCAAAGACATCACGCACATTGGCTTCTGATTCACCAAACCACATAGTGAGGAGTTCAGGACCCTATGAAAGAACAAAATTTAGTATACAAAACTAACACAGCCTCAGTTTACGTGGTTGAATACTTTACCTTGATTGAAATAAAGTTGGCTTGACACTCGTTGGCAATAGCCTTGGCAAGCATGGTCTTACCAGTACCAGGAGGACCATAGAACAAGACACCCTTGGAAGGACTCATACCGAATTTGAGGAACTTCTCGGGATGCTCAACAGGGTACTGAACAGTTTCCTGGAGTTCTTGCTTAACCTTTTCGAGACCACCAATGTCGTTCCAGGTGACAGTAGGAACCTCAACAACAGTCTCACGAAGAGCAGATGGGTTGGAAACACCCAAGGCGTATCTGAAGTTCTCCATAGTAACGGCCAAGCTATCCAACACTTCAGCGTCAATTGATTCTTCCTCGAGATCAATCAAATCCATCTTTTCACGAATTTGTTGCATAGCGGCTTCAGAGCAAAGAGAGGCAACATCAGAACCAACGTAACCGTGAGTCTCGCTGGCAATTTGTTCAAGATCAACATCATCATCAAGCTTCATGTTCTTGGTGTGAATGCGAAGAATTTCCAAACGACCAGTAGGATCAGGAATACCAATATCGACTTCACGATCGAAACGACCAAATCGACGAAGGGCAGGATCAATAGAGTTTGGTCGGTTAGTAGCTGCCATAACAACAATGTTGGAGCGAGCCTTCATGCCGTCCATCAATGTGAGAAGTTGAGAGACAACACGACGTTCAACTTCGCCATTAGTCTAACAAAACCATGCAAAATTAATAAAGAGTTCTAGTCACAACATATCATAGGAAGCAAACATACCTTCTCACGCTTGGGGGCAATAGCATCAATTTCATCAATGAAAATGATAGAAGGAGCGTTCTTTTCAGCTTCTTCGAAAGCCTTTCGCAAGTTGCTTTCAGATTCACCAGCCATCTTTGACATGATTTCGGGACCATTGATCAAGAAGAAGAAAGCACCAGTCTCGTTTGCAACAGCTCTAGCCATCAAAGTCTTACCAGTACCGGGAGGACCATACATAAGAATACCACGTGGGGGCTTAATACCAATAGACTTGAAAAGCTGAGGATGGCGAAGTGGGAGTTCAACCAATTCACGAATTTGTGCCATTTGCTTTCTGCAACCACCAATGTCATCGTATCCAACATCAGCAAGATTTGATTCTTCATCTTCACGCTTGATAGGTTCACCCTCGCAGTGAATGACTGTGTCTTGAGCAACCTGACATGTGATTAGGTAAGCTATGTGGTCTACTTGTTACTTAAAAACGATCGATTTTCCCAACTTACAATACAGTAATCTTCTGGGTCTGTTTCAACCACCTTGAATTCCACCGCTCGCATACTGCCTCTAACCAAGAACAAGTCACCCTTGCGAATAGGTCGGTATGCTTCAAGGAAATATGGCTTCAAGTAGGTTTCGAAAAGGTTGCCAGTGAGACCTTCAACAGTATCATCAATGGGAAGAACGTGAATTCGCTTGCCAAACTTGATATCTGGGCAGGGGTGGATGCTGACAACATCTCCAAGACGAATACGCAAGTTGTTACGAACAACTATATCATAGTTTGTTTTAGTACATTGTAATGACCAATTATTTAATAAGCTAGTCAAAAAGTCAACTTACCCTTGTTAATTCTGACTTTGTTATCTTCGAGGTCGTCGTCGGCCAACACAATGAGCACAGTATCTCTTCTCTTCTTTCCCTTAATAAGTGCAACGTCACCCTTGAACAACTGAAGGGCTTCCATAGTGGCTGTAGAGAGAGTCATGACAGAGTTATCGTCGTTGCTATCATCGTCAACAATCAGCTTATTACGAGCAGACTTTCTACGAAGAATGGCGGTTGCTGGGTCGTGTGCAGGATCAACGTCAGATGATTCAATGCCAGCATTGGGCCTAGAATGGAGGAAAGAAACTGGGTCAGATAACTTGTAAATCGTAACGTTTTGAAAAAGTCATTCAGCAGCCATGTAGTCGCTGTTCATCGCTACCACGCCCTTTCACCGTCATCTCCCCTGACGGAATAGAACTACTGCGCGTAGCTTTTGGCGGGGCTGGGCTTGCTCGAGCTAACATGCTCAAGAAGGCATGACACATTGCGCTGTGAGCTACAACCATTATATGTGAGTACTTACGCCAGTTTTGGTTTGGGGTCTGAAGACATGATTCTAGTAGGTGTAAGGATGCAATAGGTCAGCCAAGCTTGACGGGTTGAACTATGAAAGTACGTGTCGCTGCTACGTCACGGTCGGACTTTGAACCAGGTGCTGGAAGATTCGGTGTGGTGGTATGCCTACGTGGTAGATTGGTAAGCAATAATACGTACCAAAGATGAACTTTTACTACTTAATACTAGGAGCTAACCATTGCATATAAGAATGCAGTTAATTGTATATTAAAGTGCTAGTTTGGCACTATTGCCTTCATGGATGGAAATGTGACGGCTTTGTGACGGTGCATGCAGTCATGAACAGTTAACTACCGCGATGATCATGTTGCATCTTAGATGGGTATAGCAACCAAGCCTTAACGATGTCGACCAAAACTCCAGTATACATAGAGAGGACGATATATGTAGTTATAATACAGGAAGGATAATATCGCTTTTTCTCTACACTCTTCCTCTTCCCCTGCCCCTGATTAGGTGATTTGGCGGGATGATATTGTCCAATTGTCTGCAGTGATCGACAAAAGGCAAGTCCCTGCAGCAAATCAATTAATTAGCTACAAAACCCTTGTAGTCTCAACATATTTTTAAGTCTGGTAAGTTTGCTGGTGAATGCATCAGCTGGCAATTTATCTTGTGATAAACAAATCATTCAAGAGCATTAAGTGAAAACAATATAGAAATCATCTACAGCAAACGACGCGCCTGCAAAGGTTCCAGCCTTAAATTGAATAGAATCAATGATCCCGGCATAATTGATGGAATTAATGCTTTGGGAGTCAAGACTGGGTTGAACAAGAAGGCTGGAGGTATTGACATCCAACTCCACCAGGTGCCATTCACCCGAGGTATAGCTCAACGAACCAAATTGACCCGAAGATGTAAAGGAGATGCTGGTCAAGGTCTTTCCAGAGCCAATAAAATCTATCTCGAAACTGGCATTGGTTTGGTTGGCCCACACAAGTACAGACAGTCTGAAATTCTCTTGTCCAAAGATGGTGCGCTTGACGGAACTGCCTCCAGACAATTGAAGGGAATTACCCAGATCTCCAGCAGGGTCAGCGATTATTTTAATACTGCCGGTAGAATTCCATCCACTTAAGGAAGTTGCTCCAATACTATAAGTATCAAACAGATCAGAAGTGTTTGCAGCGTTGGTTCCTGGGCCAGCATAGAAACCAATATTAGGTTTCGCGCTTGATGATACCTGGTTGCCAAAGAAATCTTGAGTAGCATCATCAGATACAGAAATGCCTGCACCAAGAGTGGGATATCCGGTAATAAGAAAATATCCTTTAGGGTCTCTAACGCCTGGCATAGCTAGACCAGGAGGAGATGAGATGGTATTTGTTGCATTAGCATAGTTGGATACTCCATAAAATGCATTGTGATCCACAATGAAATCGGGATCGGATAGCTGCCAATTAACAGCACCTGAACCAGATTTGCGAACAATGTTATCAACAAGGTGGACATCCAAAGAAGCGTTGGTGCTTTCTTGGACAAGATTGCTTGTAATCCCTGATCCAACCACGATGGTGTTTTTGTAGATACTGCCATTTACTAAAGCACCATCACATATCTGAAAACCTCTAGCTTTATCGTTGACAGAAAGATTATACCGAATGATAAAGTTTTGTGTGGGCTTATCATATGGACAGATCAAGAAAAATCCACCTTCATTATCGTGAGATAAATTGTATTGAAACACAGTACCACTAGTAGAATGGTCAACATCATACGCCATACCTTTGAAAATATAATTAATATACTATGAGAAACAGAGAAAATTGTGCAAGTACAATTACCGTCAGTCGTCGTTGTGCCGCCACTAGCGCGATTATACTGAAACAAGCTACCGTCAGAATTTGCTGTCCACATGCCAGCGTTAGGAGAATTGGATCTCTTGTTGAAGCCAATCAATTTGTTATGCTCCACCAAAGCGTTGACATAGCCGCTAACAACAATTCCGTCACCTCCAATATCGTAGAGCTGGTTGTTGCGGACAACGAAACCAGTAGAAGGTGCCCATGGCTGAAAGCATAGCGTGTCCCAAAAGCTTGCCATAGCAGGCCGTCTACACCAGTTTGTCCATGTATATATGCCTTGACGATCGACGGAACGAATGGTGTTGTTTTGGATCAAGATGTTCGAAAACCATGTGGAAGTGGTATTGCCACCAGCTTCAATGATAAGGGCTCCAGTCGCGTTAGCATATTTACCGTTAGCTGCGTTAAACGGACTAATGGTAGAAGGCATGAGACCTCGAACATTGTTAATGTAAAGATTCTGAACCGTAATGTCGGTTATGTTACCAGCGTCGGCAGCATAGATATACAAGCCTCTCCTTCTGACCGTATTGTCCCCGGGATTGGTGAGTTCCAAGTTCTCAATGACAATATGGGAGGTGGCGTTTAATAACACTGCATTAGTGTTGTTGCCGGCGGTTATGACAGGCAGATTGGAACCTGTTCCATAAGCACCAATAACAATGGGAGATCCGCTGGAACCACTGTCATTGATGGTTAGCTGTCCTTGACATGTCACATTACGTTTAAAAAGAAGGCTATCTCCAGGACCCAGTTGTTGGCGGCTGGCGGCACTCAGTTGATTGAATGGCGAGTCGACAGAACCATTACCATTGGAAGTCGTGGAGCAATCTACATAATATGATGTGGAGGCAGCAGCAGAAAGAAGCATGACATTGCTCAAGCTAGCAATGATGCCAGCAAGCATAGTAAATCTCATTGCTAAAACGCGAATAAGCATTGAACGGCTGACTCGCCTGGTCTTTTATTACCCTCCTAATAGTATGTGAATATTGCGTTTGACCAGCTATATGTGGCATCATGTGTCGCACAGTGGGAAATGGGCGAACACAGGCCATGATACAAGAAAAAAAGGAATAAGAGTGTGATCGCCGATAATTAATCAATGCTAAATGGGTTCTACGACTCAGTTTTGTCCGACCTGGATATGCATAAATGGTCATAAATGGTAAAACGCTACCTTTGTTCTGGTCAGATCGCACTTTTGGCCGACAATAACGCCTTGGCATAGGGCGTACATTAGGTAAGGCTACATGACAAAAATCTTAAATATGAATCACGGTTTGTCAGGGCCCAAAATTTGGTCGGAGCGACCTCAACTTTATTTGTCCATTTTGAAGATGTAAACCAGTGACTTTGCTCTCCGCAACAATAGTATCTTTTTTCAGTTATCCCACTGATCTTAGAAATGCAGATATTCAACATCAATGGCAAGAAGCAATTCGGCAAAAGCCTCCGGTCTGATTTCCTCATTGCTGAGGACTACACTCCTATGAACCACGGCTCCTACGGAACCTATCCTGTCCAGGTTCGAGCTGGCTTCCGGGAATATCAGGACCTTGCTGAGCGATCGATCGATACTTGGTTCAAGCGCGGGTTTTATCCTGTAATTCATCGTGCTAAGGAAAAGCTGGGAGAGCTAATTCATTGTGATGCTGACGAGCTTGTTTTCGTTACCAACACAACCTTTGGCATCAATTCCATTGCTAGAAGCCTCCGGTTCGCCCCTGGAGATAAGATCCTGATGGTAGGGCACTATATCTGTCGGGCTAATCTAACATTTGAAATGACTATGTATGACTAATAGAGGAATTTTGTAGCTTTCGACAATTTATGATGCTATGGGTAGCACACTGGAATACTTGAGGGATTCTAGAGTAGATGTTGAAATTATCACTGTCGATCCAGTATATCCCATCAGTGACGATGACCTCGTCAATATGATTGAAGGCGCCATTTTGAAAGAGGAATCCAAAACTGGTGTTGCTGGTGGCAAAATCAAGATGGCCTTAATTGATGCTATTACTTCTGTACCTGGTGTCAGGGTACCCTGGGAACGTATCGTTAAACTTTTGCGTGACCACAACATTCTCTCTTTGATCGATGGAGCACATGCAATCGGTACGGTCCACTCGAAATGAATTTTTTTTTTTTTTTACTTTAATTGATATTGATATTCATCCTTTGTCGAACAAAACCAGGCCAAATTCCTCTCAACCTACATGAAGCCGATCCTGACTTTTTCGTGACCAATTGCCACAAATGGCTATTCACGGTCCGAGGTTCGGCCATCATTTATGTGCCTAAACGTAACCAATACATGGTACATCCCGCCACCATCAGCTCCTCTTATCGAAACCACCCCGACCAAAATGATGAGTCTAGTACATTCCAAGCAGAGTTTAATTGGCACGGAACACAAGATCATTCTGGTTATCTCTCTGTCTTTTCTGGTAAGAGCTCAATCCTTACAATATAAACGCATATCGGCAAATGCTAATCATCTAAATATCTGTACAGCGCTTGAGTATCGCGAAGCTCTTGGTGGTGAGGAAAAAATTCAGGAATACTGTTATAAACTTGCTCGCGAGGGCGGAGAGAAGGTTGCCAAGATACTTGGTACGGAAGTAATGGAGAACAAGGAGAAGACGTTGACGGTTCAGATGGTCAATGTTCGACTTCCCATTATGGCACATGATGGAGACGGCCACTACTTGGATCGCTTTATAGATGATGGTGTTTACAAGTACAAGTGTTTCGTTCCTGTTTTCAAACATCACGGAACATGGTATGCTCGTCTATCAGCTCAAATTTATTTGGACGAGAGCGATTTTGAAACTGCTGGACATTCTCTGAAATCGATTTGTAATGATTTAGAAAAGGAGAGACTTGAAGGGAAGAAATAATTGAGGATCAAAGACATGAAATAAACCATATTCCCTAGTCAATTTTTAATACGTGTTTGACTGGGAAAAAGAAAATAAGAAATGGTGCGGATTTTTTGTAACCGACCATTTGCCTAATCTCAGATCACAAACCGTCTATTTTAACCATGGACGCCATCAACAGCTCACTCGACGATGTTATAAAGCAAGGACGACAGGAAAAGAAGCAAAAAAGTCAAAACACGAAGCGATCACAAGGAATCAACAAGAGACCTGGACCTATCCGATCATCCTCGTCTGGACGAGGATCATTCCGTAAATCACCAATCGTATGTCAATTTATGGTTATAAGGCCGGCGCGCCCATTATGAGAATGCGTCTCCCTTCAAGTTGTCTGACAATCTTTTACTTTGCACGCACAATTACCACTTGTTATTTTTCAGCAAGGACGCAGGGACACCGCCTCTCCCTGGAAACACGACCTGTATGAGGACGCCAATGGTGGCGGCCGAGGCTCACGGTCTATTGTAGGCGCAGCGTCCGGCATTGCTTCGCGCCTCGGCGCTGGTGCTGGCTCTAATTCGATCAAGGTCGAAAACCTTCATTACGAAGTTACTGAAGCTGATGTCAACGTAAATATCATGAAAGACTCTCCACATCACAGAGGTTGCTGGTAGAAAGCGCTGACCTCACATGGATAAATTCCAATTTGTTTCTATCTAGGAACTGTTCCAAATGGTTGGACCATGCAAAGCCCGGATTCAATTTGACCGCTCAGGCCGCTCCAGCGGTGTAGCGACTGTCAAATTCGATAAACCTGCGGATGCGCAGACGGCTGTTAAGAAATACGACAATGTCGAATTGGATGGTAAGAGTTTTTTTTTTTGAGCACAGTATATATAGAGTATGCGGCTCTTTGGCTAAACAGAAGTCCAAACGGTTACAGGCAGACCAATGAAAATCAGTATCGAAAACAAAACAGAAGGTATCTTTGGCCGTATCGGGAAGCCAAGCAATTCAAACACGTAAGTTGACGTCTTTGCGCAGTGGCCACACTTATTTGGGACAGTGCAGATAACCAAAATGAAATTCAATAGCAATTCTCGTGGAAGCAGCAGCAATGCTCGTGGAGGCAGAAAGCCTACTCGCGGTGGACGAGGAGGAGGCGGTCAGGGACGACGCAATCGGTCTGAGAATGACTTGGACAAAGAAATGTCTGATTATATGGGAGGGGTGAGTAATCTATGATATTAGCAATTAGCCATTCGTGAAACCCAATGCTAAATGTGGCAATGTCTCTTTTTGGCAATAACAGGACGACTCAGCCATGAAGCTCGATGAGTGAAGCCTCTTCGTCAAAACATTTTTCCCGGAGCGGGTCTGTCACAAGCTTTAGGAATCAGTGCTTTTTTTCCTTCTTCTTTGGAATTCCTCTACATAAAACTTACATCCCGTTTATAAATTCCTGCATCACTTGTCTTTCACTAGGCTTACATAATGTTCAGCAGAATTAAGTTGCTGTTCGCTTACTTATCACTACTCTCTATACCGATTGTGTATGGGCAGTCAGTGGCAAATCCCATATTCCAAGTCCAAAGCTTTGTGAATTTCACCTCCACATCCATTACCACCGATAACATAGGTGCAGATGAAGTCGCCATCTCCGTACAATATCAGACTATAAATGTGGCCAGTGATTACGAAGATTCCAACCACGATTGCGGCAGTACTGCGACGTGCGGGCCGAGAAGATATGTGGTAAATCTTGATTATGCTTGCAATGCTACATTCAACGCATCCATACTGGAAGCCGTCAACGGAAACGTTTATGCCGCTGCTCACAATATCAGCCATAAGGCTGTTGGGCTGATAAAAAGAGGCGGAAACTGTAATTGGACCGAAAAAGTGGCAATAGCTCAAAATATTGCCAATACAACTAATCTACCCATGGATGCCATTATCATTTATGATGATCAGAGCTATAAAAACTACACTGATTACATAGTGGACAACTATGGACAAAGCATTCAGCCACCTCCTTTAGGCGACTTGCCTGCCAACCAGAATGCTAGCAATATGCCAGACAATAATCTCAATGTCACAGCTCTAACCATTGCCGTATATTTTGCTTCGTATGAGTTTGGCCAAGGTCTAGCACAAAACGCCAGCATAGCCAGTAACAACTCAATGAACAACACTCTCAAACAAGTGTGGGTTTGGACTCCAATCTTGGGCTTCAGCAACGATGATTCAATCACAACTATGTTGGCCGCTTCCAAAGGATACCTCAGTTATATCATTGGATTAGCAGCAATCTTTTTAGTCGGTATGTGTCGTCTTTCCTGGACTATCAGTAGTCGCTCGATACCTGGTATCCCAAGTTTATGAAGCTCATCGCGATTCATAATTTCTAATTGTATCAATGTCTTATCTAGGCGCCATTTTGCTGCGATGGTGGAGAATACGTAGATTACGAGAACAAATGGCTCAGCGAGGCGACCTAGAGCCAGGTATTGCAATGCGTAATCGACATCCAAAGGTGCATCCACTTCCCGTGGACATCCTCAACACATATCCTGTGGAGACGTATAGTCCGGAAAAGATAAAGAACAACAGTTGTGCCATCTGTTTGGATGACTTCGTAACCGACAAGAACACTGTTCGTGTTCTTCCTTGTCGCCATGGTTTCTGTACTGGCTGTATTGGTAAGCACTTGGCCACTGCCACCCAAATTACACATGGGCTAATATACTGATTTTTACTTTGTTAGATCCATGGCTGACTGACAAGTCACCATATTGTCCTATTTGCAAATATGACTGTCTCCCTGCTGAGCTGCGAGAGCATGCCGACTTGGTTGAACAGAATCCTGTTCTTGGTTCTTCATCACCGTTTACTACGCCCTCCGCTGCTGCCGCTGCTGCCCTTGCCACGGATGATGAAACTTCAACAACTCATAGTATTCATTCGTCACCGCCACCACCTTTTGAGGACCACCCATCCAACGCATACGAAGCTGAATGCTCAGAACATGCCCATGAAGCATCAACGCCGGATGCTATTGTCCCACCTACGCCTGCCCATCTACCAGACTCCCATCCATCCGATTCTAATAACCCATCAGATTCCAAGCCAGCAGCTACATAAAGCAAATGGCGAAAACCAATCCCAGTTTTTTTGTTCCTGGGTTGAAAGTTGGCCATTCTGCATGGATGGCATGATAATGCTTAGCGGCAAATACCACGTTTTTTTCCTGTAATTTTCATATTTATGTTTCTGTATTTCCCTACTTTTTGATTTCGACTCTATACGAAGTTTACTTCAAATGTACTTTTAAAGCTGTATAATTATAAAGGTTTTTCTAACGCTAAGACACACTGTTTCAATATCAATATGTTTCACAACACATGCATACCCATAACCATTGTAGTGTTTCAAAATCAAGCTTCCATACATCAGGCGTTCCATACCGAACTTAGTGTTTCAAAATCAAGTTTTGTTTTTCAAAAAGAAAAGGGATGCACGAGAAAAAGAAAAAAGAACATGGCATGAGATGGGGAATAGGGTTTCAAAAGACTGACTATCCGGTCAACGGATGTATACGAAGGGGGATCAAGGCAGTTGGGGAGGGGGAATATAAAGGTTTGTAAATACATACCAAAGGGAGAAGAGAACAAGCGAAATTAGCCAAAAAGCCCTTTAGCTCCAGAATCTGGATAGAAAAGAATTTGATCTTGGTTTTCGGTGTGATGGTGGCACATCTATTTCCCAATCACTTCCTTCAAAGTTGGCATAATCATTGCTTCTGCGACTTAGACCATCCATGCTCTTTTTTGCCAGACTTGACAGTCCGTCCAGGCTAGGTCGGAAATCAATACTCTTGCGAGTAGGGCTTGGAGGAGGTGGCATGGTGTGGTCAATGGACCGTCGACCCACGACATCGATGGATTTACGTCCTCCAAAACCACCCCACCATGCCTTCTTAACTTCTTTTTCCTGAAATCGGCGAAGTGCTTCTGCTTCCGGGCCATCATCTAGGACAAGAGACGGCCGTGGCGCAAAGTCATCGTCGATATTGCCATTGCTGCCGTTAACCGCCATGGAGTTCATTAATGCGGTGGTTCTCAATCTTCCTGCGTCTGAACTGGATCGACTCAAAGATGGCCGAGTATCAGGAGGCCGATAGTAATCTAAAGATGCGCGCTGCTGCTCGTAGGTGCCATCACTAGCACTGGACTCTGCGTGAGGTCGTATTTGGCGTGCAAAAAAATCATCGCTGATACTTCCATAGGCTCGTCTCTCCAACGATTCTACATAGGTTTCTGGTTCAAAGCTGCAACTACTGCTATAGACATTGGAGTTTTTGTCTGACATGGCGCGGTCTTCGTGGTTATCTTCCCAGGAACTGGGTGGGGTATCAAAATGTCGTATTTCGTCACTTGCATTGGACTCTTCTACGGATGGCGAAGTATCACCAGTTGGCGGCAATGCAGGAGTACGTGGTGTATTGAGAGTTTCAGTGGTTAAATGGGACCCGAAATATTCGTCTTGTACTCTGGAAAGATGGACGCTATGTCGACTCGGGGTATTGTCCACTGATGAGCGTACAGTCGAATCGCTACCATCTATTTCGGTAGGTAAGCTTGGTCTACGTAATCGATTGGCTGGATGAGTCTTTCTTGGAGTTTTCTGTAATTCAGAGTATAGGCTTTGACTATTTTGTAATTCAGCGCCAGTCTGGAACACACGAAATGTTTCCAAAATGTTTACTATTTCCGTATGGTTCTTGGCAGCTGCTACACTAAGTGGAGTAGAGCCATATTTATCTTTGATCTCCACTATAGCGTCGTTGCGTAGTAACAGTTCTACAACTTTAGTGCAACCATTCGCTGCAGCGACATGCAAAGCTGTAGAGCCAGTTGCCCCAGCCACCGCCAAGGATTTATCAGAGCTATGTTTCTTGGACCACCTAAATATACAATATCAAAATGAGTTGAAAAAATCACAACTGCGCAGTGTGATGTGAAAAACAAAACATTACCGCTGCAGGTTCACATCCGCGCCACGATCTATAAGGTATTGCACAACAGCTATGTTGTTATCGCTGATACATGCCATTTGTAGTGGCATAAAACCATTCACAACTGAATCAATAGGAGCGCCATGATCGAGGGCAAATTTGACTAGCCCTAAATATGCTAAAAGTTAATTTATCACAGCCAACACAAGGCATTAAATACAAAGAAAGAAATTGGGCCACAGGTAAAAGACGAAAATAGAACAGGCTTATCACCAGGTGCGCGCGCGCCTTGCAAGCCACTGCATAATGAAAGTATTGGAAAAAATGCAATATTGAACATACCGATGTTGCCAGTGGCAGCTGCTGAATGTAAACCTAGCGAATGGTTGCTTTGGGGCGGTTTACGAGAGTCTATATTGTTGATGGTGTTGCTGCTTGACGTTGGGATGATAGGCGGTTTGACAGAAGCGTCCTTTGATCTTGTCATTCCAAAATTGTGCTAATAAAGTCTCCACAATGCAAAGAGATGGGTATATTGATAGAAGCGCTATGTGGCTAATGCATAGGAAGCTCTACTGAAGATTGTAGTTTACAAGTTGGAGAAAGATTGCAAAAGGGTTATGTATATATATATATCGTTTTTAGCGCTAGGAAGGTTCAAATATCGAATTCCAATTTAAGAGTTTCGCTTGACAAATTTATTGCTCTGCTACACCGCCAATCACCAGCTTCAAACTGCCCCCGGTTCTTGCGGCTAACCCGGAAACTGCGGCTAAATTTTTGCCATTGCCATCAAACACCAGCAGAGAATCGATCGTCGTTGCTGAGAACGCCAATTACCGAATCATGACTTGTGTGTACTTCTATTAAATAAAGTCATCGCGTATTATTCACCAATCTATGACTGACAGCATTAAACGCAAAGTAAGTCCTATTCAAGAATATGCATCGGTGGTTTATGCCAGACTCATCCAGTCGATAAACAAAAACCTTCATTTGAAAATGGTTAAAATATGTAATACCTTGAGCTTGGTGTTTCAGTACAAGCACTTGGTATATCATGATCCTTTTTGAAACCTGGCGCGATCTTGGCTCTCCCCGCACCAGTTTTGAAGTCATACACGTGATGTGTCACGTGCGTTTCGTGGCAATTACACTTTTTTTTGTTCTCAATTTTTCCATGGTCCTTGGTTTGAACTCTTTGTGTACAGCATGGTGAAGTTTTTCCAACACACATTTGCTTATGAGTAAGCATTGTTACTCGATAAAATATTGCGATTGTTATGACTTGCTAACTAAAGCATTATTTCCAGCCATCCTTGGGAGAATGTGTCGTACGCCTTCTGGTTACGTTATCCAAATCCATTCGCTTCACATGGTAATTCTTCTCTCCGTAATTTTGCCGCTTTCCGGGTGGCACATTGTTAACCCCTTTGCCTCTCTCCCATAGTGGTGTGCGCCGATGTAATCGACCGAAGCATTACCGCTGATGGTACGCTGAAAACCACTCGTCTGGTATTGAAAAAGGGCAAATTGCCTAAATGGTTTCCCGATCAGGTATGGCATTAGCCTCAATTTATGATTTCATTCGAAACATACGGTTAATCAAATTGATAGTTTGTCAAATCTTCCGAGGCTTATGTGATTGAGGAATCACTAGTCGATGCTAAAAACATGACAATGGTTACTCGTACAAGGAATTTGAACCATGTCAGGATTATGCAGGTTGAGGAGACTCAGACTTTTACTCCACACCCAGCCAACCCGGAAATGACCTCTGTTAGAACCGAAGCTCGTATTATCTCCAAATTTGGATGGGGTTTGGCTTCACGTATTGAACTCTTTGGCGAGAGCAATTTTGCCAACAATGCAGCAAAGGTATGTTATTATACATGACATGTTTGTAACCAGTATTTTCTCTTACATGGTTTACTTGTAGGCTCGCCAAGGCATGAAACATATACTCCAAATGATCCGAGAAAAGCATCTCATCCGTGAACGCATGAGCTTCATGCAAGCTCAGACTGCTTAATATCTGTCGAATGTATTCGACAAAACCCATCCTTATCACCTGTTAAAAAATAACCCCTCCCCTCCCAATCTCGAAGGCAAATTTGCTACTGTACATAATCGAAAAAAAGCACTTTATTTTGATGATATCATGCTCTATTATTTCGACCTTCTGTTCATTCCATCCATTTACCACACCACGTAGTTGAACAATAGAGCTTCTCCCTTATCTCTTTCAAACGTAAATAAAAAATTTAAAAATCATCACTGTGCATTTTTGACCATGGTTTACTTGATTTTTGTCAGTGAAAATGATTAGTAATCTGCGGAGGCGGAACACACTTTACCGCTATTGACTCACTGGCAAAAAATTAATGTTCAGCAAACGAGCCTCCTTCCTTACCTTTTAACCTTCTTGCCGTTTCTTTTTCTTTCCTCAAATTTCATCGACATATCATGGAGAGTGCCTTGTTGCAAAATTCGCCTTTCACCATTACTGATGATCAGTTTGAAGCAGATTCCGCTGAACTGCTTGCTGATGCGATATTCAGTAACTCAGTAGCTAGAGGTGGAAACCAAAGGCGGTCCACGGCGGGAGATGATAAACGCAAATTCGATCAAGTTGAGGGTATGAAGGCAGTGAATCCTGTCAAAACCACTCGTGAGTTGACTTGACCGACATACTTTGAAACCCAAAACGGTTTTTAAGCTATAGGGCGCTAAACGTTTTGTATCTCATGTATTAGACGTAAACCATAGAGACTCTGTACACTCTATGCATTCAACTGGTTCGAATAGTAGTGGTTAGTAGTTTTATTGCATGAAGCTCAAATGTCCATTTCACACAAGAAATTTTCTAAACGGTTATGTTTCAGATCATACTTCGCCTGGAACAACCGAAAAGCCTCAAGGCAAGAGACCCGGCCGTAAGCCTCTAGACCCGACCAAATTGGTAGGTGATTGATGAAATAACCCCAAAAAAATTACCAAAGTCTATATAAGATGGTTAACACTGTTCAACAGAATACCAATGATCCCAAACAGAAACGAAAGGCACAAAACCGAGCTGCGCAGCGTGCTTTCCGTGATAGGAAAGAAAGATATGTCGGAGAACTCGAAGAGAAAATTGCAGCACTGGAAGAAGAAAATAAAAGTTGGGCCGGCAAACTAGAAAAGGAAACCAGCAGCCTTAAAAAGAGAGTAGAGGAATTGGAAGCAGAAAATTATGTCCTCAAAGGCACTGCATTTACATTTGATTTTCCTTTGGAAAAAGCAAGAACATCATCAAACAATCAAAAGTCTTCGACCTCACCACGAAAAGATAGTGATTCTGATTCCTATAGCAGCCCACGATTCTCTCGAGATAGCAGCAATCCTTTCGAGTCCTTCAGTGATACAAACTCCAACATAAACTCACCACCGAGTCTTGAAGATGATAACAGTCCTAATAGCGCACATAAAGATAGTCTGTTCAGCACTAGCTACAGCGAAAGCAGCACAAGTCCGTTCAATGACAATGATATCTTTGCCACACCATTTCCTCCAGTCGAGGAGTCTAAAGAAAGCCAACAAGTGGTTGATCAATTGCTCTCAGAGCCAATTTTCGATCAGGCAGGTGGCCTGACTGACTTTATGAACTCGGCATTCAGTACGGGTAATTTGGACCCGACGTTGTTTACAGAATACAGATTGCCCAACAGCACGCCGCATGACGCCGAACAGCTTCCCCCTCTTTTTGAAGGCGATTTGGATGATCTTGGCTTCGGTTCTGTGAACGCAGACCCAAATATCACTGACATTGAGCATGACCGACCCAGCGCATGTTCAGAAAACTGGAACCGCCTCAAGAAACATCCCTATTTTGACGATATGGATTTGACCTGGTTGTGCGAAGAAATGAGAACCAAGGCAACATGCCGAGGCTCAGTGTACAGATTATCAGAAGATGATGTTACCAGAGTTTTAAAACGACTTGATTCATATAATCATATCAAAAACTAAAAAGCTATCATTCATAGCTTTCTGGATACGAATATGTCTTTAAACTTTGATCTAACCCATCTCAACATGGATTATTCGACTACATAATCACTCTATTGACCACAGTCCATTTCGCCAGACAATGCTTTTCCGGTTTCCTAACTCATGCTCGCCCCCAGATTACCCCACATCCCCTGCTTTTCATCTTTCTGTGTATATACGTCTAATCTTTTTTTATTAAAAAAAAGTCACTGCAAAACCTCCTATTCTAAATCAAAGAATGACTTCGTTTTCCTGTAGTTAAGTTACTCTACATAAAGAAGAATTTGCAAGCTTTTTTTTTATATCTGCTCTCTAATCGTCTATGACACGGCATACCTGCAACAAAGTTTGTTTTTTAGAGTTATAGTTTCAAGTATAAGTCTGTCAATGTAATCTTAAATAATTTAGCTTTACATACCATTTGGAGCGGCAATCCACTGCCTCCCGTCTGACCAAACGCTTGCTGTCGTCCAGACACAATCCAATCTGTTTAACAACGTACACAGCATGTGGCCGCAGAACATCTCTACCGATAGACGATGGGAACTCGGCAATGCACTTCAATGCACTGACACGTACGGCCATGGCTGGGGTCTTTTGTGCAACTTCCAATAAAGCAGGAATTAGTTTCCGAACATGTTGAGATATGATTTCAGGGGCATCGGTTACGGCTAGGCGGAAAGTCTCCAACGTAGATATCTTGAGATTTTTGTCGTCGAGCTCGAGCGATTCAAGCAACAGTGGTATGAGCTATCATAAAGCATATCAGTCATAGCACATTGAGAGTACCTTAAATAATACATGGCCATGGTCGACTTACTGGTGGGAGTTCGCTGATCAGAACTTGTTTACGGACATTGCGAAGCAGGTATGACAGAGCAATAAGATAGTTGTGCTTGATATCTGAGAATCATATATTGGCATTAGTACGAATAAATCCGTTCCCAATTTAGTCATTATATTTTGCTTTACCTGAGTCAGATGCTTTGAAGCCATCTACCAATTTCGGAAGGCAGAAATTGAATAATCTTTGTTTGTAGAGTAACTGACATGAAAAGCAGGTGAGAAAATTGTATTCCAAGCATGATTTTGGCCCACGCACAGTGTCATAACTCACATTGACCACTGCGCCAGATGACTTGTTCAAAACGAGCTCAGCATCTCCAAGAAGAAGTTCAAATCCGCGAGCACTCTGATGGCCGAGACTCGGCGAATCACACCAGCTGATAAGTTGATCAGTGATGGAGTATCCGAGTTGATGCGTCTTGAGTACAAGGCCCTTGCAAGTCTGTGAAATTTTAGCAACGTCAGTTTATAACTATCAAGGCTTCTCACATTGTTGGGATATCAACGTACCCAAAGAAGCAATGTCATTGCAGCTTCCTTTTGTTCAACCAGCGATACCAGTTTGCTTGTCAAAGTTTGCACATATTGAGCCATGGCGGCAGCTAAAAACTACCATTAGTGTATGGTTCGCGACCCATCAGCAAATGATTAACATGTATATCTTACCATCGACCCACTTATTGATGATGGAACCATGAAGTTGAGCCAAAGCTGTTATCTGATGAGAGGAGCTGGACTCAAGCGCGATGGCAACTAGCTGAGCCAAAAATTGTTCGTTACTGGCGATTGGCAACTGTAAATTTTTAGCATATTGCGACACTGCAACATTGAACAATATGGTTGTCTTTTTTTGAGCTTCTGAGCTGGAAAGTTCAAAAGGCATAAACGATGCGTTGACTTGGATGTTCAATGATGAAAGATCATTTTTGAAATATATGTCAAACATGCGGTTGATGTACTCGGACTGCGCGCTAAATTTATAATCATCCATGTTAATTCTGGAAAGGGGCTTTACAAACTCACGGATGAAATGGACTTACGTAGCGTCAAGGTTTTGGAAGACAAGTGCAACCACCGAAGCAATAGTTGAAAGATTATTGTCTGCTAGTAAAGAACTGGTGCCTTTGGCACTTGTCGAGACCGCGACGCACTCGGCAATAAGTTTTTCAAACACCAAGTTGATCCATTTGGCGATATATTCTTTGTCCGTTCCGGCCTTCACAATGATATAAAACGATTGAATGATAGCATGAGCATAGTATGAATCCTGTGGCAGTTGACGAGTAGCGGTCTCGAACTTGGCAACTAAACTTGGTCCGGTGACATCAAAGATTGCCGGTATCGATGATAGTTCTACCAGAGTTTCAAGGGTTTGGCGGTGGGAGGACCATGTAGCATCTGAAGCGGACGGAGGAAGTGCGTCTAATAACACAGGAGTGGTGTGGTCAAGAATTTGCTGTGTCTGTATTCTAGCTATGGAAAGAAGTGACGATAATGTCTCTTGATGTAATTCGGCATCACTCTCACTCGCTAAGATAGTGGTAAACGTTCGCACCGCCAATCCAATCTATGATACAAACAATCAATTAGCAAAATGAAGATTTCATATAGCTCATACATGCTTTTCTTACCTCATTTTCAGACAAGTAATGTTTCATGATAGCCATAATCTTCAAGCCTTTGATACCAGCTAGTCGCAATCCATTGTATTCATTAGAGGCTGTAGTGGAAGTCTCAAACATCTCCCAGAGTCGGTCTTTGTACGGCAGCAAAGGAGTTTGGAAATCAGAGTCTTCTAAAAAATGGGGAATGTCAGCATTGCTTTCTGCACAGACTCCAAAATATAGGACTACCACGTACCAGTATCTACTGTTTCAGACTTTTCACCATATAACTGCTTGCTCGCTTCCAAGATTTCCAATAGTACATCTAGAACAGCTTTCTTTTGAGTTGCAATATCAGTCTCTCTATACTGTCTTAATAAGACAGGCATAACAGACTCTATGATAAGGGTGCTAGCAGGATCTATACATGTATTGCACTCTTCAGCACTTGTTATGGGCATACCATCTACTATCTCAATTCTTACCAGAGGCAGAAGCGGCAGCTCTCAATATACGTCCGGCAGGTTGGGCGTTCTTCAGTTCGGGATCTTTCAAGTTGATCATGCATTCCACCACCAGTGGCTTCAATGCTTTTTCGAACGGATCGTTGGCACCACCATTACTAATTCCAGTGCTCAGAGCTGTAACAACGGTATGGATAGCAACAAGAGCAGTGTCTTCTAATGTAGCGTCAGTGGCATGAAATATTTCCACCTTCAAAGCGTCGAACAACTCGTCGATATTAGGCAATAAAGCGTTAGCTCCATACACTGGAGCACATTCGGCTATCGTCTCCATGGAGTCTTTCTGTGAAGGATTCAGCATGGTCAGATAGATTTTCATAAAATTTTGAGCAAATACGATTTATTACCTTAGCGCTACCTGAGCTTGATGAAAGCTTTTCCAAAAGCAATGGCATAGCAAACTTTGCAAAATGCGGCGAGCTCGACAAACTATGCCTATAAGGAGTGAGGAAGGCGGTGAGAATCCTATCTTCAATGTACCTGAGCTTCTCATATATGAGACATATGACTTACCTCAGATTGATCTTCAAATCGTCGGCAGAGATGCCGTAAGGATCATCCGGGGGAGGTTTAAAAGTTATAGGGAAATAGCAAAAGGTAACTTCAAACAGATCCTCAACATGATTAGAGATGTCAAAATTGCTGACAATCTCTCTCACCAAAGTAAAGGCTTTCATTAAATTTCGAGGGTCTTTCTCTCCATCCATCACTTGCGTGAATCCAAATACAAATTCATTGTTCATTGCCCGCAAGGCTACAATTTGCTAGTGTCAATTAACAGAGACATACTCTAATAATAAATAATTCTCGACTCACCAAGGGCATGTCGTCGCACTAAAGTGTCCAAAATAGAAAAGGTATTGTAGCGAGTAACCTGAGGAAAGGACTGCGCCTTGATGTGATCAAACAACCTGTTTTACAATTAGCATATGAACCGAACCTGCTTCCTTACTCTATGTCACCTACATTTTGGAAACTGTCATAGCACTCTTGTCGGTAAAGTTATCAAATGACACAAGTGCATTGATTCCCTCGAGCAACTTAGGGACGCATGTTTCGTCGGAAAGTCGATCACAATAGAAATGTACCAAAACATCGACTGTTGACAGCAAATTTAGCTATACGTACATATATGAACACTACGCAATAATTTTTGTGCTGCCATGTCCTACCTGCTTGCACATTGAGGCTGGCTTGGTCAGCATTGGCCAAGGTTTGGGATAGCAAACCAGTAGCTGAGAAGCAAAGTTATTTGTCAGCAGATCTATAGTGAATGTGGAAGAGATAGTATAGTGGATCTTACCTTTGGCTCTGATAAAACCGTCCTCATTAGTTAAATATTCGCCTAGAGACTGGATTAACTGGAGTAAGGTGGTTTGTGTGTTTCCAGAGTTCACAACTTGAAGGGTTTGTCAGTTCATGTGCGATCTTTATGACGATTCACTCTTGAAGGCCTTACTTTCAACTATTTCAGAGGAGGCCGCTACAGCCTCGGCCGAGCTGTCGCCAGTAGCCACCATATACTTGGCAACATGTTTATCCATCGAGCTCATGACAACTGAGGGATATCGAATCCGGGTGTGGCTGCAAGTGCTGGTAACTGATAGGCCAGTCACATTAGAGATGTCTTCAAATCTCAGATCAGACAAATTTGCGAAATTCATCGTACAGATACTAGCAACTCGCTAACATATTTGCCTTTGACGTACAAAATGTAGCATAAACATTCTAGCAATGTATGTAGCTAATAGCATAAGATATACTGTGCAAACTGCTATCGGTACTTTTGGAATTGACTGACAAGCTGTCCCAAGGCTGATGCTTGAGGTATATCTGAGAATGAATTCTTCATTCTGTTCAAAACAAAGCTTGCCGAAATGTTATCAACCTTACAAGAATCACAATTTTATTATCAATATATATATTTAATGCTTTCAATTGTTTCAAGTATTACTTGCTCCAATTCAGTGTAATGAATGCCTAGAACTGCTTCTGCTTTGGTACCATTTATAAGCTGCTTAGGTTCCGCGTACTCTCCTGGTTTTCCTTCTAGTATGATGTCCCTTTTATCGGGGAAATTCAAACGAAGTATGTCTGATAGCTGCTGAAAGCAAAAAGGGCCAGCAGCTAATATGAACCGTTCACCGTCTACAGCTTCACCTAGTTCGGCAGCTCGCACATGAGCAGCAGCGACATCAACAACGCTGACGAAGTTGCCACCAAAGGAGTTTAATCTGGAGTCTTGAGGTTCTCCTGAAAAGTAATTGAAGATATGTCTAACCGAAGATACGATCTCAGCATCTTCTGATGTTCTCGGTGGTGGTATAATTGGTCCAATGACATAAGAAGGAATGATTACAGTCATAGCAAAAGGTGGATTGAAATGGGAATGGAAATCCCACACTGCGTGCTCTGCCTGATTTTTGCTTGCACAATAAGCAATAACGGGATCGACTGGCATAGAATTTTTGACATTTCTTTTAACAGTATCCATTGCCCAATCGTTCCAGTCGGCTTCGGTATATTCGTATCCTGGCTTAGTATCCAGATGCAAGATGCTTGCTAAGTTGGAGGTGATGATGACATGCTTCAAACGCGTCCCATATTTCAAAGCAGATATGAGCAAAGTCGTCATACTGTTCACTGCTGGATTTATAACATGATTGATTGGATTTTTATGGTGATGACTTGTAACAAGATTGGGCACATGTATGATAATATCTACATCTGTGAGGAGGCTACATTAGATCTTTGCATTAGTCATCCATTAGACAGCGATGGCTCTTACCTTGAACTACCAAGTCATATACATTTTCCTCAGCTGGGTATCCAATTTCTTGAATATTAAATTTATGTACACCGTATTTTTGAAAATAATGCTCAAGGTGAAGTTTTTTTTCGCCAATTTGTACTGTTCCAGTAACATTGCATCCCATACGTAAGAATTGGTCTGCAATATGAGTTCCTATGAAGCTACTGATACCAGTCACCAAGATATTGGTGTCTGGGGATAAGGGCATGTGTATATTTCAATTCTCTAACAAGTTCTGTATTGTCGCACCGAGAAGGCAAAAAATATGGGGATTTATACTCCAGGCATCACCATTAATAATTACATTTCACGAAATTAGCAATTTGGCTCTGGTTGAATTCTTAAATCCGCTTTTCTCCATTGTTAAAAAAATCAATATTTAGTAATACCATTAGTGAGCTGCTTCATTGATGATAAATAACCACTTCTTAATGTTGCGCAGGGATATATAACTACATAAGGGTGTCTTGTAAGATATAGGAAAATTGCTGCCACTTTGTATACCTTGCGTACTGACGTGATTTTCTGTCCAAAATTCGTTTTTTGAGAACCCTCTTTGCATAGCATGAAACACACTAAACAAGGTGAATTTGTTATTAAAGAGTCAAGCATGGCAAACACTAGATAGGTCAATGTTTCAAAGCATAAATTTGTGTGCTGTTTCTAACCTGCCTGCTCCAACTGTTTGGCAAGAAAAATTGTGACGGCCATTCAAAATGTGAAAGCCGGACGGCGACCTTTTTTGGTCGAAAAAGAAAAAAAAATATCAATGTAAGTACCTTTGATGGCACACATCAAGTCGTCAATGTTGAAAACTGTAACAACAAGATTCAGTGCAGTAAGTTGAGTCTACAAACTGTGTGATTAAGATATAGCTGTCGTTAATTCCCTCTGCTAGCGTGCATTGAAGTCAAGCGTTGCCAACCAAACTGTTAGGTTCATTCATACTACAAAACCTTCCGATGGTGAGCAGAAATTATACATGCCAAAGTTTACTATGACTCAAGCCTAATAGAAGCATAAGATTTGAATACAGAAAAACTCCAAGCACCAATGAACGACAAACTATCACGTAAAGTTGAAGTTGATATGATTGGCACACCCGACCCAATATCAAATTTACGCCCTGTTCGGTATTTTGTACCTCTGGACGAGACTCCCGAGGTTGGTAGATACAGACAAGTCCATGCAAAATGAGCAAAAATTCTAAACATACCATATAGGATAAGGAGTGGCGATTACATCGACAACGTGTGGACGAGTTTAACGAGTCCTTCTGGAGCGCAAATAATGCGTTGTTTGCTAATGCTCAAGCAGATTTTGAAGATCAACGTAGGTCAAACTGTCTATCGTAGAAAACCCTTGATTCGTTATATTTATCAAACTCTTTATTCAACCGGCTCTCCACCACCAGTTCGAGCACGAGGTGAAAAGGTGACGGCAGAAGCACTGTCCGTATTTTACAAAGATTTTTTGGACAAAGCTTATGAACGACAAATGGCTTACAATAAGCAATGGTGGAAAGAAAATATAGGAATGTTATACCCAGGTGCTAAAGCAGCAATGAGACAGCTAACGCGAAAGCGAAAACATGAGGTAGCTCCACTTAGCTTTTGGGACAAGAATTTCGAATAGATTAGATGAGCGAATATTGAACAATGTCATGTAAATAATAGAGATAAAAATCATACCTTTGGGTATTAACTTGTGTGCTCTTAAAGGTTAGCCGAGGCATGGGAGAAAAGCAACTTGTTAACCTTGGTTGCTTCCTGATATTCCTTGACGATATCTTGAATACCCTTGAACTTTTCGTGTTTTGCATCTCTGACCAGCTGGAACAAGATAGATTCAGAAGTCGTGATGGTAGCGCCGGCTTGTCTCATTCTCTAAAGGAGGGAATAAGCAACATGCATACAATGCATATATCTCTTTCAAAAAGTGATTTTCAAGACTTACAGCCAAGGCAATCTCAATCTCGGGGTAATTTTGAGAGGAAACTCCGTCTGAGAGAACATGCACATCAATATTATCCTCAAGCAGATCCAAAGCCGTCTGGAGGACGCATACATGGCTCTAAAGAACAGGTTTTTAGACATGCGCTCCATTAATTGCATACCACATGGTTGAAAATTTGTACCTCAATGCCAAATAGGATAACCGACTTAATCTGGGTTTCCTTCAAAGATTGAGCAATTTCTGGCAAGTACATGCTGAACTTTGTCTTGGGCAAGACTACCTTTGCGTCGCTCACATCCAATTCGGACACGGTGGATCCAAGACCTATGGGCAAGATAATGGGTTTATATACACAACGCCGCATGGTGGCACGCATATGTGGGAAACCTCACCTTTGGGATATTGCTCCGTCACATATACAGGCATATCTAAAGCTCGAGAAGCTTTTATCTTTTGTATACGAATTAGGACTTTTTGACATTTGTCTAATTTGTAACTCTTTGCAATCACGTTGGTTCCTAGACTTACCATTTTACCAGCAACGGATATGACCGAAGGGAATTGCCATATACGACCGCGAAACTTCTCTTGAATATCACATACAAACACAGCTGTTGATTGTGGGGCAATGCGGGCAATCTTAGAGATAGACATAGTTAAACTTTACAAAGTCGTATACTGACTCTCACACTGTTACAGGCTATCGGCTTCCAATTGCCATTTGTAGCGTAGACTATATCACGTGGATGTACAGCTGAGTTATAAAAGTTTGCGAAACCATGAACAGGTACACAGGCGCCCACTAACGCAACTCGCTTGTTCAGAACGTGGATGTCTTCGTCTGAAGAGAAGATGCTTGAGAGAAAAGGTTTTTTTTATATTATCTACTATTAATAACAAGCCATTGGGCAAATCATGGCGTGACTTACCTGGTAAGCATGCTTCTCGGGCAGAATCCAAAGCAGCTTTTTCAATCTGCCCCTACCCTGGAATGCACACAAGTAGTAGTGATCGCCAACGCAAGGCGCTCTCGAGGCGGGTTTGACAAACCCCAAATGTGTAAATAATAATAAACAGAAAGAAATCCACCTTTTACTCTGTCCTCCATCCTTTCCTTCTCTTCGAACTTCCACCTTATCTTTTTCAACATCATGGTGACCACCACCAACCCCGAATACTTACTGAGCTTGCGAGCTGTTCGTGAACAGAACAAGCGTATTTATGAATGCGTCAAAAGTGGAAAACTGCAGCATTTTGACATTGATCTGGAGAAAATGGAGGAAGTCGTTCGGTTTGTCACCTTGCTGGTCAAGCGAGACTTTGATGACCCTAGTGAAATGCCCAGTCATTCAAGATGGAGACATTTCGATGCTGGCGAACAGCCAAGAATCAAACAACTTCTAGCATCCATGTCGACTAGCAGTGCGTTAGATAAGGCGAAGAGATTGACTGATTTGTTCGTCATCAGTATCTTGTTGGACACGAGCCCATTACACCAATGGGGATATCAAGAAAAGTCCACTGGCAGGGTCTACAGAAGGACTGAAGGTGTTGCTATTGCCGTTCTCGAAATTTTCAAGACTGGACTGTTTTCAAGTGATCCTGGAGATCCGTACCGCGTTGACGGTAAGCGGTTATGAATATGCATGATCTTACCTTTTTGTTGAACATCACACACTTACACTACTATATTGGATTAGCGGCTGCATTGGCGGACTTGACCGTTGACGATCTTGCAAATGGCTTCCAAATTTCAGCAAAGAATACTATGGTTGGACTAGAAGATCGTGTTAATCTGATACAGCACGTAACGGAAACGATGAAGGACTATTCTAGCATATTCTCAAGCAAGGATAAGACTTCCTCACGGCCAGGAAACATGTTGGGTAAGTTACTCCGCAACCAAACTTTAAATCTTCAATGAAGCTTACACCTTGAACATAACTCTCTGCTATAAACTTTTGTAGACTATCTCTTGTCCCATGCCTCAACAGTGCGCTCAAACAAGTCCTCCGCAGTTCAAATGGAAACCCTGTGGTCTGTTGCAATACTACTCGGGGAGCTCTGGGCACAAGGCTCAAAGGTCGGAGATAAGCCGATAGGCGATGTCTGGCATTGCGAAGCACTGAAGTCGACAGGAAGCTCAGATTGTTATTTACCATTCCATACCACCACTCAATGGATCTGTTATTCCGTAATTGATATTTTGGAAACTGTATTATCGGTGACCGTAGATGGTAAAGATCAGTTGACCCCATTGACAGAGTATCCCAATGGTGAGTGATGACATATTATGCTAGCTAAGGTTTACCAGTATCACTTATGCAGGCTGGTTTATGACAACAGGAGGCTTGCTTTTGGACACAGGCTTGCTTGTATTAAAAAAGAGAGATTTAGAATCCGGTTTGTCAAATTATAGGCGCAACTCGTTGCTACCAGGTCAACCCAAGATGGAAGTTGCACCCATGTTCGACATAAATGATCCAGTAGTTATCGAATGGCGAGCTCTGACAATCTACTATGTGGAGATTGTAGCATCCAAAGTTCGTGAGAAGCTGAGATCCAAGAAGCCTCTATCACTTCCTCAGATTCTTGAAGGCGGTATATGGAATGTAAGTTGTCATATATGAGCAATGAGCCAGGAACGTTCATTTTGTCTTGCGCATTATGTCACTAAACGATTTGTATTATATATTTTTTCATTTTAGGCTGGTCGTGAACTGGCTGAAATATCGCGACCCAATACCCAGGAGCCTCCTATCGTAATCAAGGTAATCTTTGCTACACCATTGAAAATATGATCATTGCTAGTGGCTTACAGATTATGTTCTCTAATAGATTGAGCACAATACCATGTTCAATTAATGGTCACTATAAGATACTTTGGCTTTCCATATGCCATAAAAATGACTTTTTTCAAAGAAGCATATCATCATCATTAAGGAGTTCAATAATACTGCACAGTGCTTAACTATGGCCTATTAATTTGGGGCGTGCTCGCTTGTACCCGAAATTGAAAAACTATCGATAGTTGCTAAAACCTACCACTTATATATGAATTTTAAAAAAAAATGGCCCAGTTGTTCTATTTTGTGTTGAAATGCAAAGGTTCTTTGGAATTGCAGTGGCTCTAAAAAAAGCAAGAGCCACCCATAATGGATGAAAAAAATTGCTACAATGCTTAAAATGGAATACATATCCCAATATACGAAAAGGAAAAAAGCACCGATTGGTTATCATAATACCTGAGCACGCTGTGGTTAATATTATGTCGGACAAAACGATTAAATGCAGAGCTGCAAACATTTTGGTCCTCGATTCAGGTACAGCCGGACATAACTTAATCTGAATCTGAGCATCCGAGCAAGTTCCGCAAGTCAAAACTTGTACCTTAATTACCATAAAGGCTTGGCGCTGCACAAGCGGAGCATCTGCCACACAAAGTCAAATGACACACAATCCATCTCATGTCACAATCGATTTTCTAATTTTCTTTTATGTTTTGTGGTAATTCAAAGAGCGCCTCAGAACAATGAGACAAGTGTCCGAGTAAAGACATAAAATAGAATGTAGCGGGATTGAGGCAGAAATAGACAAAAAAGCTAAAGGTGAATGGGTGGGCACGTATCCCAGAAAATGTACATATAAGTCAACTTGCGCTGGGGCGCAGTATAAAGGGGGATAATATAATAACATAGTGGTAGCAAGGAAATAGGTTTGGGCAAGGTTAAGTTCAGCACTGTCTTCCAGGTCTACGGTCGTCAATGGGAGGAATCAACATCAATTGTTCCTGCACAAAGTCTATCATGGCATTGGAATAATCTTTCTGAGACTCTTTTGGTTGAAGGTTTCCGCTTGCCGATGTCCAGCATCGCGAACAGAAATCGTCATCTTGAACCATATACCGATTGCAGGTACTACATTTGCGATGGCAGCGAGAGCAAAACCAGTCCGAAGAGAGGGCAGTATCGCAGGTGCCGCATATTACTCCATCATTCAATTTTTCATTTGTTCTAGCCGATGTCATTCTGTAGATAGGAACGATTGTGTGTGTGGATGTTTCAAAAGACCAGCAAGAGGGGAGGGCAAAATTAGATTATTACAGTCGATTTGGATAATCGAAAGGTACAAGGAATTATCAAAAAAGTTGAAAGAGAGAAGAAGGAAACAAAGAGACAACAAACGAAAGGAGATTTATTTCATTTCTTGAAGTCTACGGATTTATATATATATATATTTGTACATATTTTATGTACTTCCATCGCCATCCATTTGATATAACACTTACAAAAAAAAAGTCCCCCCGCAATGACCTTGCTATTTTTGTGACTCGTCTCGTGGTTTTTGAAAGCAGACAAAGTGGTAGCCGTCGAACATAATGACTAACAAAAGGGAGAAATGTACGTTATGCAAATGCACGATGGAGATTGCCACATGCTATTTTAACACTTGGGCTCTCCTTGGCCTAACCCCGAGTTTTGGAGTTTTCATATATTCTTTATTTTATTTTGTAACTGCACAGTATCATATTTGACATTGATTGCCAGTCGACTTAATCTTGATCGTTTGCTAAACTGACTTGTACCTAAGCGTCTGGGTTTTTTTAAAGTTGTGAACATGCACTTTTTGTATTGAGATGGCTTACAACTCAACCGGCGATTTCAGTTCCGCGCATATACAAGTAGGCAGATATTACCCCCCGAAATTCTTTATACCATCATCTGTTGACGGTTTGTGGCCCCAAACAGGTCGTCATGTTCTTGAGACAATAGGGTATCGTGTTTTTCTTGATATATCAAGTCATTGCAAAAGAAGGAATATACACTCACTGCAAAGCACGAGCTAAGCCGGTATGAGTTATTTTCCAGTTAGTCCCAACAATTGGCCAAAGATAACAAACCATCTAAATAATGAAGCACAAAGGAAAAGTTGGTTTCTTTTCCCCAAAACGTGTGGCGCGACATTGCATGGACGATGCGCGCGCGTCATTTTAGTGGGAAATCCGATCATATCCCTCGAACTGCGAGCTGCTCATCCCTTTTTTACTACATGCATTAAAAAAATGGGGCCTCAGATAGTTTTTGCTGCGCAAAAAAAAACCATGCTCAAATTTGGATGCATGATCATGAGCCAGTTATTGTTCACAAGATATGTATCAAGAAGGTTGGGAAAATAGGTAGTACACACTGTACTTGTGCATTTATGCCCGCATCCATGAATATCACAAGCGAGCGTTACACAGTCTGTGACATGTCACATAACCACGCTCCCTAAAAGTAAGGTTCAGCATCAACTGGAATAGGGCTGCTTTTAATTTGCATATTGAGATCCTCTCTATCCATTTTAAAGATTTCTTTTTTTGTTATTATTAATTTCTATCAGACCGTTAATGATCATTTCCTTAGTTTATTAATTCCAAGGCGTAGGCTGATGAAAAACCGCGGAAAGTACGCTGAGATCTCTTTTTAGTGAGATATCCGTAGCCTCGCTCAAATATGCAGCTCTCAAATGATGTAACGCAAGCCAATATAAGGCACATTTTTCACCTCCATTCACGTCTTCTTTGTGGACCTTCCTCGTGCAAACCGCTTTGAGCATATCTCTGAGGATAGTATCGCTGGATTCGGCAGGTTCCAAGTACGCAGTGTGACCACCTAGTAGATCGTCGATTGTGATTCTAATTGTAGGCAAAATATCAATCATGTCACTCCACAGTAGATGTTTGTAGTCGATAGGGCTGGACGCCAAAGCTGGAAGTAACAATAACCGAGCGAAACTTCGATCACCGAATGAAACTGCAGCATATTGAGCAGCAAAGTCTTGATAAAATTGGTAAAACGGAACTTGCGCTTGTTGAACATAATGCGAGCTGTCGGACCAAGCTTGCTGCAAAGTGACATGCAGCTGCACAGATGATATACAATCCAGCCACTCTTGAATTTTTAAAGTCACATTTTGGTCGCGGAACAACTCCTCACTGTCCGAATCCATTCTAGCCCATCCGGTTTCCAATTCGACATTGCGGCCAGACCTTTCACCGATCAAGTATATTTTCATAAGGGAGATAGCTACTGGTGTCAGGTCAAGATGTGGTGAGATACTATAAAGTTGCAAGGCTTTGTCTAACGTTGCAACAATTATATTAGGCTCTGTGGCATTGTACCCGTGAGGTAATTCGCGTAGAATCTCCGATTTGTCTGCATGGTATAATTCGTCTATGGGTAACAGTAACCACGCCAATAGATTTCGGGGAATAGCCGAAGAATTTGGACCATCTGAATAGTCTAAAGTCAGGGTTTCAATACCGCGTCCATCGTGCAGGTACAGTCCTTTTGATTCAACGATTTTATCATCAGAACCAACAGCTTGCTTGTAAAAAGGCGCTAACGTTGTTTCCGTGAGGTCACTGTTGGACACAATATTGGGAAGAATTTGTGAGAATATCCAATGGGCTGGCCATTCATCTCCGCTACATAAGTTGTTCATGTAATACGTGCACAAGATCGTCAATCGCTCTATTGTGCATTTGGAAGGTACACGTGCTGTTTGTGTCAAATTCGTTAAAATTGCTATTGCGTGCAGGTGTGACCAGACAGCCAATGCTGGTTGCTTCCGACTATGACTTTTAACCGACAGCGTGGTGATGTCGGTGGTTTCTGAGTCCAGATAGTTCTTTGCTATATCATTGATTGAAATGTCAAAGAATGAATCTTGGACTAAACATTCATAGGCCTTGTCTGCAATGTCTGATAATGGCATACGGCCATATGATTCCATCAGCTGACAGAGTCGTGCAGCGATGTCGGCAACGATATCCCTTTTACACAGCCACGTAACATATTCAGTCATGTCAGGTGTATATACACCGCTTAGGTTAGGGTACTGCAAAGGCTGATAATGGCCACGAGATGCGTTGATCTTGGTAAAGATCTGTGAATGCGTCGAGAACCAGCTCGATTGTGTCAAAACATTGCATACGGCGTTCCAGGCGTCTTCGACTATGATCTTGTCAGTAGGAGGATTGCTGTCGAGATATCGACACCAAGTCGCCAAGTAACCCATGGATGCAGACAAAAGGCATAGGCGCATATAATCCGGGATGTCTAATGTCTGTTTAGAGCCAATTTCACCAAATTGACTAGCACACTTGACAAATGTAGAAAGAACCAAATCATGAAAAGCTGTCGGTTGTGCCCAGCAAATATCGTGCTCGGGAAGCGTTTTGTGGGTGTCTTGCGCATTATGCAGATATACTTCTAGCAATGAAGTTATGGCAATCGCTCTGAGACATGTATATTGAGACTCTGTGCTCCAAGTCGGTGCATTCAGGTCATCTTGGGCTCTGATCCACAGCGGGATCTTTGGTGCTAAGTCGGCCATCACATGGCAGTAAAGCCCATAACCAGCGAGCAGTCGATAAAGTTCCAAGGTTGCTAGCTGTAGCTCGAATGCATGTTCTACCGCTGCTGCGTCAGTCATGACTGATGGAGAGATAGTAAGGAAGCGCAGAGTATTGTCGACATGACCGGTCTCGATACACACACTGATAGCTATCTGCTTCTTAGACGCAGCCATTGTACGCAAGAACTGGATAGCCTGTAGCGATGGCCATCTTGTTAAAACCTTTGCCGTTTTCGAAGCTGGTTCAGAACTAGATACAATTGGCCATTGCGTCTGCTCAATGCCATGTTTAACGATCAGATCAACGATCTTAGGTTCCTCAACTGCGATAGCTTCGCAAACAGAATCACTATTTCGTGCCAATCGATGTACAATTGCAATCAGACGAAATACAGTTCCATCATCGAATCCGCCAGGTTGGCACATATGCTCTAGAAGATAGCGCAAGCGAGACAATATCTTCATCTGAACTAATGCTGAAACGATATCCAACTGTGATAATTTTGCATGTGCATCCACAGAGTCCGGTTTGGGTTCCTCATGCTCTTCATCTTCTTTCATGCTGTTGATTGCATCTATTGTGTTGGTGAACTTCTTGTCTAGCGTCTGATTGGAAAGAGAACTTTGTTCATTTGAAGATGGAGATTGCCAAATTGTTTCATAGCCGCGATCTAGACTGGTATGAAGGTGTCCATATATGGATGAGCTAAAACTGTTGTCACATAACAAAGCATCGATAGCTGATATAGCTGCTGCAACAGCGACAGTATATTTATCATCCAAAGCAGCACGCAGATATATAATCCCTTTCAAATCATGGATGATAAAACGCCAAATACTTTCAGACATGATGGATCCATATTCTAATTGCTTGCTCTTGGCAATGATACGGGATGCTGTGTTGAGTACAATGACTCGTTGAGATGAAACTTGGCTTCGCATGAGATGGAAGAGCTCAGGAAGCGTATATCCAGCCTGATTAGGGTTCTGTCCATGATGATGAAGTCCTTTGTATACAGACACGTTTTCACCAGTCATAATGTTGCCCGCAAAGTCAAACCTCAGCTCAGCGGCTTCGCTGGTAAAAGTTGGCATACCAGAATTGGTATCCCCTTGATCTCCAATGCCCATCCAAGCAAGTTTCTCTGGCTCTGACTCGACATTCTCAAAATACTTTTTCTTCATAACAAGCGGGTGATCTTCGTCCAAACTCTCTATCTCGGCATTGGTGTCCGCAAACTGAACCTTTTTACTGGACTTTGCATCCACATCTTCGTCACCCTTTCTTTCACTCATTGGTTTTCGTGCCATCAGCTTCTTGACCAGTTCCGGATCCATCGAAGCTAATAACTGAGCACGAGCTGCGGTAATATCCTCTTCCGACATTGAATTCAGAGTATTTAGATTCTCGTCATGAATATCCTTGTATTTTTCATTAACATATTCTTCCTTTATGGCTAGTTTATCCATTTTTGTCGCCTCGTGATCTTGTTTTTGTTTCCTGTCTAATCGCTTTCTAAACTCACTCCGATGTACAGGTTGAGGAAAGCCGCTGGCTTGTCGAGGTCGATTAGTCAGCCCTAAGTCAAAGTCAAGCTTCACGACATCTTTATGGGTTTCTGGCACAGTTTCTTTAACGGTACCAATGACGTTACCGAGCATCGAGTTGATATCGATCATACGTTTCGTTACTGGTGTGTCATCCACTGGAGGCTGCTCAACTGCAGGTTTTGACGCCTGTGCACGTCTCGCAGCAAACAGAGACTTCTTCTTCGGTTTTGCCTCGGTCTTGACAGGAAGATTATCTGATACAGGTACGTCTTCTAGTTCTGGCATGTCGTTATCATACTGATCGAGCACGGGTGCTACTTCGACATTAGTCTTCTGTGCTGACGAAGTCCCAAATGTGGGTGGTGGTTTTCGAATGACTTTGGCAGCTGGGGTAGAACTCATCGAGAGGAACTCTTCTTGCATTTGCAACAAATCCTCTTCGTTGTCGACATCGTCAAGCTTTGGTCGAATAGAATTGTTCATGTCCTGCGTTAACTAAGCTAGCAAACTTGCTCAGTGCATTACTTTTTTTTCTTTTGACATAAATGTGACTTTGATTTTTATTATACAGTTACAAAAAAAATGGCATTGGGATATGGAGGCTGTGAAGATTTCTATTGTTGTGAGCGAGCTTTTAAGTATTTTTGGCACTTCTTCTTCAATTGCGAAGCAGTTTGCTGATACTGATTCAATTGCTTGTCCCAGAACATGGCTTCATAATCATCTCCATGCTTTGCAATCAACTCTCCAACCCAAGATTCTTCAAATCCGCTTTGAAACTTCTCGACCTTCAAAGCGTTGGCTGCTTGTTCCTCGAGTGCTACAACACGAAAAACAAATTAGTACTCAATCAATAACAAAATCCAGTTGAGCAAAAGTGTAAATAAACCGTACCTCTAACAACATCAGTCTTAGCCTCCACGGGTTGAGCTGCCTCCTCGAGGATCTCATCGTGGGTCTTTTGTTCTCCAACGATGACTCGAACAACGTTTCCTTCGTCATCACGTTGAATAACACCTTCTCCAGGTTTCAAAGTTTTCTTCAACTTTTCGATCTCTTCTTCAGTGAGCTCTTTCAAATCTGTTCCGTCCTCTTCTCCCTCCTCAGGCTTCAATGGATTCAACTTCTCCTTGCCGCCAGTGGATCCATTTAGCGTCGTCAAAAGACCCAAGTTTTCATAACTATTTTAACAAGCGGTTAGCATTACGTTAAGACTAACATCAAATAATGCCAAATGTTCATGCTTACTTTTGCTTGAGTGTCTTCTTCTTGTCCCAGTTTGCTTTTATAATTGGGTTGCCCTAAAGGGACTATTAGCTACAACAAGATTTGCACGGTAATGCTTAGCGATTGAGGACTTACAGTTATAACAACTCTCTTCTTGTGTTTGTTGGCAGTCCTTCGGGTGTTCCTGTTACCGGATCTGTTTGCTTTTCTTTGTCGAGGATTCGCCATTATATAACTACAGTAGCGACAGGTTCAACTTGCACCAAAAAAAAAAAAAAAAATGGCAGCACTTCGCCAGTGCAAAAATTATTGTGTGACTGCTTTACCAATGGTTGGTTGCATTCAAGGTCACTGTTATCACCATATCTATCGGTTTCGAAGGCTTATAGCCGTGTAATATCAAAATATACAACTTTTGAATTTCCTAAACAGCATGTTATACTAATCGTTCACTTTGTGAAGCAATGGCTGTATTGCCAGTAATATCTTGCTTTTGCACTGTCACAGTCAGTTATCCACCGCCGCCCAAATGTTATTTGCCGCGCTCGCAGCGTCCCACTCCACAGATGAAAACAACTCAAAAGAAGACAATACACGATAAGTTTCTCGTACAGATATTGTTTATATACAAACACGGTAATCAGATACTATGCTGATCGAGTGCATCTATTTCTTAGTATTTTTGCTATTGATCTCGTCAAACTTCTTCTTGGCTTCCTTAGAGATGGGAGAAGGACGTTGCTCCTTGTTCTTTTCCTCGTTGCGGATCTTCTCTGCTTGCTTCTTAGCTAACTCAGGAGTTTCTGTGTGCGGTTTATGGTTCAGTTGCCAACGCATAAATCAGTGGCCTGGGATGAAAGTTGGTTACACTTACGTTTGGACTCAGCTGCGCGTGCAGTTGATTGCGAGAAAGTTCGACGGCTGGTTGCGGCATATACACGTTGAAGAGTAGTTCGGATCATGTTTATAGGTTTGTAGAAAGATAACAGTAAGTAAGTCCTGGATGGTATCCACGACTTTTTATATGATTGTCAAATAATGACGTAAGTCGCAGAAATTTGACGGGATAGCCATGAGAGCAATTACACCAACTCCGAACAATGGTTTTATTGTCTCAAGTCATCCTCTTCGCGTAATTGTATATACAAGAGTACTTTCTACGTGCGTGCCTTGGCGTTTGATAACGATAGGACCAAAAACAGGGAATTGCATATTTCAGACGTTGGTTTTCAGTTGTGAATAGATATGTTTATATGTACATCGATTAAGAATACAAGGAACACAATGACGAAATCAGAATGATGCTAATGGTAGACTATCTGATTATGGTTGTCAAGTTGCTCCGAAGCAGCATTTCGAAAATCCTAGGATTGACTGTGCATATTGGATAGCATCTAGATCGATTCTCGGGCAATTGTACGCTGATAATCGAGATAACGTAGGATGGCTTGTCACTAAGCTTTGAATACCACTGCCAGTAACAAGGGGTGAGTTATCAATGTTTACGTATTCTAGCTTCTCACAAATTTTTAGAGCTTTGAGGCAGCAATCGTCAGTGACATTGATCGAACATAAAGAGATGTACTTCAGATCAGGACATGCTTTGATCAGTAATTCCAGCGCCCGACTGTCCTGGAAATGACCAGTGGAGATTTCGAGTCGTTGTAGACGATCCAGAGGGAGTGTAGACATGTGTAGTATTGCTTGATCCGATAAACGGATATTATCCAAGGTCAATGCTTGTAACTTGGAAGCACAGCTTTCCATAATAGCTTTAAGTTCCCAATCTTCAAATCTACAGTTTAGCCTTACAGCCTGAAGATTGGACGCATGTTCTTGTAGCTTGAGTATTTTCTCTTCCGAAGCTGGAGATGGCATACTAATTGGCGGAAGCTTCAAGTCCAATACAGAAAGATGAGGTAGTTCAAGCATGATATCGGACAAGCTGATGATATTGTCGCCTGAACAGCATTTGTGAAGTTGCAAATACAATGTGTTGAGATTTGGCAGCTGCCGGATAAACGTCAATAATTGTGCTCTATTGTCACAGATTCCTTCCCAGGCTAAACTCTTGAGTGACAGGCTCTTCTCAAAGTGAATACTAGGATTCGATTCCATAACGCATTCTTGACATACAAGCTTCTCCAAATTTGGACAGGCATTCAAAAATACATAGGCATGAATCAATGTGGCAGAGTATGAAAGGTCCAGATAACGCAGAGAATTTTGCACCTTTTTCACCAATTCATGTAAATCATCCATGGACATATTCGGTAATTTTAGTTCTGGAAGGAATATAAGTAATTGTACCTTACAGTAACCCATAGCTTGCAGAGCCAATACTTACGGAGATGTTGCAATGTGGATAAATTACAAGATAATAGTAATGGGATGACTTTCTGACGTTGAGACCAGTCCCAATTAATCTCAAGTTGACGCAACCCTGAAGGATCAGCATATGTTATGTATCGTCGCAGATTCCTAATGGTCAGCCGGTAGTATGATTTGATTTCTATAGATCGCCAGATGGTGGGCTCACTGATGAAAAACTGATACCAATGACGACACACCATTAAACAGCGAGCTCTATCTTCGAGTGTCAAATAACAGAATATAGACCATATCAACTCGGTTGGAAGTAGCGGCCAGTAATTTTTAGCTGGTCGGATAATTTCTTCTGTGGTTTTTAGCGTTTTCAAAGCCTGATATAGCTTGTCGGAAACAGGAACACGCTTTAGCGCAACATGAACAATCTGTTGAGCTTTACTTTTTTGTTTCAAAGCATTCAGAGCTTTGATCATTCTAATATATCCTCTGGCTTTTGACGGCTCACTTTTCACCATTAGTCGTGCATCTTGAAGAACATCTTCGTACTTGCCGAGTTTCTCGCTTGCTGCTGCTCGACAATCTAGAATGACGATATTGCCGGCATCTTTCAGTAAGGACGAACTGAAATGCTGATAAGCTGCTTTGAATTGTGACTTCTGAAATGCTTCATTGCCTTTTGCAAAGTCGACTTTCCACATGCGAGTGGGGGTTCAAATATAACAAAGAAAGTGAACGCGAAACGACGCGCTTGAAAAATTTGGACGATCGAAAAATTGACTTGCTATCTAGAAATTTTATTCTTCGCAAAACGTTCTCATACGTCGCTATCAAAAATGCAGTTCGCTTCCCCCAGGTGGCGCTTGGTATATTTTAGGGTATCAGAGTCAACGTTTCTGCAGCCAATCATACGAAAACGCCGTAAAGTGGAAGACATATCTAACAACAGGCGAAGTCCTTGTCCCGTCAGATGATCCGAGAAACCGATGTTTAATGACTCAAGCTTCGAGGATTGGCCAAGAACTTCTAACAATCGGTCATCTACGGCAGGGACATATAGCAGCTCAAGTGACTGTAGATTTGGACAGGCTCTTATTGCTGTAACTAAGGATTGCGCCGAAATTCTCCTACAATTTGCTAGTTTCAATTCTTTAAGCTGTGGTAGCGACACTGTACTGATGTGCAACATTGTCTCATCAGAAATACTGGATCTAGAAAGCTTTAGGCTCTCCAATTTTGAAGAGCATCCTCGAAGAACAGCCTTGATTTGAGCGTCGCAAGCGTCCGTGTCTAGGAAGGATGAAAATGACAAATACTTTAAATTGGCCGAGTTGCTTGTGATTTGTTCAAGGGCAGCGTCGTCAAGTGGACCGGGCGGGTCAACATATCTACGGATATAATGAAGTCGACTATAAATGTGCACGTCTAATCGCTTTATCTTTGGTAACCTCAAAATAAACTCCCCTAGTCTTAATGAAACCTGTCTGCATGAGCAATCGAAGCTAGCGTTCTCAAGGCTTGGAAATGGTCGGAGGAGACTGACAATGCTTTGCTGTGGAGATATTTTGCCACTCCACAAAAACGTTTTCACACTAGTCAGCGTGCTCATAGTACTTGTCACAGGATAACACCCATGGCACTCTAAGTATTCCAAATTTTGACATGTCCTAATAGCATGAGTAAGAAATTCATCGCCATTATTCACGTACGAAATATTCAGATGTTTGAGAGTCTTATTTGCAGATTCAAACAAACACAACATGCTTGGTGTGGACAGCAGCCGCCAGCAAGATATATCTATAAAAGTATTAGTTGAAGGGTATTGACTAACAATCACGTATTGATAAGGTATACCTAGATGTCGCAAGTTAGATACGCCATTTTGCAGGAGTATATCGATAGCCTCATTTGTGTCTAATGAAAACAGACCAACCGGTCGAGCCAAACTTAACGTTCGTAGGCCATTCTTTCCGGCACGACTAACATATAAACGGAAATCTGAGGTGGTGATAACGGCTGCAGCGTCATCAACTACAATATTCTGCCATAGTCCTGGACTCGAGCTGATCAGTGTGTGCCAATGTCTGCAGACGCGCATGCATAACAACAGAGAATCAAATGGTAAAGACGCAAAGATCAAATAGACAACATCATCAGGAAATTTTGTCCATTTTGTTGGCGCATCACAATATTTGTCATAATCATACTGGAAAGCCAATGGCCCTTTTTGTTGTAGGAGTTGTTTTTTCAACGTCTGAATCACACAATCTATGTCAGCCATGTCTATCTGAGCTCCAAGCTTCCTTTCGGTACCTGAAAACGACATGGAGAATGAATACCAGAAAGTGATTGCCCAACTACAATTATATAGTCGAGCGACATACGTTGCACTGAATCAATGTTGAACATGGTGTTGACAATTGAGTGGCTATGTGTGCTGTAGTCGTCACTTGTCCAAAAATAACCATCTTGAGTTTGGTAAAAATCAAGAATTTTGTGGTGACACGAACAATGACAATGGGCATAACGACAATGGTAAAATCAATACTGCTTCAGATCTCTTAAAAAGCTCCTATACATTAGTGTTTCATTCGATTATTGCAGATTTGACATCACGATGTCCCATCTCGACCTTGTAGTACATAAATGGCCTTCCGTTGTGATTATATATAGGTTTAAAAATATATATTTTGGTCTGCTTTGATCTATTACTGTTCATCAATGCACACCGTAATTGACCCCGAAAATACCATCCTTTACCGCACGCGCCATGAAATAATTTTAAATAACAAATGTCTTGGCATCACGCATTTCTGAATGTGAGCAAACTAGTTTTGATCGTAAATGGTTGTCCACTGCATAATGCATAACACCGTAATTCCGCCTAAAGTACCTTTAAACCACTCTCGACTACTAATTGACGCCCTGATCCATTTTTAGGTACTGTCGCTCACTAAATCCTCACCATAGTGCTGTTTGCCGCTCAATTCTAGAAACTTTAATAGATTAAAAGCTTGGCATGGTATGATTGAGCCACTATTGAGTTTGTTGAGTTCTGCAAGTCGTAGACTAACCCAAAGAAAAGAGTTGCGTGTGACCTGGGTAAACATTAGCAATTCCGGTTACAATAGGTACTCATAGAATGAGTATGCAGTAGATGTTACTATATACTGGTTTATTTGAACAAAGGACTGTGCTGGATTGGTTGTTGATGATGTCTACGGTGTCAGCATATGAACTGGCAATATTTTCTACAAGTATTTACAATAGATCTCGCTAGGCAAAATCATCTGTTAGGCAAGAAGCTCGATATTAACGTCCTAATACATATTCATGGAAATAATGGGCGATTTGAATTCTTCATGCTTCTGGACTCAAACGGGTCACTTGGATAATCATAACCTGGTCTACAAGTTTCTTGTCGTGGAAGACCGAGTGGGTCACGCTGATGATTTAGTGCGGGAAGCTGTGGGGCTGTTTCCGGACTATATGATTTTTGCGAACTGAGATGATATTGCGCAATATCAGGCATGACTTGTTGAAAAAGTGGAAAGCCTGTTAGGGGTTCACGATGTATTGATACGTTTAATGGTGCGGGGTTATACGATGGAGTTGGTAGCGAAGTAAGCGGAGGTAGAGTAGTGATTGCACCGTGTGGGGGCTGTGAGGACATGGATGGTTGTGGTGGTGGCGGTGCAATTTTGTTGATTGGTGAAGGTGGTTTTGATGGATTGATGTGTTCAATCTTTTGAGGTTTTTGTTCTTCTGTGGTGGTAACCGAGGCTTCCGAAGTGGTGTCGTCGCTAAGAGGGCTAGCTCTGAATTTGCGTCTATTGGATGGTTTGTCATTCTCGACTTGTTTACGCTTCCTCGGTGATGATCTAAAATGCAATTGACAGTCAATACCATAACCCATGAAACCGATATGGATCGAACATGACGTCGATGGAGGGTAACTTACACTTGAATGCGATGTTCTTTTCGTATCCTCATTCGAACTCCCTGATCTGAAAAGGAACGGGACAAAAATGTCGAAGCAAGCGGTCCTGGAAAATGCCTGGGTGCATAGACAGTGAACACATCCGATAATATTGTTTTCCGAGTCCTAACCACCAAACTGAAACGAGATAGGTGAGAAAATGGGGGCCCGCTGTATGAATCTGTATCGATGATCACTTACTTTTCGACTTGAAAAAGGGTGAACAGCAATCTGAATTCTCCTTCTTCCTTAACGGCCAAATCGCCAAATACAAAAAATGCACCATCTGTCATCAAAACATCGATATTAATAGGTTAGAGCACGAGGAAGCAAGGAGAGCGGATAATCATAGATAGTAACGAAAACTGCCCACCCAAAAAAAAAAAAATATTAAAAAAAAAAATATTGCAAGAAACATTTACCCGTGTTATCAATATCCTTTAGTCGATGTAGCGAGGAGACGATGGTTCCAGTTAGGTAATTTTGAACCGGCAAGTATAATTTTGAATCATCTTGAGCGTGCACAAGGTTAGCGCACATGAAGTAATGTGGGCTTTGTGTGTGGTACCTGAAGCGCGAAAAAATAGAGTTATTACTCCGGTCTGATCAATGTCTTGGCATTTCCCTTTTAAGACACTAATTCACCACCAACAGCAAAAAATACATACTGTTCTTCCTCTGGGTCAAGTGTGTCGAGTGACATACGCAATATTGGTGGCGGGTCTATTGGTCTGCGATCTAAATTTTTCTACCATGAGCGAAAAGGTTTTCCCGCAACAATCAAATACCGACTCCTTTGGCTTTCTTGCCCAGGTATTGTGTAATGTGTACTTACCTCGCTCTGGTACTGTGCATATCCTAGCGTGAATGGGTTGCTGCCTGATGGTGAGCGTATATCTATTTGATTCCAAACAGACGAGGAGAAGAGAATGAGATAATGGTTGTTTTAGTGAGTATACCGGGATATCTTTTGTGCGAATGAATTTTTTTTGCTTGATTGCATAAAGTCTAAATCATATTGCAAAGAAAAAACATGAAACAATTCATTACCCTAAAGACGGCGCAGGCTGACTAGGAATGAATTTGTATAGACTTGAAGTAAATGTTGTACTAGACGTGGAGGCAGTCCTGGAATGCGACTTTGACATGATGATTAAAAGAAGGGAGAAGGGGAACGAGAGAAAAAAGATAAGATTTTTGTCTTGTGAAAGAATAAGAAAGAACTAATAATGGGTATTTTCAGCAAAAGAAGGGTTTTATTTTATTCGACACACAGGCGTTAACACTCATGCGATCCAGTCCGTGGCTTCATAAAAAAATTGTCATGATCGGTTCTATAATTTTCCAAGGTTCTGCAGAGGCTAATGCGAACGCTCCGATAAGCAGGAAAACAACCTGTTTCGGTCACGCCCGTCATTTGGTTGGGGACATTGGATACCCGGCGTTTGGATATTGCCTGTATTAGGATGTATTATTTTTTAATATGAAATGAGTAAAATTTTATTTTTAATGCTTGGGTGAATCCCAGGAGTTCAAACATCACAACTTCATACTCAGTGGCTTGGGTTGGGGCTGGGCTTAGTTTAACTCGAAAGCAAAGCTGGAAACTAACTTTAACCGTTCAGCTGAAAAATTTAATGCCATACATATAAAACTGTTGGCAACCTTTGGTTCCTGCTCTAACAATCGATTGAAGTCTTGCTTGGATAGTTTCCATAATACAGAGTCTTGGTCTACTGTCAGACATTTGGTGCGGGGAAGTTCGGTGAACAAGCCCAACTCTCCCACAATAGTACCAGGCAGGATACTTTCCTGGGCCATCACCTGGTGTCTTTCCGAGTCATCTGCAGTTTCTATCATACTGCTTCTCAACAATCCCTTTTCAACTATATACAAGCAACAAGATTCATCTCCAGGTTGCCAAAGAGTGGTGCCAGTGGTAAAAGTAACACGCACAAAGTAAGGTGCTAAATGCATGTATAGATCTGGGTTGGCACGACTTGAAAGTTCCCCAAAGGCTTGGGTCATGATAGCAATTGGCTGAGCCATATTAGATTGTACTACCGGAGCATCTGTAATGAAAACAAATTTAGCAGTCAGCGTCGCACTTGAATTTTCCAATAGATCAAAATTTGTTCTTACCATTGAACACATTTTGTACCGCCTGCACCAGCATGTTCTGTCTTGGCGAAGAGGCCATAACTGATCGCGCTTGCTCTCCCTCGCTTTGAGTGTCTGACTTTACGGTTTCTATTTAAAAAAATTTTGAATTCCTTTGAGCATCATGTTTTCCAATGTGAAGGAGCGCAATTTTAAATCCGTTAACTTACTGGATATCGAAGCGTGTCTGCGCTGCTGAGCTAACGCGGCATGCTTGGCATAATATGTTTGTAATAATATATTCTCACACCATTCCAGTGCTTCATTTAAGATAGCAAAACAACGTACGTTGCTTGTGCCTTCTTCTTCAGCCTGCATCAATCCTGCTTTCCATAAAGCATGGCCGATTTCAGTATCTATGTCAACGTTGCATAATACAAGGTATACGTCTTTTGCTGTGAGCAGTCGCTTCAGACGAACAAACGCTTCTGAAGCACTGAAATCAATCCCCTGTACTAATTTGAGATCAAGTACAAGAAAGCGAATAGGGTTTTGCTCCCAAGCTCGCTGATCTAATGCATCTCGAATACAGCTTTCAACTTGGCCAATGGTACCAAAGAAAAGATATCCTTGCAGTAAAACTATCATGATCTGGTTTCCAACTTGACTCAGGAACTTTTGCTGGCGGTATAAACGTCGAACTGTTGAATGGAAAGTCGTTCCGGTATATACCCCACGAACGGCTCCTCTTTTTGAGTTGGTCACCACAAAGAAAACACAAGCCATGACAATACCCAAAAAGATGCCTTCGACGAAACCAAGCCAAGCCATAAAAAAGATAATGGCACAGATGGTGATGTACTCAAAGTGGTGGAGATTGCCCCATGTATCAACAAGGGCTTCTTTCAGGAGATCCAACCCCAAATGGAAGATAAGAGCACCGACCACCATAATGGGTATGTATCCAACAATGCCTGGACCTGCTATCCATAACACCGTTGTAGCCGCGGCAAGCATGAGACCAGAGAGCCGGCTATCACCCCCGGACTTGATAAACAGTAAACTGTTGGTATAAACGAGGTAATCTATAGAAGTAGCTTAGAAGTCAAGCGCAGATGAATTGTATATAACTCATTCCTCTACTTACTTTGAACAGATCCAACGCACCCTGACAAGGTATTAGAGATGCCATGAGCAACAAGTTCCTTATTGACATCCACATCATCTTGATTAGTAGATACTCCCAAAGCCGGGACATTGATAGGGACGTGAAGTACACCAAAGAAAGTGAGAGCGAGCATGGCGGGTATGGTGGAAGATAAGGCCGCCCAATCAATAGCGGTAAAATCTAGAACAAATTTCAAGATTGTATATACCCGAGTTAGATGGATACTTACACATACAAATAAGATAGGCTATCCTTGTTGTGTGTCTTACCGTAATATGTATAGAAATGCCAAAAAGGCACATTGCCTTCCACTAACGGAAAAATCCATCCGTCTGCGCGTACTTGGGCGACATCCAGTCTGGCGACGAGAACAATGAACCAAAAGATAATAGGAACCAACATGAAGAAAGTTGGTACCAAAAGAGGATGTTTGATTTTATGCTGCAGCCCTCGTAATAACAAAGCCACACCTAACGCCGACGTCCACAACAACAGGGTATGTGTATTTAAGAAGATTTCCTTCATGGTAGGGATATCATAAACCATGCCTCCTTCCAGTCTGCCTGCCACTTCAATACCAGTGGCTACCAAAAACCAGCCAACACCACCGATGGTACCGACCAGAATATGGCGAGGAAAAAATCCTATCAATGATCCTAATTTCAATGCTCCAAGTATATAAAATGCAGCACCTGTCATGATGCTGCTGATGGCGAAGGCAGTAATGGTGGTGGCAATAACTTGGTGTGGTTTGTCTTCTCCAATTTGTCTTGTAATTGCATCGGCCCTAGAAAATATTTTTGGTTTGAGATGGAATGATAAGGGTGATAAGCAGTATCTTTAAGGGGCTCACTTACATTATGTGGAGGAAAGGAACCACTTCAATCATCATACTATTTTAAAATCAAAAGTAAAATTGTGAGCTTCGGCTTAATATGTATGGGCGATCTTATGCCAGTAAATGACAGTCCAAAAACTCACCTTCCATTGCCAGAACTAAACACGCTACCACCGCAAGAATATGTCAGCTGTGCAACAATGCAGCTGTTTGAATGATGAAGACAGTCAGTGACTCATGCAATTTAAACGGGTCGAGATCGTGTCACGTTTTAACTAACCTGACAAAAAACATAGATATTCCATCTGGACCAAAGTTCGCAAAGATAGGATTGCTCGCAGGGAAAGTGATCATACCTATACAATGAGGCAAAATGATCCATTAGTGGCGTAATCTTAGCGAAGATCTATATCTCGTTAACTGATAAGGCAATGTTACCATAGGAAATGGCGTCGAGCAAATTAAGTAATAAGCCAAGGATAACGGCAGGAAGGTATCCAACGGGAACGATGACAGCCTCTCGCCATATGTCTTTTGGTCGCATCATTTTTAATCTTTTGATATTGTGGGTCCATGCACCTGATTCTCGGCGAGAATCATCTCGTATGCTTCTCCTTGGAGTTTTGTTTTTACGGGACGCTATTTGCACGAGTGGTGGAGAGCCGGGCGTACTACTATCGGAAGCTATATTTACAGCATGGTAACCGCTATCGGGAGACGATGCACTAAGGAGGGGGGTATTCTCGACAGGTTTCTGTGGTGTTGACGTGGGAGTCTCGCGGCGGGCATGCTGAAGGAGTAATGACAAATTGCTAGTTGGAGGTGTGGATGCCAATTCCGCAGAAAGAGGCGATTTAGAACGTGGAGGTGCGAAGTCGACTTCTGACTCACTTCCTTCAGCATCTTCGAGTGCAATGTTGCCTAAAGCTAGCGATTGCTTTCGAATAGCTTCTATGGAAGCACTGTATTTTTCATAAGCTAGAGAACAATAAGTTTTTGAACGTCAAACTCAACTCGCATCAGTGCGTCAACCAATGATCATTTACCTATATCCGGTTGGGCATGGGAGGAGAAGTATGAACGTGATGGTAAATCCTTGGAAGCCAAATCCTCTGATCCAACTGAACCTTCAGAGATAGAAGGTCTTCGTTGGTCCATCGAAGTATAAAAGACGAGGACTAGATAAGAGAAGCAACGAACAAGAAACCAGGAAAAAAAAATTCAGTGTAAGCCGTGCTTTGAATTTCAATTCAATTCTCCGCCCAGCACTTCTTTGTCTGGGTTGAACTTTACCCATGCCTGGCTCGTCAGTGTGACAGATTGACAAGAACAAAATGCATATAGAGCATAGCGTCTGATTCAAATAAATAACTGATTGCTCTAATTTGATATATGTTGATATATGTAGATATATGGAATTCTCTTAGACGGCGATACGGCAGCGAGATCCTTACCACGCCGTCTTTTTATTCCGCGACCGTATCTTATCGGCTTTGGCCCATGAAGGCAACTTATCATATGCTTTAGGTTCGCGTGCAGCCTTTTCTATACCATAAATAAACTATTACTCGCGATACCGAATATTTTAAGGATGACATAGGCATGTAGGACTATTCCTGACGCGACGCTTTTGTTCGCTTTGCATGAAGTGTGTGAATACTTTTTATAAAACAAGCCACCGCATTATGTCCTTTACAGTTGTTCTGCTAATTGGTTAGAGTTCTACAAAGACGTATATTCTATATGTCTCAAGAAAAATGGACTGTTTATGCCGTTTATATGGATGTTGCTAGTGTATACACTCAATTGCAATATTTTACTACATATGTTACTGAGCTGCTATTAACAAGCTATAGAGTTTTTTATCGCTTTACATAGGTGTTGAGCTTGTAGTAAACGCGTGCCAACATCAGCAGCCAAAATATAAGAAAATGAACTGGGCCACCTGCTGTAACCCATACTGGGCCATTATTGGCAGGATCAAGGAAAAGGTTGTACCGAAGCTGACTTTCCAAGCCACTGAAAAGGTGGTCGATTCCACACCTTGATTTTCTGAGTCGGTGAAACTCAAAAATATAAAGTGTATCCAGCTGCCAGGGCCAATTGAGCATATTGTAATTCAAAACTTCTTTGCAATAAGACAGTTTCGTGTCTGTCATGCCCATTCTCCAGCATTCACAGACACATCTCCCTCCTATTGCTCCGCCGCCGTACGATTCTAAACGGAAGCACAAAGAAGTTTGGAACCTGCGTTCGACCAATGAAATCTTTACCGACTATGAGTATGTGAATAGCATAGCTCAGGGTTTACATACAAAACTTCTGACAATTTCTCGCAGGTCGTACATTGAGCGTTTGATGCAGTATCGTTTGCCGCAATGGCAATGCGAACGAACAGGACGCGCCGACCTTACTTATGACCAAGCTATGGAGAGTGAAAATGCTCAAAACAGTCGTGCAGAATACCGGTTTTCCTTTGGCCTAGCAAAGCGAGTCTTTCAATGCGTTCAATTCAGTAAGTCGAGTGATATTTTGGACATGTCATAGTCGGAACAAAATCGCTAATGATTGCCTCAGATACGGGAAGGCTCGATGCTGTCGTGGATCACGTATATGATTCATTATGCGGCGAATACGAGCCTGGGGAATACGTCAACTGCTTATGGGACGATGGAATTGCGTAAGTTTGAGAAAAACGTTGCTGCTTCTTATGACTTGTGTGACTCACATTGCCTTTGCTGAACTATAGTTATAATGCTCGAATTTTGGAGATTCTTCCCGCTGTTACTACGACGACGAAACCTACCAACGGTACTCAAAGTCATTTTGGAATGTCAAGTGTTGTTTCGGATGCAACCGATTCTGATGACGACCATAAAGAGCAGCCTGCAACTACTACCCTCAAGTTTCCCGATGCGTTCTTGTTACCCGAGCCAAAGACAGAAGAAACGCCACCGCGCCCAGAAACGCTTGAATCATACTTTCAGCAAGACGATTCATTACCGCCTATGGAAAGGTATAGAGTACAGCTTGTGGATGCTGAAGGAGAAGGAATTGATGAATGTGTCAAAAGTGTCACCAAAGGCGATATTAGGCGCGACAGATTCTATTTCTCAAAGCCACTCATCAAACGATTAATTCGCGAATGCATGACCAAGGAGAACTACATTGGTGCCCCTTGGTTGGTAAAGGTGGGCGAAATTGACTTTTCTATGTATACCGGCCCTGGGCAAGCGTTAACAGTTGATATACCTTCATTTAGCCTTCTATTGCTGATCATTATGGCATCGACACCACATTGCCATATCACCTTAAAAATGCGAGAGATGCAGCATATAGTAAGAGCAGAAAACGTAAATTCGTTTCTGATACTGAAGGAGAAAGGAAAGCTCCCATGGATGCATCGCAACGTGAAAAGCTAAAGGAGGAAAAGGAGCGAATACGAGAAGAACGTAGACAGCAAGCAGCTATAAAATATCCAGTGGAGGATATTGATCTGCCGATATACCGTAAAGACCCCATTAACAGCTGGCAACTGGTTGACATGACCCTTACCGGCAACAACGAGCTGCCACAACCTATACCATACCCCAGTGGTGGCAGGCCATCTCGGCCCACACCAAGGAAGGAGTTTTCAGTTCCAGCTGAATACTTTGAGACTTATCTGATGATCTGGATATTTTTGAACACATTTGCAGAACCTTTGGAGCTTGATCCTTTCACCATTGACGATCTTGAAGCTGGCCTATGCCAGACAACGAGCAAGTCACTCATCGTTATCGAGAGCTATTCTGCAATTCTGAATGCTATAGTACGCGAACGGAAAGATGGTGTCTTACCTGGATGTATTGCCGGCGGTCCCACCAGCAGTCCGATTTCGTCACGTAGCGCTACACCTAACCGAGCTAGCGACAGCACCAAGGGAGAGAAAATGCAGACAGATGAGATGGTGGATGAAAACGATAAGCCAGACAACGCTTCGGAAAATGGCAAAGCTTCAGAGAATGAAAGCGCATTGTCTCCTGCAACATCCACATCAGAACCCAGTACGCTTGAAAGAGTTCAAGGCAGTGCTGATGTCAACAAGGTCTCTAAGAATTGGGATAATCGGGAAATCAGGAGCGACCGTCGAGGTTGGGAAGCGACGCTAATTGGGTGTCTGAACGAGGTAAATAGTTGGATGTTTCTGTAATCATTGCAATAGTAGAAATGGCCTTTGACCACCACGTTCATCTTCTCAGTTAGCTACTCCTCATATGATACCTGCTCTGGATGAGATACTTAATCATTTAGTTCCACGCACCAACTGCACGATAGCTGATCGAGAAAAAGCATTTATTTCGTTGGATGTTACTTACAAGATACAGATTTTGGAATTCTTGGTTAATGTTGTTAACGAGTGTAGCTTAATCAAGTAAGTATGGGTTCTCATAAAAATTGACGTGAATTTGCCCAGCTAACCGAAATTTTGCAGAGACTACATGGAGCAATGTCAAGAGCAATTGACGGAATTGCGACGACAGAAGATAGACTTAAATAGAGAGAATAAGAGAATGTAAGTTTGCGTTTGGCATCTTTTATACTCAAACATATGAGTTTTGATTGTTAACTGCTTCAATTTAGTCTTGCCTCAAAAATGGCTCTAAACGAGAAAGATAAAGAAGAACAAGGGGAGAAGGAAGAAAATGACGAATCGGGCGATAATGCCGATGAATCTGACGCGAGCGACGACGATGAAGGCAGTCAACAGATGAGCGAAGATGAAGGATCATCTGAAGATAACGACAGCGACTCAGATGGTGAACAAAATGAAGATATAACCGATAATAATGACAAGTGAGTAAAGATGTCTGCTAATAATAAACCTTGGGGAGCTCATTTCCTAAACCTGCCCTCAATTTTAGATCATCGCGGCGTACACGGCATGACAAAAGACACCAATCTCGACAAGCAAAACTTAAGCGAAGGCAAGAAAAACGACAAGAACTTGAAGCACAGCGAGCGCGAAATTATAGACAAGAGCGTGAAAAGGCTAAAATCCGAAATCAACAAGCCAAGGCGAAGGCAGAGGAACGGAAGCAGTTGGAGGATGATGAAAAGGCTCAACAAGAAAAGGAAGGACAGATTGAAAAGGATATGCGTAGATATATGACGCTTAGAATACGACCTCTTGGTCGTGATAGATTCTACAATCGATATTTCTATCTTGATAATATTGGTGGTGCAGTGGCTGATGGTACAGGGAGATTATACATTTCAAATCCTAGCTATGCTGATATGCGGCTCTTGCTTCAACGTAAGGCAAATGAGATCACTGGACCTGGAAGCGAAACACCTCGGTTTTTCTTGGAATTGATGAAACAGCAAGGTTTCGATGAAGAAAGTGAATGGCTTGAGCAACGGCTGCAAGAGATTGCCGTCGAAGGCGACAATGCTGGTGTCACTATCAGCACTGCAAAAAGCTGGTGGAAGTATTATTCACAGCCTGAAGATGTAAGTGTAACCATTTTGTCAATCCTTATCATTACGTATATCATTTGGCTCATATAAAACAATGTGTTACCAGATCGATGCACTCTTGCTTTGGTTAAATCCAAAGGGAGTACGGGAGCAAAGGTTACGGAACGAAATCAACAAGCAATACAGCAGTATAGTTCAAGGCATGAAAAACCATAAGGAGGTAAGCCGCATTTAAAGCCCATGATGCTTCCCAGATGTTCACTCTTGCTAAACCACAAGTTTAATTTTATAGGCACAAAATAAAGATCACAGCAAGCCTTCACGGCCTCGTACAAGGTTTGGTGGTTCAACCTAATGTTTAGCAACGTGCATAGCCATGTTACCGGTGTTCAGAAAACACTCTCATAGTATGATAGCTGAGGTAAAGAAGACAACGAGGAGCCAATAAAACAATTATTCCCCACTCTCTTTTATAGAAAACAGTGCATTCTTGCAAAAACGGCGTGGGTGTTGTCAGTGACAAAAGCCTTAAAGGAGGTGGCAATGCAGCAGGCAGCTAACCACCCAATTTGTAAAGCTTTGTGTTAATAGCGGGGTGGAATTGGGGTTCGCGCGTTTATGAGTCCAGACCAGTGGCAAAAGTGTGCTCCGCCGAGATTGAGCAATGTCGTGCAAAGTGTTACATGGTTCCAAATCCATTAATTACCCAGCAAATTATTGATATTTACATATCTCATCAACCTCTTTTTCTTCCTAATGATATCACTGATATAGAACCCTATTCCTTCCTTTTGAATACACCCACATCCCCAACGCCCTTACAACGTTTTGCCATCTAGAGCTATTGCAGCCACTCATTATAATATAACCCCCATTTTTACTATCGACACCGCAACACCAGGACAAACGTCCCCTTTATATATAATCAAGTATCACAACCTAGGCCAACATCGATGAGCAGCATATTATCAAATTCACCACCAGGTTACGTTACTTCAATTCGAGCCCTTAGCCCTATGGGCAGTGGCGTTCTTATGATAGGTGGAAGCTTGATCAGTTTTGCAAACGTACTAGCTGCTTTTTCCGTATGCTATTCCTGTCTCGTCCGGCCACGCATAGACCGAATGCCTTATCTGTGCGCAGCCATAGTCGAGCTTCTTTTGGGCGCCTTGACGATCGCGTCTTTGGTGTATTCCATGATGCATGATGTATTGATGCCTCCAACAGCGTGTACGGCTGTTGGCTTTCTTACCCACCTTACAGTTAGTGTCGACATTGTCATTGCTCTCCTCTTGGCCATCGGAGCCTGGGCACGACTCCACCATTCCTATCGATCAAAAACTGGGCGCTATAATTGGAAGATCTGGATCTCAGTGGTAAGTTAACAAAGAGGGCTTGGTGATATTAGATTGTGCGCTGCGAAACTTCGGTTGACGGGCAATAGAAGCGAGAAAAAAAAAATGGCACTTTTGTGCAACCAGACTGCCATTCTGTTGACTGACTTGTCATGGTACTTGCAGTTGGTTGTACCTGTAGTTCTTTGCTGCGTAGTTTTGGGAATGAATGGATTTGGAGATGATATTTATTGGTGAGTATACAAGAAGAGTGGTCTTGGCCAAGTTGAATATTTCAACAGATACTGATGTAGCAATTTTATGCACGTTCGACAGGTGTCATGTTCAACCCACGACAACCGGTGCAACCATCGGACTTGCATCTCTGATAGCCATCAACTACATAACATTAGCTCTGGTCACATACTTTCACTTCTCCGGCATCTCCAGACAGCACCAGGTATCCAATCTATCCTACACGGTTGGCATGGGGACGATAGAGACACAGCGACAGAGGCAAAGCTTAGCCGAACCCATCAATATCCTAACTCCTAATCAACCATCGTCTATGAGAGGCTTGTACCCACCAAGCAGTGCAATAGGGTTCGACATGCCTTCACCAGCTCTTATATCGGCAACTATACCTCAGCCCAAACGAAAATCTGAAAATAGTTTAACAATGTACAACACCGTTCATTTCCTTCAACACACACCAACCACCATATATTGCATATGCACGTTAAGTGGATTCCAGGCGTGGTGGGTGTATTTCTTGTTGGTGGCTGGATTCCATATTGGTGGTATTGCCAAAGCTATACTTTTTCATAAACAACACCGTGGTGCTGCTAAGGAAACTCGAACTCTGCGGTCTATACAAGGTCGCTCTGTTGCAATACCATCAACGGCAGTTCATCCTCCTCCTCCATCCGAGCTCGAGCGGCCGGTTCCGACTTGGCTTGGATCTGAAAACCGATTGTCACACATGTGGGCCAGCAATAGCACCCTGGCCACCGTTAACAGCAGTATTCCGACAATGTCTACCAACCATCGCACTCCCTCTTTCACCATTCAGAACGTTTATCAATTTCCCACCGTTAACAATAATGACTCGGTAACTCGCCAAAGCATGTATCCAGATACCACCACATATCCATTTCGACATAACTCGGTATCATTTGGTGGCACCACCAGCGACTCGTCTGGAGCACCAAGTGCGGTGGCTAGTAGACGTAATGTAGATGTTGCACCTCTGACTCTCAACGAGAGCTCCAAAAATACCATTAATCAACGAGCATCAGCTCCTGTGAAAGTTCAATTGGATTCGGACGATGATGATGAGGACGATATTGAGCCGCTACAGTCACAACGAGCGGAAAGAGTAAGCATGCGGCCGTAGCCAAAATGAAAATAAAAAGCTGTACTTTGAATTGTAGAAGAGTGTACTATATCATTTTTTATTTAGTGGTTTTTCAAGTTGACAGATTTTCGAGACTTGCATTCTGTATATCGTGATAACATTTTGCGGTTTGGAATAGAAAAAAAGGAGAAATAATAAAATAATAACAACAGCAATAAGGCAGAGACAAAAAAAAAAGGAAACGCGTAGAGTAGGATTATCGTGAGAGTAGCACACGCACAAGATGAGAAAGACGGTGGTGTAGTGACAAAAAAAACATATAGAGAAGAACACGAAAGACGTATGATACAATTGATAATTGAAAAAGTCTCATTGCTTTCCCAATGAAAGGAAAATGACAGTCTTTTCTTGGGTGGGAAGTGAAAGGGGAAGCGCGGGAAGTTTTAAGAAAGAGTCCCTTTGGGGACTTGTCAGGATATGCAAAGTGTGCTTGGGGTGTGAAGGAAGATAAAGAAAAGAAAATGGCTGAAAAAGTGGATGCAGCGATTGAACAAAAAGTAGGTCTTGCTTAAACAGTTGTCCAGATCATCAAATTCTTAGTTTTGCTGTGGCTAGCACTGGCTATCAGGGTCTGACCATCAGGTCGCAGCACGCTGGCAATACCAACAACCATACCGGATTGGGCCGATTGAACATGTTTAGGAGAGTTGCCTGACGGATGGAACTGCCATAAACATATAGTCTCATATTCGCCATAAGCGACATTCAATTGACCATTATTGCCACCAGACTTGTCGCGAGTTTGAACAAATGCACAGCCGGAAATCTTGGTTTGCGCGGTTTGTGTCGCAATTCTCTTCCAATGTTGCGTCTCATACACCGTGACCATATCATCGGAAGAGGCCACCAAGAAAGCTCCATCAGGCGACCAATCAATTGAGGATATATTACGACTATGCGTGGTATTGATTGTTCTGGTCGAAATATTGTCGGAGCTGCTAGAATTGTTCTTGCAGGCGTTGATATCAAGAATATACAATGTAGTTGATACGGCTGCTACCAGATAATTATTTCCCCGTGGGTGGAATCTCATAGGATTGGTAGAAAAGCCAGATTTAGACGTAGACTTTTGAAAAACGATCATTGTTAATAACCAATCAAATAATTATACAACAGATTTTTTTGGCACATATTACTCACCATGCGAATGGTCTTTTCACAAGTATTACCAGTGATATTCCACACCTTGAGCTCTCCCTCCGCGTCTAACGAGCATACGATGTCCGGATGATCAGGCGAAAAGTCTACAGCAGTAACTTGAGCCTTACAATCAAATTTAGTCAAGGCTTGCGCTGACACACTGCCACTATTGACGGCAGTTCCAACATCCCACACTCGCAAAGATTTATCATATGAAGCGGTGGCGAGATAATTACGCTTGTCTGAGCTGAACCTTGCATTGGTGATTTGCCCATTATGGCCATCAAGGCTAAGGGCGAGTTTTTTCTCAGCAACGTTCCACACCAAGACTTTCTTGTCATGACCAGCGCTAGCTAACCAACTGCCGTCAGCAGTATAGGTACATGTGGTGACTTTGTTAGTATGGCCCTGCAGATCACTGTATAATTGGATAGGTTGTCCATTTGCTGGAGCAGCAGCCTGGCTCTCCACGCCAGCACCTCCGCCCATACTAGCTAGAAACCCCCCACCAAAGGGATCCATTTCATTGCCATCGCCGCCCATGAGCATATTGGTGTCACCACCTTCATCATCACCAGCAAACATATCCGAGAGCTCAGCAAAGTCTCCATTGTCACTCATCATGAACTTTTCCAGATCAAAGTTCATACCCATGTCACCATTGGCACCAGCGCCAGATGGAGGTGGCTGCTGCTGTGATTGTTGTGGTGCATTAGCGTTGCTTGGAGTAGTGGCCGCTGCCATTTGCTGTTGCAACTGAGTAGGTGTTTGAGCTTGCGGCACACGAGGAGACTCCGTTGGATTCGCTGGCGAACCAGCAGCGCCTTCTTGGCCAACAGAAAACGCAGGAGAGCTCATATCCATTGGTGGTTGATTCCAAGCACTACGCTGTTGATTGGCGTTCTGACGACTGATCTGTGGTGACTGGCTAGCTCTAGCTTCAGCATTTTGAGCAGCAAACTGAGCCTGTTGCTGCTGTTGTAATTGCTGTTGATGTTGCTGCTGCTGCTGCTGTTGTTGTTGTTGCTGCTGTTGCATTCTTTGCTGTGCTAATCGCTGTTGCATTTGAACCAAAGGAGAACTTGGATTATTTCCCTCAATAGTGTTGGTCTGTGGTGACTGTTGAATATTGTTATTTTTGGGACTAGCAGTCATATTGGTTCGCATTTGAGGCGATTGTGTAGCTTGAGGCGTGGACACATTATCAGGAGCAGCTTTACGTTTGGGGCTAGCAGTAGCATTCATTTGCTGTTGCTGCTGCTGTTGTTGCTGTTGTTGTTGTTGCTGTTGTTGTTGCTGCTGTTGCTGAAACGCTGCAAGTTGTTGTGCCTGCTGTTGTTGCATCATCCGTTGCATTTGCTGTTGACGATATTGTTGAATCATCTGTTGGTTCTTGTTCAACTTTGCAAGTGCATTTTGATATTGGGCAGGATCTTGAGCCATGCCCATCATCTGTTGTTGATTTGGAGCCCCAGGTACCATTTGATGCTGCATAACACCAGGATTATTCATTGCCTGCTGCGGCTGCTGAAATTGTTGCTGAGGTTGTTGAGCACCAGCTTGCTGTTGCTGCTGTTGTTGTTGCTGCTGTTGTTGTTGCATAGCACGCTGTTGCTGGTTACGCCATTGCATTTGTCTCTGAAGCTGCATTTGATACGCTTGGAGTTGTGCAGGAGGTAAATTCTTGGCGGCCATCATTTGTTGCATCATTAATGGGTTCATGCCTAGAAATATAATTTGTCAGCTTGCAAAAAATTCTTGACACTTCGAAAACCTTCCTATATACGTTACCTTCAGCTGGATTGAATGGCATACCAGGCATACCAGGATGATTTTGATTGGCAATTGCATTTGGTGCGGCGGCAGATGTGACTTGTGGCGAAAAAGCTTCATTAGAAGCGTTGCGTGGTCTTTTCGCAGCAGGGCCATTTTCATCTTGCGGGGCTACATTATTTGGGTTCCCGATAACATTGTTAGCTTGAATGGCAGGAGATCCTTGCTGGCCAGGATGAGGTTGCTGTGGTGACTGCATTGGCTGCTGGGGTTGGCCAAGATGCTGTTGTTGCTGCTGAGCTACATTGGGAGATTGCTGCTGTTGTTGTTGTTGTTGCATCATTTGCTGATTCATCATAGCCTGCATTTGCATTCTAGCTTGGACTTGTTGTGGAGTAAGTCCGTTCATGGCACTAAATGAAAAAGATTAGGTTGGAGGACCGCCCTTTGTCATACCAAGATGAGCAAACTTACGGATTTCGAGCCATGGCAGCTTGCATTTGCATTTGCTGGCGTTTAACGTGAGCAGACACCATTGCCTGTGGGAGTAAGAAAGAAACAGAGCAAGAGAGAGAAAAGAGCAACGTGTTAAATCGGCGATCGACAACATTCAACAAGCAATAATGATAAATTTACCCGCTCTTCCAAAGTTAAAGTATTAGGATCTCTACCTCCCAATCCCAACATATTCATGGTAGCTGCTATCATGGCACCTGGTAACGCCATTCCAGGAGGACGGTTGACGACTTGTTGTCCTTGTACCTGGTGGCCGTTGCCAGGCATGGGGGGTCCCATCATCGGCTGATCACCTGGTTGTTGTGGCTGGTCAGATCCTGGGCCTGGCCGTTGAAGTTGTTGTGGAGAAAATGAAGGAGACGCGCTGACACGCGGCGGTGGTTGATTAGGTAACGAAGCTGCAACACTTTGAGGGGTATGAACAATGTTTCCAGCCGGTGGCGGCATATTAGGATTATTAGGTAAGGAAGAAGTACTGTTCGCTGGTGACGCGTGTGCCATTTCCTGGCTCATCTGCTGAGCTTGTTTGGCTTGAAATTCGGACATCCGTCGCTGTTGCAGAGCTTGGTTCATCATTCTTTGTTGATTAACACGTTGCGCCCGTAGAGTAGCCTGATACTTGATAATAATTAGTAACATTGTAATAATTTTAAGGCCACAAAAATATTATTTTTTTTTTGTTTGTGACGAACAAAATATGCAAGTAAGAAAAACTGTGAATATACCTCATCATACAAAAGAGCCTCTTTACTTGCGGTTGGATCTCTGACTTTGGCATTATAAAAGTCCCAAAAAATAACCCACCACTCTGACAAGAAACCTTCAGGTGCATCGATTTGAACTTTTTGTTCAGTATTCACTTGAGCGTCAGCAGCGAAAGCGTGAGCAGCGTTCATATAATTGCGTTTGATACAATAGTCATATATATAGCTGTGCAAGGTTTCCAAAGGATTTACTTCCGCGGCAAAAGTTTGGTATTGTTGTTGCGGATGGGTCTGCTGCTGTTGCTGCTGTGCTGCTGTTGGTGGTTGCTGTGCATTGAAACTAGAATAAGCAGAGCGAATCATGCATGCAAGGAAGATGTTGAAAATGCCTTTAATTAGTATAATGCGCAGTGAACAAGAGATCTTTCCACAAATTTAAATCATCAACTTACCCTTCCCAAGTGTTTCTTCTAGCCTGGGCCTGAGCCATGTCTTTAACTTAGATTACAGCAAGGCAGCACGTGTAAGAAAGACAAGGTGGGTTGAAGAAAAATAAAAGAGACGAAAAAGAAGTGGACGAACGGGTGAAGGGAAAAAATTGTGTTCCTCCAATGAAATTTTTTTATTCAAGGACAATGTCAAAATGCTAAGCTATGCTGTCAAATTGAATTGTAATGTTAGCCAATTGTGCGCACAACACATGATATTTCTTGAACAAACTTATTACCTCGTGAGTATGGGTTGTGTTATAGTCTACGTGAACAAAAGCCCTTTCAACATGCTCCAGTGTTTCAAGCGCATCTTGAAGAGCTTCGGCAATATCGTGTGCGACGTGAACCAACATATCTGGGGGCATCACAATATCGATTTCTACAAATAATTTGTCTCCCACATAATATGCACGTACGGTCTCAATAGCCTGTATCTGATGAGAGAAGCGATAGGCCATGTACGTAAGCTGTTTGATATCATCTACAGTGGCTGCCCTGCCGCTGAGTCGTCGAATATTATCCAGCAAAACAGCCATCCATTCGTAAATTATGTACAGTGATAGTAAGATACCGCCAACCGGATCAATCCAGCCTTGATGAAGCCACAAACCCACCAGGGGACATATAGTAGCTGCAATGTTGAATACAACATCGTTTTCGTGATCTTGTGCAAGTGCTTGTACGCTTGAACTGCCCTTAATCGATCGGCACCACAGCCACAGCGCTGCCTTTATCAAAATGTTTCCTACCAAAACTGCAATAGCCGTGAAACTCAAGTCTATCACTTCTGCTGAATTTTCAGGATCCATCAGCCGCTGAATTGATGTTATTAAAACCTGAGTAAACGATGTAGTTGTGATGACGGCAAAAATGACAATGCCTAGCGGTTCCATGCGAGACTGGGCAGAATGTTAGCATATAAAATTGCATTCAACATAAAACCGGTTGCGGTGCTGGAACCTACTTTGCCAATAGGATAACCGTAATAATCCTGATGTTTGATTACTCGAATAGTGTACCAAATGATGGCATTTGATAGCAAGTCTAATAAAGTCTCGAATGCTGAGGCCAGAATAGATATAGAGTTTGAGAAATAAGCGAGTACCACTTTGGTGACAAAAAGCACAATGTTAGCCACCATAGATAAATTGATGGCAAGGTGCACAATCGTTGGCGAAGATGTCTTAGATCGGACACCGCCAGATTTGCCTAGTAATGGTTGGCTTGATCCATTGGCAATACCACTCTCTTCGTCATTATTTTCTGCTCCATTCACTGTTTGCAAAGGATTTTCGCCACGCTCCAGTGCCTCAACGATATGATCAACTTCAAGAAATCGATCGACCATTTCATTTTGATGCTTTTGAAACATTCAAAGACGCCCGAACAGATTAATATTGATGCTCAGCCCTCAACTATGGTCAACGTTTAGAATCGAAAGCTAAGCTTACCTCATAGAAAGCACGGATTTTGCGATTCTTTATAGCCTCAATGGTGCTACGATCTATGCGGTGCTCGTGAAATCGCGTTGGCGCTGGAACGATGCTTTGTTGAACAGAGCTCGACCGTCGTTGGCATGAGCCGCTCCTTCGGCGCTCTCTGCCACGACTACTTGGTGATCGCGACATTCAAAAAGATGAAGGAGAATGAGTCAACTAGCAATCTCGCTTTCAAGACTTGGTGCTCTAAAATGATAATTTTATTTTTTCTGATTTTTCCATGACAGCTTTTTTTTAGCTTATCAGCCGATCATCGTTACGTGACGGGGCAGTGGTCAGTACACGAAATGAACTAACTTGTAGCGAATGAAAAATCCAAGTAAACTTGCTAAAGCCTGCAATAGCAGTATGACCGCTGTAGTTTGGCCTTCGTTCATTGGTCCAAACCAGACTAATACCAGATTGATAAGAGTAAAATTGTTGCATTCCACTGGTTCTCCTTTGTCATTGTATATCACGCGAACCAGTTTCAGCGCTGAAAAGATGTTCAGAACAAGCCTGGCGAGTTTCGTTAGAGGCTTCTTCGTGAGCGATGCCATAGATGGTTCTAGCTTGTTTGTTCTTGAGTTGAAGCGGGGCATTCGATGGCGAGGACATTCTATAATCCGGAAGATTTGAGGTGCAGAATAGACAAAATTGAAGATTTGGGGCAAGAAGAACAACATCAGAGTCTTGGTATAATGGCCCAAGATCCCTACAACGGCGAATGTCATCCCAGCAAAATAACAAAAAGTGTCTCCTACAAAAAGTCGAGCAGGATACCTAATCAGGGTCAATATTGTTAGCATTTATGCCCCCAGTGTTAAGGACTGCAGATTGCTAAACATACAAGTTGTGCCATAACAGGCCAGCTGTTACGCCAATAAAGGGCAACATCAAGTACAAACTAAACAAATGCGTCTCGATTGTGGGAGCCGCACTTTGCTTGTCATGAATAAAAAGGAAATCATTTATGGCGACGGAGAGTGCGATAACGAGAGATTGCCCAGCTTCTAATCCATTGATTCCAGCCAATATGTTGATGCTATGTGTACAGAAAATAGCCACAAGAAGCATAAAGGCATAGTACATCCAGCCTAAGATGATTAAATTTTTCAATATAACGTGAACTGTAATGTCAACCGCTTTAACATGTTGCCGTACCTAGATTGACCAGTTCACCCAAATACGGGCGAAGTTGCAAAGGTACCATTACCCAAGTCACACCAAAGTTAGTGTAATAGACAATAAGAAGAGGGATTGCTGCTATTGCCGGAAACCATACTTTGTAGCGCCACCTAACATCAAAAACATCGTCGGCAAATCCTAGCAACGCCATAGACTGTATTGCCAGCAATGCCGACAAAATTTCTGACAGCTGGAGAAAGCGCGTCAAATCTACTGGGCTATTGACTCGGAACTAGATATGAAATCATAACAATTTACCTTGTGATATGGAAAGGTTCCAATACTAGGGTTCTCATCGTGAACCAAGGTAGCATCGCCATTGAAATATGACATGAAAGGAAAAGGGACGAACATGAACAGAGCCACGAGGTAAATGATGGCCGTGGGTAGACCCATGGTTTCCGCTCTGCACAGCACCAACACAAAACGTCAGATCAACAAGCCTAATTTGATATAGCTTGAGTTCTACTTACCTCACGGGTCGATCTCGTTTCAAGACGTCTTTGCCGGTGATATTAGCCAAGATGAACACTGGGATCAGCCTTGGTAGCAGGTACCATGTAGCCAACCCAGCGCACGTTGCGAATGCTAAGGAAATGGTCAACGTGTCATGAGCAAACTGAACAACAATGGCCATTGTGACCAATGTCGCTGCGCTTAAGCCAACAAGAGTGGTTTGCGAGAGCATGAATGGAGGAGCATCAACGAAGAACAAGGATAGTAGTAGTTGTATTTAAATGTCCGCGTATTCAATTAACGTGGCAAATGCCAGGCCAACACCTTTGACATATGGCTTTAGTCCAGCCTGATGGATATATTGCTACAACTTTATAAAATGCTATCAGAAGGTAACGAAAAATGTCTACATGTTTATGAAAAGCAACTTTTATTCGTGGCGACCCCGTAAATCTGAACGAATGGGATTGACGATGGGGTGCAGTTGTGCCATGTAAGTGATGGCCCACCTAAAAAAGATGAAGCAAATGTAAAAGCGTTAGTGGTGCAAATTCGAGGGCTAGAATACGAAAAAAAACCCCCTTACATGAGATAACAGCAAGCTATGGACAGAATGATACACGTTCGTATAACGCTGTTGCCGCAATATAATTGTTAGTGTTATTGCATGGTGTAGCACAAAAATGATTAAACAACGTACGTTTGATTTGAACTTTTGGGTATCGCAAAGTAGGATGCTGCACTGATGGCGGCACACACAATAAAGACCCAGATGACAGTAAAACCAGACATTCGGTGTATACTCGCTTCGACTGCCTGAGGTTTTTGGTTTTGGTGGTTTGAGCAGTAGAACTGAGACTGACTGTTCTCATTTCCATCGACGTCATGCTTGACTCGTGGAGGGGACTGCTGCTAGAAATTGCGCGCGCCTCGCACACAAGACCTCACAGCCAAAACACCGGCGCAAACCTATAACACTTGTTTTTATACTCTACTCGAACAAAACCCCCCACTTTTTCTCCTTCATAAGCTAGATAAATCTAATGGCTGAACCGGAGCATAACTGGAAATTCGCCCAATGCTTTGGCGACAAGGGAGATTCAGATGACATTACAGAAGGTATGATTTGTTTTTAAATTTTGCACCAACTCCACCTGCGCATATTCCAGGAATATGAGCCTGGCCGACATCACCAACTAGTCTCGTACAAATCCAATATGGGTTATGGCATTTACCTAGCAACACGGACAACACGAAGCAGCGATAGTTGTTCAGAGCTTCGTTTAGCTTATTACCGAGCCTGCTGTTATTACACCAACTTCCCAACTCGCCCACGCTGGTGAAAAAAACCACGGCCTATCGCAAACCATTATTTGCTTGATAAAAGAAATGCCCTTCACCCGAGTTTCGATCATGGTTCGACGACCTGATGATGGATCAGCTATAGTGTTGTTCACATTATAGTATTCGGAACAATTTTTACAACACCGTAACAGCTTGTAATAACAACTTAATAATGGGGACTGGGCATTGTCAGCGATTACTACCACCCCCCATAAAAGGATTTAATTATGACATTTGTAGCTAATTTCAAACAACCTTTCAACCCTTTCTTATAGCCGATATTATTTCTACTGTCGAATTCGATCACACTGGTGATTACCTTGCAACTGGTGACAAAGGCGGCAGAGTAGTCCTTTTTGAGCGTAATGAAAGCGTAAGTACATGTTTGTTGATGAGATTGATCTTGTGCTGCTGACATTGAAGCGTTATTTGTCTCATCAGAAACGAGGCTGCGAATACAAGTTCCATACTGAATTTCAGTCACACGAACCTGAATTCGATTACTTGAAGAGTTTGGAAATCGAAGAGAAGATTAACAAGATAAAATGGTGTAGGCGACAAAATGCTGCTCATTTTCTACTTTCCACGAACGGTAAGAACACTGCAAGTTTTGTGTATACGGTCACGGGGTTGATGATATAATATTGATATTTTGGCAACCAACATGTACCAGATAAAACAATTAAGCTGTGGAAGGTGTTTGAAAAGACTTTGAAGGTTGTTCAAGAGACCCCGCTCCATGATGGCATCATGCTGCGACCCAGCCTGCCAACATCCAATGATCTCGGCACTAGCCCTATATCTGCCAGTAGCCTGCGTCTTCCAAAATTGACCCACCACGACACTATCATTGCTGCTGTGCCGCGGAAAATCTATGCCAATGGTCAGTGTATTTTCATAATAGTGTTACTTTCTAAAAAGGCATCTAACTCATTCGCCGTCTCTTAGCCCACGCATACCACATCAACTCCATCTCCATCAATTCAGATGGAGAAACCTATATATCGGCAGACGATCTCCGAATCAACCTTTGGAACTTGGATGTTTCAGATCAAAGCTTCAACATTGTTGACATTAAGCCTGTTAACATGGAGGAGTTGACTGAAGTCATTACAGCTGCTGAATTCCATCCACTTCATTGCAATTTGTTCATGTATAGTAGTAGCAAGGGAACAATTAAGCTCGGAGATATGCGCGAATCAGCGCTATGCGATCAACACAGCAAAGGTAAGATGAAAATCACATGTGGCAATAGATCAAGCAGTGAATGATGTACTAATTTCATACCTTTTTAGTATTTGAGGAAGAGGAAGATCCATCCAACAAATCGTTTTTCTCAGAAATCATATCATCCATATCGGACGTCAAGTTCAGCAAGGATGGTCGATATATCCTATCGCGCGACTATCTTACCCTGAAGGTTTGGGACATCAATATGGAGAACAAGCCCGTGACAACCATCAACATTCATGATCATTTGCGAAACAAACTTTGTGATTTATATGAGAATGACTGTATCTTTGACAAGTTTGAATGTACCTTTAGTGGAGACGGCAGGTGAGTACATGTAAAAATATGCCCATTCCATATATTAGATCTTGCGAAACTCACTCGCCTTTCAAATTAGTTCCGTCTTGACTGGATCTTACAACAACTATTTCCATATTTACGATCGTGAAGGAAAATCAGATATCACTTTGCAGGCTGATAAGAGTGCCTTCAAAGCTAAACGAGTTGGCTCAGCCAAGAACAAGATGACTATGACTGGAAACCGAAAACGGGACGATTTCAATGTCGATGCGATTGATTTCAATAAGAAAATTTTGCATGCGTCGTGGCATCCAAAGGAAAACTCCATTGCTGTTGCCGCTACCAATAATTTGTTTATTTTCACGTAAGTGGTATATAACAAAATGGAAACGAAAATATCTCACCACTGACTAATTGTTTCTTTCTTCTTTGTAGTGAGTAAGTGTATAAATTATAAACCTAAGTTTTAGTCACTAATCCTTTTCTTAACGAAATTGCGTTTCCAGGCTTTGATTTGTTTTTCCTTTTCTCGTTATTTTATTTCATTTTTCGAGTAAAAACCTTGTTCATCAATGATGTTGCGGCCACATCGTGCCTGCCTTCGTGACTGCTAGTTTTTGGAAGGCAAGAAATTTTGAGCACAAAAAAAGAGGCGGACGTTGAGAAATTTGGCGAACCCAAGCAAGTTTTTGTTTTGCATGTTCGCAGAAGCTGCAGTGCACTGACATTAGCTCCATTTCTTGTTCTTAACCTTTTTGATAATCTTTCTTAACGTCCAATACTGATTGTCAACCATGAAGGAGCAAGTGCTCGATATCACACCTAAGAAAATGTACGTGTCGAACCATTAATGACAGTCAAAAATGCTTATTCGTTCCCTGCACCGCAATGTATTGTTGAATATACTAATCATTCTTTGCATTAACAGCAAGCACATCCAGTTTGGAGTGCTGTCTCCTCAGGAGATGGTCAAAATCGCCGAGTTCGAGGTTACTCAGCGAGATCTGTACAATATGCCAGACAGAACTCCTGTTCGACATGGTGTCCTGGACATGCGACTTGTATGTATTATCACAAAAATGGATAGCTTGATACGAATCTCAAATATCTTACTAAATGCTTTGTATAGGGTACTTCGTCAAAAGACGGCACATGCGAAACTTGTGGGCAAAAGATGGCAGATTGCGCCGGTCATTTTGGATACATCAAGCTAGTATTACCTGTATTTCACATTGGTTACTTCAAGGCTATCATTGCAATTCTCCAAGAGATTTGCAAAACTTGTAGTCGAGTAATGCTTGAAGAGACCGATAGGCGAACTTATCTGAAGCGACTGCGCACACCAGGCATGGACAATTTGACGCGAGAGCGACTTGTCAAAGCTATAAACACAAAATGTCGAAAATACTCCAATTGTCCACACTGTAACGCTATCAATGGTACCGTCAAGAAAGTTGGTGCTTTAAAGATTACGCATGATCTATTTAAGCGGGAAACGAAGAAAAATGAATCATTCAAGCGTGCATTTGAAAAGTCTTTTGCTGAATCCATCAAAACTATGCCAGAGATTAAAAGTCATATCAACAAGGCCCAAGACGATATGAACCCACTTAAGGTTCTCAAGTTGTTTCAACGCATCACACCGGAAGATTGTGAACTTCTTGGACTGAATCCTGAGCATGGTCGACCAGAGCTGTACATTTGGCAGTATCTTCCGGTCCCACCTGTCTGCATTAGACCATCTGTACCTCAGGATGATGGTAGCAGCAATGAAGATGATTTGACTGCTAAGCTTACAGAAATCGTGTTCACCAACGCAATTATCAGAGCTGGTCTCGAAAAAGGCATCACTATCATGAACCTTATGGAGCAGTGGGAATTCTTGCAGTTGACTGCGGCAATGTATATCAATAGTGAGCTTCCCGGTGTGCCCTCCGCCAACGTTGGTAAACCCACCCGTGGCCTTTGCCAACGTTTGAAGGGTAAGCAAGGTCGTTTCAGAGGTAACTTGTCAGGAAAGCGTGTGGATTTCTCTGGTCGTACCGTTATTTCACCCGATCCCAACATGCGAATCGATCAAGTTGCTGTTCCAGAAAGAGTCGCGAAAATTCTGACATACCCAGAACGAGTATTTGAGCACAATATCCATCGTCTGCGCCAACATGTCATCAATGGCCCAGATATTCACCCTGGTGCTAACTATGTTCAATTTGCTGGAAGCGGATTCAAAAAGTTTTTGAAATTCGGTAATCGCCATGCCATTGCTGCCGAGTTGAAAATTGGTGATATAGTTGAAAGGCATCTTTCAGATAATGATGTTGTTCTGTTCAACCGTCAACCTTCTTTGCACAGAATGTCAATCATGGCCCATTATGCTAAGGTCAAACCGTGGAGAACCTTCCGATTCAACGAGTGTGTTTGCGCGCCATATAATGCCGATTTTGATGGTGATGAGATGAACATGCATTTGCCTCAAACGGAAGAAGCAAAAACAGAGGCTATTGAATTGATGGGAGTCAAAAACAATTTGGTCACTCCTCGAAACGGAGAACCGCTGATTGCTGCCACACAAGATTTCATTACAGCTGCATACCTAATCACGAGAAAGGATCGCTTCTATACCCGAGCCATGTTTGTGCAAATCTGTTCCATGATGGGAGATGCCGAACTTAAAGTCACCATTCCTCCTCCAGCAATTTGGAAGCCTCAGCGACTCTGGACTGGCAAACAGATTTTCAATGTGCTCTTCCGACCCAACACAGACAGTAATATCATCATCAATCTAGAAACAAAGACAAAGTCTTTCATCAAATCCGACAAACGAGCCAACGATCTTTGCCCTGCCGATGGTTGGTTAGTCATTCGCAATAGTGAAATCATGTGTGGTCTGATGGACAAAGCTACGGTGGGTGATGGCAACAAGAATTCAGTCTTTTATATCGTCCTACGTGACTATGGCCCGATTGAGTCAGCCAAGTGCATGAACCGTTTGGCTAAGCTATGCGCGCGCTGGCTGGCTAATCAAGGCTTCTCTATTGGTATCAGTGATGTTACTCCTGGTGAGCGACTTCGTTCCATCAAAGAGGAGAATATTGCAACTGCATACAAGAAGTGCGATGAGGTCATCAAAGATTATGAAAACGGTCAGTTGGAAACCATGGCTGGTTGCGATGAGGAACAGACCATGGAATCTCAAGTGTCCGGTATCTTATCTGAAGTTCGTGGTGCTCTGGGTAAAGTCTGTATGACAGAGCTGAACAACCATAATGCTCCAAGTATCATGGCCCGATGTGGTTCCAAGGGTTCGCAAATCAACGTATCTCAGATGGTTGCTTGTGTCGGTCAACAAATTATCAGTGGAACTCGTATTCCCAATGGTTTCCAGGATCGTTCACTGCCACATTTCTTGAAAAATTCCAAACAGCCAGCTGCCAAGGGTTTTGTACGCAATTCTTTCTATACTGGTCTTGCACCTTACGAATTCCTTTTTCACGCTGTATCTGGTCGTGAAGGTCTAGTTGATACTGCTGTCAAAACTGCTGAAACTGGTTACATGGCACGTCGTCTCATGAAGGCTTTTGAAGATTTGACGACATTTTACGATTTGTCTGTCCGTAATTCAGAAGGTGCTATAGTCCAGTTCCGCTATGGTGATGATGGCTTGGATCCCATGACCATTGAGGGTGATGGTATTCCAGTTGAATATGAACGTAACATGCAGCATGTCAGAAATAGTATACCTATTGAGAAGGGCGATGCTGCACTTTTGCCATGGCAAATCCGACTTATCAGCGAAGAGGAAGTTAAACGGCCCATTTGGAAAGCGAATTGTATGGAATCCTTTATTCAATCCACACTTAAATACATCAACAACAACGTGGTTGAGCGACTGGTTAAGGTTCGCCAAATGTACAAGCTACAAGCTGGCGTTGCCATCCCCAGCGAAGACTATATGGACATTGATATCGATGAAGACATTACAGGTAACGACTTGTCACTTTGTTATAACGGCAGCATGATTTTCCTTCTTCATTCAGTTATTAATAATTTGATTTATACAGATGACGTTAGAGCTATCGTAAACAACAAGTTCACAATCACTGAACGACAACTTCGCGGTTTCCTCAATGTCTGTCTTTCCAAGTACATGAAGGCAAAGATTGAGCCGGGTACGGCTGTTGGTGCCATTGGAGCCCAATCCATTGGTGAGCCCGGTACTCAGATGACGTTGAAAACTTTCCATTTTGCTGGTGTTGCATCCATGAACATCACACTTGGTGTGCCACGTATCAAGGAAATTATTAATGCTTCCAAGATTATTTCTACTCCCATTATTCGAGGTCAACTCGTTTCCCCGCATGACGTGAGAGCGGCAAGAATGGTCAAGGCCAGAATTGAAAAGACCACGTTAGGCGAAATTGCTGAATACATTGAAGACGTTTTTGCTCCTGATGGCTGCTATCTGTGCATCAAAATCGATATGTCCGCTATTAATAAGCTTCAACTCGAAATTACGTTGAATGAAATTGCTACAGCTATAGCCAACGCTCCCAAGCTCAAGATATCTAATGCCGTATATGCCTCTCAGCCAGACATTATTCGAGTGATGGTTGCCGAGACTGAAGAAAAGGGCAAGGAAAAGGAGCCATTGTATTTTAAGATGCAAAGATTGAAGCGAGCTCTGCCCTACATCATCATCAAGGTAAGCATAAACAGGAGAGTTGCTGGTGGCTATGTGGTGGTATTGAAGCTAACATAAATCACTATAGGGTCTACCAACTGTTGTGCGGGCTGTCATTTCTGAGAAGGAGAATGGTAGCGGTGCGAAGGAACTTGCTGTCGAAGGTTACGGTTTGCTACAGGTCATGACTACGGACGGTATCATCGGAAGACTTACCACATCCAATCACATCATGGAAGTGGCCCAAGTCCTTGGTATTGAAGCTGCAAGGTGAGCAATCGTCAGTGAATGAAAAATTATGTTGTTTATGTGATATTTATTTCAATTTGATTTCAGAAATACCATCATTCATGAAATTCAATATACTATGGATAAGCACGGTATGACTATTGATCCTCGTCACGTCATGTTGCTAGGTGATATTATGACCAGCAAGGTAAATAATCATGGTGGTAGCATATGACACAAAATTGCGAATTTGTAGTGCTAACATTATTGTTTTCACAGGGAGAAGTTTTGGGTATCACTCGATTCGGTATTTCCAAGATGAAGGATAGCGTTCTTATGCTGGCGTCGTTTGAAAAGACAACGGACCATCTGTTCGACGCATCATTGTACAGTAAGCGCGATGTAATTGAAGGGGTTTCGGAAAAGATTATCATGGTAAGTTCTTCTTATATGGCGTCGCAAAACTTTGAATCATATAATAACCTTTGCCTTGTATTGTCTTGTAGGGTATTCCAATGTCCATTGGCACAGGTTTATTCAAACTTGTTCGACAGACTGAACAGGATGGTATACTTCCACCACGCAAACTCTTATTCGATACACCGGATAATCACACTTTAATAGAGGCATAAAAACCATGTATGGCATATTATTCATAATAAAAGGGTATAAACGCATATGTGCTGTTTCACATTATAATATGAAAGTGCCTAGTAACAACCGATCTTGACTTGGCGTTCACCATCTGCAACGAGCAATATATCCATGATAAAAACCAGTCTTGTTGAACGGGATCGGTTGGTGACGCAGTCATTACTAATGCCACGTTATCGTTTTGCTTGGGTACGTATATAGCAATTTAACCTGCTATTATGGCAATCAAATCAACATGAACAATGATTGACTTGCACTATTATCAACTGGATATTGGGTAATCTCATGATATATAATCTCTCAACTACGGGAATTTCTGGCGAACCAGCATCTCCATGCTGATTTTAGTCTGATTATTTAACAGCGATTGTTTAAGATATAAGCTTTTACGATGTCTTATATAGGCGTAAGAAAATCAATGCTAAGCTTTGCATGGTCACAGCTATAGAAAGTATGACAAATACATGATCTTAAACACGACAAAGGGGCAAAAAACTAACGATCCATTTATGATTATAATGGTTATCACTAAGATATCGGGAAATCGCATTTATAATTTGATGTGCCCGTTTTAATAATATAAACGTCGCTGGGATGAGGTGACGAGCGTAGAATGCGAGATTTCGCAATTTCAAGTTGACGCGATTGGCCAGATCGCCATCAATTTTGAATTCCGCCGAGCTCTCCACCAAGGGCCTTTACACCAACATTTGATATAAAAAGCCAACATCCATCTCAGCCAGTTCATCTTCTTACTACACTTGTGTATTCTCAACTTAGACTTTTATTACATTATATTGAATATATATATAAAAATGCCTGTCAGCACACAATACACTATCCGCTCTGGCGATGACTTGACTCCCGAACGTTTGGAAGCCCTCAATGCCCAGCTCGCAAAATTTTCACCCAAGGAAGTCTTGGAATGGGCTATTGATAACTTGCCAAACCTCTACCAAACCACTGCCTTTGGATTGACTGGTCTTGTCACATTGGATATGATCAACAAAATCAGCATTGAGCGCCAACAGGATCATATTGTTCCTCTTATTTTCCTAGACACCCTTTATCACTTTCAAGAAACTCTGGATTTGGCAAAGCGTTGCGTCGAGACCTACAGCGTTCCTCTCAAAGTCTATAAGCCAGTTGATTGCTCAACTACAGCCGAATTTGAAGCTCAACATGGACAAAAGCTTTGGGAGACTAACGAAGATGCTTACGACTATCTTGTCAAGGTTGAACCCGCTAGACGTGCTTATGATGAATTAAATGTTGCCTCTGTAATCACTGGTCGCCGCCGCAGCCAAAAGGGTGACCGTGCAGCTATTCCTGTCATCGAAGTTGATGGAACTGGCCTCATCAAGTTGAACCCACTTGCTTACTGGGATCTTCAACAAGTCCGAACTTACATTCGTGCAAACGAAGTTCCTTACAACGCCCTTGTTGACCAAGGTTATAACTCTATTGGCGACTGGCATAGTACCAACAAGCCTGCCTCCAAGGATGACGAACGCAGTGGACGATGGGAAGGCAAAGATAAGACTGAATGTGGACTTCATAAAGATTACTTCAAGATGCGAGCTGCTTTCATGGCCGCCAAGAAAGCTAAGCAACAACTGGAAGACCAGAAGAAGCAACAGCAAGCATCTTCAAATGTCTCCCCCACCGTTGAAGCCTCTGCCTAATTTCTTATACTTAACCATATTCCATCTGCATATCCACCTTTCTACCAACTTGTATAGCCACTTGATGATGCGTTCAGCATCTTGTACATAGATTTATTGAAACCTACACAATAAAAAAATAATTCTAAATCAAATTCCAACTGCCTTTGTAAGCTGTTCTGTTGTTCAACATATTTTGCAGCTCCTGACGATGTGCTGCTCATGATAGATTATGAAGTAGCCTCTACTGTTGTTCAAGTTAATTTGCAGCTCATGTCGATTTGCTGCTCATCATAGAATATGAAGCAAAGGAAAAATCATCATGTTGTGATCATAATTTGAGGTTGATATACCTTTCTTCCAAATAGCAGGTATGACCGAAAATGCATGCAACCATAACTACGAGATCTGTTGCCAATCGATGAATACATTCTTTTACTGTGTTCACCTCGGGGCCAGCCTCATTACCTTTTCATGAGGTTTGAACCGGGTAATTCCTGTGGATCCTTACAGTGTATACAACATGGACATGTGGAGCAAAAATGCCTGCATCACAAACGCACGTGTCGATTGTCGATGACTGTGATTGATTGCTTTTTGCTACATTCTCATTGTTCCCGACAGTTCGGCTGCTGTGTAATTATATTCTTACCGTGGATATCAAAAAAGTGGCAAATGCACACGGACTAAGTTGATCTTGAAAAATAACCATGCAAAAACTTTATTATCGGCACAGACATCATCATGTCCAGTAACTTTGAAGCATAAAAGGTAAGAATATCAAAAGTAACACAGATCCACACCTGCGCGATAATATGCATATCAGTGTTAAAAAGGCTCCAATTAGACACCGTGCTTCCCATACATGGGAACCTTTGCCTAATTACAAATGAGATTTGTGACACAAATGCAGTGCATATTATTTGTGATAAGTGAAGTGAAAATTTTGTATATAAAAGTTCGATAATTTCACCAGCATTCCTGAATACGGTTTAATTAGCAAAACGTTCTCCAAAAGCATGCTTGCCTCTGCTCTGACCGCCACTGTTTTCGGCGCTTTGCTCACTGCAGCTGTCCCCGCTAGCCTTCATGGCACTGGACACAAGTGCCCCTCCGATCCTTTATGGTCATGTTCCACCGCGGCTTTGGCCAATGGTACTGACGGCTGCTGTGTCGAGAACAAGTCTGGCTTGATCATGATTGCTCAATTCTGGGACATCCACGCCGGATCGTTTTTTGATTATACCATTCACGGAACCTGGAGCGATCATTGCACCGGTGGAACTTGGGACCAATTCTGTGATCCTGCTAGAGAATACACCAACGTCACACAAATCCTTCAAGGTCTTGGTGAATTTCAGTTGTTGCAAGAGATGAATAACGTTTGGGGTAACAGTGAAGGACTTGTTGATGACTTCTGGTCCCACGGTAAGTCAAAATATACCTGCACCGCTGTTCATGCGTCTTGACGTAATGTATTCATTGTTTTTTTGTTCAGAATGGTCCAAGCACGGTACCTGCTTCTCTACCTTTGAGCCCCAGTGCTACACCAACTACACTAAGGGTCAAGAAATGGCAGACTTTTTCAGAATGACCATCAACTTCTACCACAAGTTCAATGTGTACAAGGCTTTGGAGCGCCATGGCATTGTACCCGGCCACAAATATAAAAGCACACAATTGACCCAGGCTATCGAGAAGGAATTTGGCAACACTCCCAACTTGCAATGTGATGACACCGGTGCTTTGAACGCTGTCTGGCTCTATTTCCATGCCAGAGGCCCAGTCCGCAACCTTGTGCTCAAGCCTACCGAGCCCAATGCTCCTAATGCCTGTAACGCTACATTGACATATCCTAAGAAGTACCCTGGTGAGATCAATGGTCATTACCCTGAATTAACCCATCAATTTTGATTATGATCGATAGCTAAGTGTCGTTGGTGATAATCATATTATTAGCACAAAGAGATATAAAATAAGAGAGCAATGAACCTGAATAAGTATGGCTCATATACCAATTCTTTTATAAAAGTCAAGTATGAAAAATCGGTCCACCGACACAATATTATTCGGCGATCTTGTATCTAGCACTCAACCAGTGATATATTTATCAAGATGATATTGAGAATATTATTTGAAGAATCAAGTTTTAAACATCGTCTAAGAATTGTGGTTTGTCCACTTCTCAATAAGAGATCTCTCCTTTGTCATTACACATACAAGCCTTTGAGCCTGCGCAGGCAAGACCTGAACCAGCATTTATATCGGTTGAGCACCATCGTTTAATTCCGACACCAATGCCAAAATAACCATTGTCACAAACACAATGATAAACAACCCTTGGAGGATCTTCTACTTCCCTCGTGGTGAAGCAAAGGCTTATAGCCAGTAATGCTTGAGAACAATCTTCTGCGAGCGAATCTACGTTGTGGGTTGCTTTAATCTGTTTGTGAATTCTCTTGAAACAGGGTTTAAGCTTTTTATGAGGACGATACTTGTAAGCTTTGGTGTAACAGTCCTCATCAATACCGTCAACAATTAATTCAGCCTTCACCATATACGCCAATACCAGCAACAAGAACCACTTCATTTCTTTCAAAATACTGAGATTATTAGCCAAGGATAAGAGGTCAGACTTGTGTATTCTTGAAGGGAAGATAACAATTGAATATTTAGAACTTGATATATATCAATTCTTATATATCCTCATTTTTTTAGACCTGCCGAATGCTATTTGACTAATCGATAATTAAAGGTTAAATAAAGTTTATATTTATTAACATATTCTTTATAAATTTAAAAACATTAGTGTAGAGGGTTTTTCATGTTATTAAACAAAGGTCCAAGGAGACGTTGAAAACCTTGTTGAGGTAAGACGGCGCAGTTTAATGGACCACGAGCAATAACAGTAGCAGTTCGTGGCACATCATCCATTAAGGCGCATTCTAGGGTAATTCAATATAGGGGTCAATCATAAATTTTGCCTAAGAATGGTTGCTATGAAAGAATCTAGAGCCGAATTACCTCCAAAATATTGACCCTGACCAAGTATGATATCCTCAGAGGTTTGAGCAAATGAACTCGTGACCAGAACTTGACCAGATACAATCAGATAGAAATAATCGCCTGCGTCGCCTTGAGTGATAATCGTCTCCCTATCGGCAAAAAATCTAGGCTCGAGGGCATCTGCTATCTTTCGGCGTTGGTTCACTGCAAGTGACTGAAAAAATGGTATTTTGTTGAGAAAGGCCTCGTATGTAACTCTTTTATGAGCCATGTTATTTACGAGGAGACTTCGAAATGTTGTGCGATCGAGCGCAAACAGAACACAGTCTTGAGTAGCTGTGATTGTAGCCGATCTCGGCGAATTGTACATAAGGGCTACTTCGCCAAAACTTGACTTAGGACCATAAATAGCTACAAGTTGTGAGTGATTACCTTTTTCGATATAGCATTCTAAGCGACCGGATTGTACTATATAGAAGAAATCACCATCATCACCTTGCTTGATTACACAGGTGTCGGCTTCTACAGGGCACTCTTTCATGGCAAAAACAACATCGTGGAGCTGGTCAGAGTCCAAATGTCTGAACAGAAAGATATCGGCTAAGGCCTCCCTTATGAAGTTTGCTTGAGTTTCTGACTTTGGTATATGGAGCCTTGCCTCTTCAGTGACTGCACTAGGAACTATCGACTCGGCACTGACAGATGTTCGACGAAAAGGGCTAGCTGTATGATAAGTATTAGAAATAGATACTAGCGATGCTAATTGATCGCTCTCCTCATCGGCTTGGTCGTCAAAGATATCGGTAAATGTAATTGGGTGATGGAGTTCTTGCTGCATTGGAACTGGTAATAACAAAGAGGAGCAAAAAGAAAGAAAGTTTGAAATTTATTCTGCAAGGATGCACGCGTGGTCCTTTCTCCCTGACCATTACATGACTTCCTCATGTTCATTTTCCATCTGAAGATAATGGTTCTACCTCCTTTTTCCCCACCTTAAAACAAACGGACAAACACTTTCTGGCGTACGTTCGTTGCGGAGTTGATATCCAGCCTTTTCAAGCACGTACATGGCGAAAGAAAAAAAAAAATTTTAGGGCTGCGCGTGGCTAATACACCGAGAGATCGTCTTATTTCATCATGGATGTAAGTACTACAATTGCTGACCAGGGAAATGCCCAGCTATTGATCAGGTTGTCATTCCTCCTATCATCTCCAGCAATACATTGCCGGGCTAGACGAAACCCTGACAAAATTGGCTCTTGGCCAAGATTCAGAAACTATCAGAGTGGTAGGTGATCAGTTACTGTTATTGTATGTCGACCCTCGTTTCTTAGCAGACTGGCAAGCTAATTCTTTCATCGAACCACTTTCTCGTGCTCCTAATAGGCTACTTCAAACTTGAACACTCAGTTCTATAACACCTCACAATGTGTTCCTGCCTTGGTTGAAATTATCACCAAGTCACCTCACGTTCAGGTTCGTCAACTGGCTTGTGTTGAGCTTCGGAAACGCATTAGCAAATGGTGGATGGAGCAGGACGAGGCAACTAGTGCTGCTATCCGAGCAAAGCTCTTGGAAATCGTTCTTCATGAGCAACAGTGAGTGTGACGCCATCTCGTTTGTTATTACTTGCTTGGGACTGGGATCAAAAGGTTTTTCTAATGAGTCTTGTTGTTTAGAAACCTGGTTCTTCATGCTGCTGCTAGAGTAATCTCGGCTGTTGCAAGGATTGATATACCCGAAGGAAAATGGCAAGATTTGTTGCAATTCCTGTATCAATGCTGTAACAGCCCTAATGCCGCACATCGTGAGGTCGGAATCTATTGTCTTTATACTTTGTTCGAGACGGTTTCCGAGGTCTTCTTAGAACACTTGGCCAATCTTTTCGAATTGTTTTCCAAGTCCTTGAATGACCCTGAGAGCAAAACTGTTCGCGTCACTACCGTCCAGGCTCTCGGAAAGGTTGCAGAATTTATTGAACCTGATAACAAGGAGGAAATTCGTATGTTTAGAGAGATGGTTCCTGGTATGGTCAAGGTGTTGGAGCAGTGCTTGGCTGAGAGTGATGAAGAGAATGCCGGCAAAGGCTTCGAGGTGTTTGATACCCTACTCATGCTCGACACCCCTCTTCTATCCACTCACCTTGCCCAACTTGTCGAATTCTTCTTGAATGTTGGTGGTAACCGCGATGTTGACGATTCACTTCGTGTCATGGCTCTGTCCTTCTTGATGTGGGCTGCCGTTTACAAGCAAAACAAGCTTCGTAGTCTCAAGCTGGTTGGGCCAATGATCGAAAGAGTTATGCCTATCGGCTCTGAAGAAGATCCTGAGGATATCGATGAAGATTCTCCTTCAAGACTGGCTTTCAAGGTCCTCAACTCATTGGCTACTAACATGCCACCAACACAAGTTTTCCCTATCGTCCTCCAAAACGTTGTCAACTACATGCAAAACAGCGATCCTAGCTATCGCAAGGCTTCCATGATGGCGTTTGCTGTTGTCATCGAAGGTTGCGCTGATTATATGCGTCCACAATTCAATGATCTTTTGACCATCGTTTGCGCTGGTTTGCAAGATCCTGAAATTGTTGTTCGTCGCGCTGCTTGCATGGCTTTGGGATGTCTTGCCGAAGAGCTTGATCAAGAAGTTGCCGAGAATCACTCCACTTTGCTTCCATTGGTTTTCAACCTTATGAACGACACTAATCCCGAAGTCACAAAGCATGCATGCAATGCTCTTGATGCCATTCTCGAGGGTCTTGGTGACGATGTCGTGCAATACCTCCCTATGTTGATGGAAAAGCTTCTCCAACTTTTGGACAATGCTCCCCAAATTGAGACTAAGGCTACTGTCACTGCCGCTTTGGGTAGTGCTGCTCATGCTGCCGGTGAATCCTTCCAGCCCTACTTCCCACAAGTTATGCCTCGTCTTCGACATCTCATGACCCTGAAGACCAACAGTGATGAACAATTGTTGCGTGGTGTGGCTACAGATTCCGCTGGTGCTGTTGCTGAAGCTGTTGGTGCTCAAATGTTTGCTCCATACCTCCAAGATGTCATGCAACTTGCCATCGAGGGTATGCAATTAGATTCTTCCCGTCTCAGAGAATGCTCTTACTGCTTCTACTCCATTATTGCTCGCGTCTTCAAGGACGATTTTGCTGCATACCTTCCTACAATCATGCCCAACATTATTGCTTCATGCCAAGCTGAAGAGAAGGACGATTTCAATTTGGAGGGAGAGATTGATCTCACCACGAGCGATTTTGATGATGATGACGAGGGCCTCAACCCCTTCAGCTTCAACTCTGCCATTGCCGATGAGAAGGAGATTGCTGCTGATGCTATTGGTGAGCTGTTCGAGAACACTAGATCTCACTTTTTGCCATACATTGAACCTACCATGAATGAATTGGTACAACTTTCTGCTCACATTTCTGAAGGCGTACGCAAGGCTGTCACCAACAGCTTCTTCACATTCTTGCAAACCTTTTATGTCATGTCCAACCCAAATCAATGGGTTCCTGGTTTGCCGTTGAAGTACGCAGTGCATGAAAATGTTGACAGCATGATCAAACTTGTGTTGCCTGCAACTTTGAAGATGTGGGACGACGAAGATGATAAGATGGTGGTTGTACAAATCTGCCAAGAGTTGGTTGAAACCATCAAGATGGTTGGACCTGCCGTCATCGCTGAGCATGTTGATCCTATCTGCCAACATTTGCTTGAAATTTTCGAAAAGCGTGCTTTGTGCCAGCAAGAAGATGAAGATGAGGATGGACTTATTGATGAAGATGAGCAAGCTGAATATGAGTCTATGCTCGTAGGATCAGCCTCTGATCTTGTTGGTGCCTTGGCTCAAGCTATTGGTGAAGGTTTTGCTCAGTACTTCAACGTGTTTTTGCCACACATTAGCAAGTTCTACAAGGACAGAAAGACTGGAGCTGAACGTTCCATGGCCATTGGATGTTTGGGCGAAGTGATTGGTGGTATCAAGAGTGGCGTCACTCCTCACACTGAGCAATTGCTCACTTTGTTCTTGAAGGCAGCTGGTGACAAGGAAGAGGAGGTGCGAAGTAACGCTGCATATGCTCTTGGTGTTCTTTCTGCCTACAGTCAAGTTGATGTTACCAGCCAGTACAACAACATCCTTGCTGCTCTTTATCCATTGTTTCAAGGTCAAAGTCTGCCCAATGTAACTGATAATGCTGCTGGAGCTGTTGCTCGTCTTATCTTGGCTCATCCGGAAGCTGTTCCTTTGGACCAGGTTTTGCCTACTTTCACCACTGCACTTCCTCTTAAGCGTGATTTTGAGGAAAACGAGCCTGTGTTTGAATGTCTCTTCTCCTTGTTCCGTGCCAACAACAGCTTCGTTATGGGTCATATTCCACAATTCCTTCACATTTTTGCTCAAGTTTTGGGTGAAGAGGGCCAAATCAAAGATCATACCAAATCACAACTCATCGAGTTGATTCGTGCTCTTGACGCTCAATCTCCCAATCTCAACATCCGCTCCAGTGAACTTGCACAATATCTTTAAAGCAATTACTAACGATTTCTCACCCATTCTTTCCACCTTTTGCCCCATTGAAGGCACGCCATCAATTTTTCATTCTTCCCCTTCTTATTTTTTTTCCTAAAGGCTGCCATAATCACCCCAATACTCATATGCAATACACTTTTAACCACTTTTTTTTTATTCTTTATATCGTCCTTCAAGTGAATTCAAGCTTCTAAAATTGTTTTCTTATCAAGTAGAAATAAACAAATATACTAAAATCAAATTACAATGACCAAACATTTTGATATATATTACTTTGCGTTGAATTTTTTGAGGGAGACGCATTAATTATAGAGTTACTTTAATGCACGGCCGGATATCCTGGAACGTTTCTTTTGTTAATTCCTCGTGCAAAAGTTCTTGGGGCGAATCACTCCTCTCGCTCATAAAATAGCATATAAGCTTCGCTGGACAAAACTGTTTGAAGATCAACTTCATCGACGCTATCATCACTGACCCGCCAGAACTTTGTTTCTTCGGGCTCAGGTGTTTCTCCTGGTCTCATAACTTGATGTCCGGTAGGTAGCTTTTTGCGGCGGAATGTCACAAAATGGCCACTATCATGATTACCATAGTGTACAATCATGGCTTGCAACCGGTACTTGACCGGCCGAGTGGCAGCTATTGGTACAGAAAAGGTCGGTCGCAAGGTATCCAACGGTTTCTTTCCCAAAGCAACATTTAGGCCGGTTCCACCCACTAAATTGCGATGACCCAATGCCATATTCCTCAAGTATACAAAGTTCCTTCGACTGCTGCCTACATTGTTACCATTCTGGTGACTATCATGATTGGATGACGAAGGCTGCGGCGTCGATAACGAGGATTGAGGATCCACGGTATTAAGGAATCCATTGGTAGTAAATGGCGCAAGATCGATTTCCTCAGTGAATTTCACACGGCAATGATTTTTTTGAATATGCCCAGATGGATGATACACAGATCTTGACAAGTGTAGGCAAAGTGCTTTAGGTGGATTGGCAAACATAGTCTGCTTTGTAGTTCGTGTAGGCAATTTTGATGGCGTCAACTTTATGTTAGGCTATCATAGAAAATAATGAAAGATTAGCATTTTTGCCAGCATTGCAATCCCATACATACGTAAATCATGCTTACTAGTTGCTGTTCAACATTAGTTCTGAGCGCCTGCTCTAAAGTTTCAATATCTTTTTGCATCTGTGATACTTGATTTCCAGTACCATTTGCGAAAATCTTCCCGGAATCAGCCCCGTTAGGCGTTTCTCTATTTCTCTTTTTGCTATTTTCTATTGCGTTCTTCAAGCTTGCAATAGTGTCCGTAATGGCACATCGGCGACACTGAAAGTCAGTAAGGGTGTCAACCTTAGTGTACAAAGAAAAGCAATCCTCCAAAGTACACGATATCTGCAAAGACAGCGTTGTCAATGAGAGGAAGAATCAAACAATTCATTGTAACCGAAAATCTCGATCAATTACCAGTTGAGGCACCGTTAAAGATATATTGTCAAATGTATGATGTCGGATGGCAGCGGTGTAACCACATTTCAGACAGCTCACTTTGCTGGCAGCCAAACCTGTAAACGGGTTTCGTGGCCGACGCGTCCGAGGTCGCAAATGACCCCCAACAGTGGTCACCGAAAATGAACTCCACATTGATCCCAGAGTTCCGACCGACGACATTGAGGAGGTTTCTAGACTATCCAGCATGGAGTTTGACACTGGCAGTGCCTAATTGATTACACGTTCGTTAATATCATATTGGATTGAATGCATGAGTAACTATTATAATCACATTTTTCTCCAGCGCCATGTTGCGTACGGCAGAAGCATCAAATAACGATGTTGGCGTTTCGCGATATTGCTTCTCTTCTTCTGATGTCAATGTTGATGAAATGATTTGAAATAGCTCGTGGGCGTCCTAGATGATCATGATAAATACACTTTCGCGGACTTTCATAGAGCAGTTTTACCCCCGCATACCTGTTGTTGCCTGCTAATAGTACAGTTTGTTGTCCTCTCCAACGCACGCACAATATCTGTCGGGAGTATAGATTTCGACTTTGATAGTGGTTTGTTGAGAGCTTAAAGTACAAATCGTCGTCAGTGCATGCGCTATGAACACTATGGCGAGTATATGATTCTCTGACCTTCAATTGTTTGATACAAGGCATAAGCTACAGAAGCAAGAATATAATCACGATTCTGTTGTGGTACAGCCACGACAGCTTCGTCGCCAGGATCATCCACCCGTTCTGCCTATATAGGAGGGGTTAGTACCGCCTATCATAAATATAAATTTTAAGATAGCACAATATATATACCAGATATGATCTGAGTGAGGGCAGCGTTGCAAGAGCCTGTAAAAGCGGGATGCATAGGTAAAAAGTGGACTTGATGAACGTGAGAAAGCGAACAGCCAATGTACCTGCAAGACAGAGTTCAAAAAGCAAGAGTTGCCAGAGTTTACCAGGCCCATAACAAAACGTCCTTCTCGCTCTGTTGTGCATCAAACCCATATCAGTTGTACGGTAATGGAGGCGCTTATTGCTCAGAATAAAATAACTCACCTCGTTGAAGCTTAGCTTTGATGCGTCGCTTGCGTTTTCTTTGTTCGGCCGTCTGAGACGTTGAGGATAGAGCAAGAGAGCTTGCCGCAATAGCCAACCCTGCCACGGCGGCAATAGCCGGTAGCTGGTAATTGGAGGAGGTCATGTACAGTCAATTGGCAAAGCCCTGCAACCACGGTTCTCTGACCTTTTTTTGATTGCTGTGGCCAATTTCCAAAGTCCGCCAGCATGGTTGTTGCAATATGGCATGGCCAAAAAGAGGTGCAAGCCAATTTTGAAAATTTCTTGGCCGTCCACACAGTATATTCATGTTGGCGGCCATTATCAATAGATATGTCTACTTTATTGAAATAAAAAAGTTTCTGAATGATTTGCCAAAGCATTTTCTATACGCGGTTAAGGAATGACTGGATATTTACATGTCAAAAGGCTTGTGTTTTTTACCTTTAACACGCTTGCCCCCTTGTTTGCGTTTTAAAACGGGTGGTGGGTTAATCACACATTTTCCCTTCCGCCAACAACTTGAACACTTGGATCTCCCTAACATCCCTCACCTCACCTTTTCTCTTTCCGTCTTCTTTCTTTCTCGTCCTCTCTCTTGTTTCATACTCTCTAGAGTGCTCGGCTTATGTGGCGACAGGACGCACTGACCACATATTCAGCTTGTCCGCCTAATCCTATCAGAAAGGTCAAGTCTGTCGACACTTTTCGAGAAAAACAAGGCTCTTCGCCATTAGCGAAACCTCCGTATAATAGCAGCAAGGTATATATATCGAAAGACTTCAGCCACTCACGCTCTGTCTTGCACCTCTAAGCGCTAACGACTGTCTTGTCACTTTCCACCTTTTGTTTGTATGATCTCTATGTTTAGTACACAACAGCAAATTCCATTGGCGCGAAACAACTGCCAGAGATAAAAGACTTCGCGCCACTTAAACCCTTTGTCATTGTTGTCTCGGGTGCGTCTAATGTAGGAAAATCCGCTTTGATTAAACTCGCTCAAAAGAAACTTCGTTTAGCCGAGACAACCGCCAACAGTAATTACAATCGTTCCAGTAGCTCCCTTACCTCTTGGTTAAATTTTTAAACATTCGGATCACTCACTAAAAATGTAATCTATTGTTATTGCTAGATGAAGGGCGACATGTGCACACTTTGTCCATAGAAGATATGACTTATCCAGTCGAAATGGTTGAGCTGAATATTGACATGTTTGATACGTCGCAGGAACCACTGCAAATGCCCAAGGTCAGTTGAATTATTCAGTTCCCCCCCCCCATATGAACACTGATAGCAATAAACATCCTAACACCTTGATGAAATGGCCTCGCGGTGTTCAGGATTTACCCAAGGTGGACGGCGGGCTTATCTGTTTTGACTTGACGAACAAGGACTCGATGGACTGCCTTCCAGATCTACTCAGTAAGGAAATTTTCCCTTTGTGCGTCTTTCCACGCACGCTTTATCCACACACGCTTTGTCAAACCATTAAATCCCACTTCCCCCATTATCTGTATGTTCCCATCATTCGTACGGAAAAAATAGATTTATTCCATTCGCTCCACATACCACTATTTTTGTTGGGGCTTAAATCCGACCTGAGCCACTTGCGCCAAGTAGACGCGCATTTAGCATCCAATTTAGGAAAGCTCTTCAATGCTCCTTTTTCAGAGATTAACTCGTTTTCGCAGCAGTGTTCTCGCCGATTGGTCGAGATCTGTGCTAATATCGTTTTATCATGTGCTGGAACACGTCAGGATATAGATTTCCAGCCTTTGAAAACACTTGATCTTACAATCAACAAGCAGCCCAGTAAACCGACGTTACGGGAACGACGATTGATAGGCGAGCCGACTATGAAAATTGGGACGAATGTGAATTACTCAAACAAGCAAATTGGCTATGGAAAACATAGCCCCAAAAATTTGGAAGGATTATGGGCCTCATCGTTACCGTCTGATAATGACCAGCAGCATGTCTTTGACTCTATGAAATCACCACAACCTCAAGCTTCCAAATCTATGCCAGCTGCACGAAATCGAATTGAACAACACGCTAATGGGGGCGATCGCACTCCGAATACTTCTCTTTCCTCTAGTCATATTTCCCCAACATTTCCACAGCATACGACAACTGGCTTTGTCTACGCTCCCACTAAAAGTGTCCACGATACCTCTTCACAGCATTTACCGTCGCCTTCCTTCAAACCTCTGCCTAGTCTCCCGCGACATCACGCAAAATCATCCTTTTCAGATCAAACTTCCATTTTAGATTCAATATCCAACATGACGTCCGTCACAAGCGATTCCAAAATGAACAAGCGTAACTCAAAAGATAGTGGGTAAGCCTCAAGTCACCTAAAAATTGCGTTTGTTTATGAATTGGTAATAATAGGAAATCCCAACCGGATTGATGGTCACACAGAGAGTCTTTTAGTCCAGGTATGACTATTGAGGACATCATAGATCGGTTAACTCAGAGCACAGGCCCGGCAACAGGTAATGATGAAAAAATTCATTAGGTGCTGTTTAATTCCATCAAATTGTTTATGATATTCATGCGTCTTTTTGCTTATAGATGAAAAGTTCTCGCTCATTTTCATGACCTTTTTTCGTCGCTTCATGCGGCCGAGGGAGCTGGTGGAATTATTAACCGAAAGGTAATTTCAGTTGGAAAAAAACGTGCAAGATCCCACATTGAAAAAGTAAATAAGTGACCATTCATCATGATGCTATAGATTCGGGAACGATGTCAACGCAAAAAAGCTCCCGACTCCACAACAAAACAGGTAAACTTTCTGAGCCTTTCCAGTTTTTGTTCTCAGACCTCGCTTTACCAAATGCAATATTAATTGAACGGCGTTGCTGATGTTGTGATCAGGATCCACGAATTTTTATGCCAGTGGTTGTCGACATACTGGGGTGATTTTTGCAGTGTTCAAACCAGGAAGCTATTGATGCTACATTTAGAGGTGTTGTCGCAACATACGGATCTCCGACCAATGTGTGATGATTTAGCGCCGCTTATAATACGAGAGCCTCCATCCGATGACCCTGATACACGATGGGGGTTAGTTGACATTGAAGATTCCACACAGGACCCGTCCACGCCAGCAACAAACTATTCGTCGGAAGGGATAGAGTTTGGGAAAAAGGACAGCGGCTACGTCGGTTCTTTTGATTCTGCACAATTTTTGGATATCCACTCGCCAGTTCTGCAATCCATGTCAATAGATTCAGAACAATCTCACAACGTTGATAATGGAGTCCGAAAGCAGCTGCCAGAACTTCCTAGTAAATCCATCAGCAATGCCATCAACTCTCATCGCGGACGGAATGTCGCGCACATGCACAGTGCATCGCATTCACGATATCATGACCCGATGAAGCCCAAGTCGGAAGGAATATATTATGAGCGGAATAAATGGCAGCAGGAATTCGCTGGCGGACTCGTTAATATAGATAACCATGCGCGACACGGACCTAATTCTTCAGCCGCCAGTATAATGAGCCAATTGGCCGGAGGAGCGAGACCAGAGAAAGATCTCGCTCAATCTTGCTTCAAAACGTTTTCAGGCTTTTCAGAGGAGGCGTTAGCTGATCAATTAACATGGATTGAAGCTGAGCTGTTCTATCGAATCAAGGTGCGTATCCTCACCGTTACATCCTGTATATAAGTAAAAGGCTCTGATTTGTTTTTTTTTTTTTAAGCCGAGGCAGCTCATCCGGAACGTATGGTCAACCAAAGCCCGTCGGCATTTCACGCCATCGATCTCGTCAATGGATCAAATTAAATCACCAGTTGCCAAGGAACCGTATACACCACCAGTAAATAATCACCATACCACATGCCCTGTTCTGGCATCAATAGCGCACTTTAACTTTATATCAGCTTGGGTATCGACGATGATTGTAATGCAATCCAAGTTGAGTCGACGAGGAAAAGTGTTGGAGAAATTTATGCATATGGCTGTGGTAAGCATGGTACCTGTAGTCTTGATTATATCTTATAAAAATACATTGCTCAAAACACTGTTACAGGCACTTCGTAATCGCAACAACTATAATACTCTCATGGCCGTACTTGCCGGCATTAATAGTGCGTCTGTACTAAGACTTCGACATACTCGAGATTGGGTATCGGTAAAAAAAATATACAAGCAATTTCAGAGTTTGGAGAGACTCATGAGTACCGACCGATCGTTTGGCTCCTATCGACTAGCTCTGAAGGCATCTGAAGCACCTGGAATACCATACCTGTATGAATTTTTTGGTTTTTGCTATTGTCATTGTTTTTCATTCGTTACAAGCTAATACTGCTCCAAATGTCTGATATAGAGGAATACACAACCAAGATTTGCTATCATTAGCAGAAGCGAATAAGGATTTCAAAGTAGATGGGACAATCCACTGGGAGAAGTTTCGACTAATGGGAGATACCATACTGGCAATGATACGCTTTCAGGAACCCAGGTTTACTATACAGCCTGATGCTAAAATTCTCGGGTTTATCGCAGAAACAGATTTGATGAATGAAGATGTACGTAGCGTGGCGTTAAGTTCACCATTTTTGGAGTTTGTTTAGAAGGAATTGGACGTGACAATAACAAAAATTTGTACTTTCTCACTTTTCACAGGAACAATTCAGGCAATCGACTGCCATTGAACCGAGGCTGAAGGCTACCAGCACTAATAGACTCCGTGATCTGTGGTTTCGCGTGTAAAAACAGTAACATAACTTCCTCCCTACTTCCCTCTCCTTACCCAGCCAAACTGAAATAAAACATACAACCCGTCTACGGATCTTGTACATATGATAACTGCGGACACCGTATCTCAAAAACCCCAAGTCGACAGCTCTGAAACAACTTTAGATGCCGTTGAGAATCTCAGCATTGCCAACAATGATGAAGGAAATAACCAATCTCCCTTACTTCGGCATAAGCGTATAAGCTTCAAAACCAGTCCCACGACGCTAAATCGTAGAAATACCATGTCTCTAGCAGACCTTATACCCGCCGCTGCAGCAGCCTTTAACCATGACGATATGGAGTTCGAACATAATTCTCAAAAGAGCTCACTGTCTCGCGCATTGACTAGAGTCAAGACGCAAATGAAAACCCAGAGACTCAAAATAACGTATCTGGGAAAAGAATGGATACGACTAGCGCTTGGCTTGCCAGTAGATGAGAGTAATATCAACTGCTGGCGGAAACCATTGTATCTGCGTGAGCAAGACGAAGACTTTGACTTTACCATGGTGCAAAAGTCGAGCCATGGTTACCGCAAACAAGTCAAGTTAGCCAATCGAATTGGTCGTACTTTCGAAATCGCCGCATGGTATGAATGGAAGCGCAATCCGTCTATATTTGATATACAGCAAGTAGAGAGCAAGGTGGAGCGACTTCGAAGCCTCAAGTTGAAGCTTCTAACTATCGATGAAACGAACCAAACACATGGATAATGTCAATCCAAAACTCCTATCGATGATGTGGCTGCAGCATTGCCATGTCCAACAATTTTCTGCCCACATTCTTGTTCTTTCATTGTTCTTGATTTTTCAAATTCATGCCTTTTTGTACAGTTTAATTTATAATTGCAAAGTAATGTTCATTCTGATTTTAGTATTTGTATTTTGTAGAATAATCCTTTAACGATACCACCAGACCACGACCTTTATGAGCTCCACGATAGACGATCTGTTGAAAGATGAGGTCAATAAAATTTGTGTTATCTTTGCACTGGTGGACCGAACATATTACAAAGTAAAGATCCCTACCTCAATGATATCAATCATTTCTTGTTTATCGTCGATAGACCAGTTAATCTTGTTGTTATTACCGGTTCCCAAATCCACCATAATGTGCTTGTTTCTATAAAAGAACATGACTGTACAAGGATCGTACAACTCGTACATCTAAAGAGCCATTGTAAGTAACAGAATAGTACAAGTCGTCTGGACAGATGCGAAACTTACTTTGTTGAAATCAGGGACTTCGGTGATATCGACCAAGTAAATGACAGCAAAGTTCTTCACTCTTTCGGCAACGCCATATAAAGTCTCGTCCATCTTCATGCAGGTTGGATCCCAATCGTGTCCGAAACGCAAGATCACGACACGTTCTTCTTCGGACAAAATCGCTTGATCCACTTGCCAACCATTAGTTAAATGAGGTAGAAAGTACTAGAAAGACAAAGTCACTTAGACACTTGAACATAAGTCGGTTGGAGCAAGAAGGGCTGGATAACTTACCGACTACAATTGCAAAAAGCAATTTGAAAAAGTATTGGTTAGTACTTTTTAATAATAGAAGCATTCCTTGAGCATTTTCTTAAGTAACTTACCATTGCAACTTGAAGACAACCGAATCAACCAAAGGATTCAAGAACTGTTCGGTTGTAGGGCTCACTTATTGTACTGCGGTTTTTTCATACGAAAAATTCAATACTGTGACGACCACCAGTTTGCCTGACACTCCATTTTGGGACCACCGGCTGAACGCACTTGTGGCTATTTTGCTTTTCCTCACATAACTTGTACTTTGGCACTTGCTAAATGTCTGGACGAGAACGCCCATCCCGCACTAGGCAGCCATCCCAGCGGAAAGAAGAGCAACCTGAGCTGCCATCGCGAGTCCAGCAGCCGGTGTCTCCACCTACAAGCAGGTTTGAATCAGCTACCTCCGCCTTTTCAGCAGCTCAAAATGCTGCCCGTGGTATAACAGTTGGTCTGGCTCGCTCAGCTCGCGACCTTATCCCTGCATTCGATACCTGGGCACCATTCTCCCAAGTGGAATCTCTCAGCACTGTATTATTCACTCCTTTAAACCCACAACATATCTACAGACGAGAGACCATGGAAAAAGCTCTGCAACTTATGCAGCAGCAACATAAGAGGACGAACGACAACAATGCCACAGATCTAGCGCTGAGGAAGAAAGATCTCCCCAAGCTCACTTCTAGTAACGAGCTGTTAGCCATTGAAATACCTGACACGCAGGCTCCGTTGTCCTTATTTCAAGGTTTTCACGCCAGCTACCCAGCATACTCAAATCATGGTGTGATTCATAAGCATCATGTCAGGCGAAAAAAGCATGGAGCTCACGATAAACGGCGTGGCTCCGTTAGCGACAAAGGAAAAGGTTAGTTGACTTATTCTCGACGCACACGCCTACTTTTGGTAACAACCATCTAATCACTAAACAACTCAAAGGCGACGCAACCCTACCTAGACTTCAAAGTCAATTAGTTGCAGATAAGCAGAGAAAGCAGAGAGAGTATGATAAGCTACTCATGAACAAGGTAGGCCGCAAATTTCGGGTATCCATATGGGTGTTTATATCCGGTTTCGCCGACTAAATTACTTTGAAATTCAATGCAGCTTGCAATCAGCAATCAGGTCAGCCAGATAGAAGCTCAAATAGCTGAGCTAGCTAGCAGGAGAAAGGATTTGGAAGCAAAGTGGGCCAAATTAGAGATTCGAGAGATGCAGATTCAGGATGCAAGTAAGTGATCGAAAAACTCCACAAAAGTAATCGCAATCATTCTGTCGTCATGGCGGTACTAAATAGCTGTTTCAGTTGAAGACTTGACAGAGGCCATTGAAAATTATGAAGAGGACAATGCCGAGGAGTTGTTATTAATTGAGGATAGAAAACAGACAAAGCGACGCGATGCAACATTATATGAAGATGTTGACGCAGAACCGGTTGAGACTGGTACTTGCCTAAAGGTACTTGTGATACGATTAAGTCTGCCTATCAGGAACGAGGACTTTTTCAAACTGAGCTAATTCCAATTTCTCGACATCATCCAGACTCTCTATGGTCACGAAGATAGCATCATCAGTCTTGATTTCGATCATGCTGGAGGCTCATTAGTCACTTCATCTTATGATGCTACATGTCGCGTATGGGATTTGTCTAGCCAGAAATGCGTAGGAACACTGGCTGGCCATGCTGGTATCGTGCGGTGTCTTCAAATACAAGAAGGCAATCATGTATATACAGGCTCTGATGATTATACCATTCGCCACTGGGACCTTTCTCTTATACCATCAGCGAGATCACAGTCACCATCTGTCATGAGCAGCTCTTCCTCGCCTTCGCAATCTCCCCGTCTCGATCCTCAAGCACACGCTGACATTGTACCGAACATCACTGAATGTTGTATTAATACTTTGGAGGGACACAGTGGTCCCGTGACAGCCATCTATGCGGATGAGAGAAACCTGGTATCGGGATCGGCTGACAAGACCATGAAGGAATGGGATCTGGAAACTGGCCAATGTGTTATGACCTTGGACGTACTCTGGTCTTCAAAGGGTAGATCTGGTATTGCTGATTGGGAGAAGATGGATCAATCTGCTGATGGAGTTTATGGAGAATCGGTTGGAGATTTCGTTGGTGCACTGCAGTTTTGGAATTTTGCTCTGGCTAGCGGTACTGTCGATGGTAAAATCCGAATGTGGGATTGTAAGTTATACGAGTTCTGCTCAATAATTCATATCGCTACCTTGACTAAACTCCTACATTAGTACGAACGGGTCAATCACATCGAACGCTCTCGGGCCATACTGGTCCAATCACTGCCTTGCAGTTTGACGAAGTGCATGTCGTGAGCGGCAGTTTAGATAGAAGCATCAAGGTTAGTTTTCCTCTGCCACTTATATTAGATATGTTGTTTCCTTGACTAACTTGATTGACGCTCATTTTAGATATGGGATCTTCGAACTGGATCTGTATTTGATATGTATGCATATGAAGGGCCGATTACCAGCTTGCAGTTCGATTCGAGTAAAATCGCTTGTACAGCTAGCACTAATCAAATCAAGGTAAGCGGAAAGAATACAAGAGCTTTTATTTGTGCTCTGTAACCCTGATAGCTAATGGATATTGCACTGCACAGATATATAATCGAACATCTTTCCAACATACGGTCATTGACGGACATACCCAACCAGCAACCTCGGTGCGATTCAGGAATAACATGATAATTAGCGGTGGCAAGGATAACGTTGTAAAATTATGGAGCCTGTGAAACCCTAATATTTAACACTTTTCAACCATACCTTTCTTTTGGCGATAGACATTTTGACATTTCTACAAAAATTGACATAAAACTCTGGTAATGAACAGAATATTGGCTCTTTACCGGGTTATTTGACGTGGAATCATGTTTTTATATAACAAGCCAGCAACGTGGTTAAGCATAAAGCTAACGGTCTGATAATCGTGACTCGGTGTGTAATGGGTACAAAATTGCCGAGGTGACTGTGAGTGCGGCACCACTCCACAACGTAGTATAATCAGAATGCCAGCACTATCAAAGGTCACTATAACAGCCAATGTCTTCCACGTTATGGCGAGCCATGCAGCTTCTACGGAAAAGGTAAGTCATAATTCAATGATGCTTTATATCATGTCAATGCTGACCGTCATTGATCGCGTAGGAAGAGATTATCGGAGTTCTGCTTGGCAACTGGCAGGTATGTTGCATTCAACTTAAAAAGGGCGTAGGCTGTATTTCTGACCTGTTGACTTAGGAGAAAAACACATCCAATCCGTTCTCCCGAGACCAAGCAGTAGCGGTAGTTGAGGCTATTTGTATATTGACTCGTTCAGACAAACGAAAAGATCGTGTAGAAATATCGCCACTCCAATTGCATCTAGCGGTGGAAGAGGCAGAGGTAAGTATAATAGTCAGAGAACTAGGCTCAGAGTGACTGAACTGATTTAATTTAAATCTACGTTTAGAAAGTAGAAAAAGAGTTGGGCAGAAAGATCTGCGTTGTCGGATGGGTAAGTTTGAACAAACCAGTTTGCAGTGTGATGCACACCGATGAGAGGAGGCTTACATGTTGCTCAGTACCATAGCCATCCTCATATCACCGTGTTTCCGTCTCATATAGGCAAGTGTTAATTGCGGTAAAGAGCAACACAATGCTAGTCTATGCTAATGATAATTTGCATCACAGATGTTCGAACGCAGTTGTCACAGCAGCTAATGGATGAACGCTTCTTTGGACTTATTGTGTCCTGCTTTGATGCGGACGCAGACCATGTGAGTAGCACATACAGTCATGTCGATGTGACACGTTTGGCTTCTAATCATCAATGCTTGGCCTTGCTCTTGCAGACTCAAAGGCTACAAATCACATGCTTTCAGTCCAACGATGATCCAGAAAGAGGGTAAATATAACACACCATCGATATATGCTGTATTTTTCTCTTTGGTTTGCTGTTCTAACTTACCTCTTCAGACCTGTACAACTAAAAATACCATTACAAATTCTACCGGATCTGTCCATGGAGAAACATACCACCCAAAGTATCATTGACATCAGCCAAAAGATATATGAAGAACAAGTTAAGGAGTTTTTATTGTCATCCCAGAGGGTGCAATACCAGGATAAATCCGAAGGAACAGAAGAAAATGCCATGATTGTTGATACGAACCCCAGGTATTTTCATGCAGATGTTGTTGTATGACCGACCATACTCGCAACCGATGGCTAACGAACCCCCTCAACCGAATAGTAATGGAGAGCAGAGCTTACCACAAAAGCTTTCTGAATTGTACAACTCGGGTGTATACGGACAGGCTATAACGTCCTTAGTAGACAAACTCATTATTCCAGCGACTGAGCTGGCAAAACAGCGTCATGCTATGAATTTGCTCGAGGTATGTAGTAAGCATTCATTCTATTTAAAGGAGCTTGTCTAACGTTTTTAAGCAGATCAAAAGACTAGAATTATTACGTGACGCTCGTGCTCGCGATGAGTATAAGCTATGAACACATCGTATGGCCCGTTTATTGTACTCGATGATAAAATTGGTTGTTACCAATGTACATAAATATAAAATTTGTAACATATAGTGTCAGCAGACACCGAAGATTTATCTCCATACTGTATGATGTACCAGACAAGTTAGAATTCGGCAGTTTATGAATTGTATAAGGTCATTTAAATACGCACATGTTCGCGTCACAACTTGACGCCGAACAAAACCAATTTCGATAGCAATGATCGATTTTATAAGTGATTTAGAGTATTTGGATGGGATTATCTTACATAAAGTAACGGTTAAAGATATACATGAAGCATTAGGTTATTATAGCCCAGGTATTCAGTCATATTTTACGAAGACTGTGGGGTTGCTGTAACTGTCTCAAGAGCTGGCGTGTTTGGTGTGCAACCCGTGGCGAGGTCATTAGGCACAAAGTCTGCAGGGGCATGGTCAATTATGGCACGATATACACCGTAAGATTTTTCGAAAACTGTACCTTCTTCTGCGATTACATCAAAATTCTCTGTAGTCAATACTTCTCTCTCGTAATCATCCGGGTTGATGATTATAACTTCTGACTTTCTGGCATTTTTTCTCAAATGTCCGGATACAGATGTAGAGAATAATCTAAATTAATAAAGTTCAGCTTTCTCATGTTTGCTAGCCAATTGGGCATAAATCTATGCAGTCTCACTTTTTGATCTTGCTCGCCTTATTTGTTGTGCATAAAATAATATCAGGTTTGAACTCTTGAGCGAGATTAACCATGGCAGAGCGAATCTCGCCTTCCAGAACCACTGTTCGCACATTCAACTGTTTGTAGTCGCATTAATCTAATGCCAATGAATCATTTGAAAGCTTCTATATATACAAATACTTACATTCTTGAGTCTTAACTTGTGAGCGACATGCTCCAACATGTCCTCAGCATTGGATAACAGGAACTGCCTACGGTGATCCGGTTGTTGCGCATAAGCCAGATCCATGGTTGTGCTAATTGGAGCAACCCCATGACTGATGTTATAGGTTGTCCATTGAGACAGGAAACTTGGGGTAACGACGTTGACTAGACAGATACTGTCACTGGGGATCAGAGTTTTATCCTCCACACACCGAGTCAACACCAGATCGGAATTATCATTTGGGCAATAGGGTATAAGCACTTTTCTTCTGCCGTTTTGTAAGTAAGCAGTGGAAAATCTTCGCAGTGGAGTTGTCATAAGAATCAATTCAATTCAAGAAGTATTTGGCTTGAGTCAAGTCCGGGAAACTTTTAAAACGCCCTGTAAAATCTCACGCCATACAAATTTGTCCACTAACCAAATGATCATCTTCAATTTTTGCCGGGGATGAACCATGGTACCGAAGATCTGTCGGTAGAATATTCGGAACGTCTCAACAACCTCTACTTTCACTTTGGCAGTACTTTTGCAGAAACCATGGTCAGTATTTATGTCATAAATTTGTATCGTCTGTGCTTCATTTTATTGCCCATAAATTCAACAAAGCCATGTTTCGCAGGAGGAAAGAGGCTTGAAGCCCAATCATGCATTATGTCTCATTGACTTTCAACTATCAGTAGAGCTATTAAATTCCTCAATAAACTCTCTGTGTTATATTTATCGAGTACGGAAAGCACTAAAGCATGATATGAACTATGGTGACTTTCCAGAACAATTGGTTCTGGGTTTGAAACTCAAATGGGGACTTTTGTTGCTGACCGAGCCAAAAGTGCTGTTGCAACTGACTCATCTTCTGCTGTTTAACCTGACAAACATTCTTGCGCTTGTACATTAACACAGTGACTTAAATGTCGGATGAACTGAACAAAAAGGGTTGTCCCGCAACCCATAGCATAGATCCTCATCTTCGAACCACCGATCCCTATGACTTGGAATACATTCATAAGACAGTCTACAGTCTTGCGCAGTCAGACAACAGCCTGGCTCCTCACGTTCGACAAGCATTGAGTGTCATCGAAGAAGCTTTAGATAAATATGGGTAAGTCATTGGAGTATTCCTAACCTACTACCTCGTCAGCGTGGCTCATAATGGTTCATCACATGTTAGGCAAGGTGCATTATCGCTGGCGTTCAATGGAGGCAAGGATTGCACTGTGCTGCTGCACTTGGTTGTGGCAGCATTGTATCATAAGCTGAAGGGCCAGGAAATTCGGCGCATACAATCAGTGTACGTAACGTGTCGAAACCCTTTCCCAGAAATCGACCAGTTTGTAGATTTGTGTGCGAAGCGATATTATCTTGACTCAGTGAGCATCCCGGGACCAATGCGTCAGGCACTTCAGCAGTTTTTAGATGTGGTCAAGGTCAGGCCGGAAGCTATTTTGGTTGGTATTCGGCGAAACGACCCATATGCAGGTAAGTCTGGGGAATATGTCAAAGGCAGTGAAGAACTGAGCAAAGTGCTAAATGGTGTCTTTCTTCAACAGAAAATCTGACCCACTTTGACCGTACGGATGAAGGCTGGCCCTCATTCATGAGAGTACATCCAATCATTGATTGGTCCTACCAGAATATATGGGACTTTTTGCTTGTACTTGGCATTCCATATTGTGAATTATATGATCGAGGGTAAGTTTTTCAAGAACTGCTATTTGGAGAAATTTCGGGAGCACTATATGCTTATGATTTATGTTCGGTTTAAAAAGTTACACGTCATTAGGAGGAATGGATAATACGACCCCAAATCCCGAACTGCGCAATGCAGAGTCACCAAGTGGTTACAGCCCTGCTTATTTTTTGAAGGATGAACATCATGAAAGATGCGGTCGTATGACCTCGGGCAAAAAATAGATATTGTTGTAGAGATATTTCTAGAAGCCATAGAGAATAGAAGGCGGGCTGTGTTTATTGCTCTATTATTTATATACCAAAGCGATAACATCAAATGAATTACTATTATAAAAACATGTTGTTTTACTCGATTTATTCTTTTCTGCAAAGAATAGAAGAACTATTTTTCTGTGGGACAATTAGTCTTTGTCTATTTACACGGTTGTATCCATCGACTCGTCAATTTCCTCATCGTCGTCACCATGGTCCTCATCTTCTACTTTCTCTGTATTAGGATCGTGCGATGCCTTTTCTTTATCATCGTCATTCATATTGCCGACATCTACTACATCGCTGACGACAGTGGCGGATGTCGTTGGTTTCTCTTCATCTTCTTGCATTATATCAGAGATTGCACCAGATTGCATCGTTGACCGATCAGAAGGGCTCGCTGACGCTTCTGCAGTGCTGCTCATATGGTGCTGCAACTCTTGCTGATACTCGTGAGAGCTATGATCATGTCGAAATTGGAGTGGTTCCTTAATGGGGTGAGTGACAATATTCATGGTGGCATCCGTTAAATGCCCTGGCTGTCCATTAATACTGTTGACAACTGTGTTGTTTGACTCCCAATCTCGGGAGTCCTTGGGAGACTCTTCCTCATCATACGAAGGAAAGTCCGTTATAGAAGACGTGATGAGAACCACCTGCAATCGACATTGATTTAGATGATGGACAAATGTGAATGCGGCATGAATTTCTATAATTTAGCTTGCCTTCTTCACTGCTCTCAAATATTTGACTCGAGAAGTGTAATGTCGTGCTGGGCTGACTAGTAGCTCACACAGACGCTGTATCGTAAATGGCGGACTATGGTATTAGAATTGTTTGTTAGCATTGTTCCCGCAGCGAAGTCGTGAACTAGTTGATAAACATACTCTTCCATAGTATCAAACGCTTCTATAATTTGACTGAGCAGCTCTTTGCACTCTTCTTGTAGGTCGGAATTGGCTTCGGGACTAATGAGGTCTTGCTCTGTGATCTACAAAAAGTAAAGCCATAAGCAAAACAAACGATATTTCTTTTTTATGAAGAATTGCTCGAGTACCTCTAGTAAACGATCTTTGGCCGTGGCTTTTAGCTCCAACCACGGCACACTTAGAACATCTGTGTTGGCAATAGCGATGAGGTCTGGGTTTGCAGCGGAAACCGGATCTTGGGCAGGTATTTCTGTCGTCTGTTCGCTGTCGTCTTCCATAACTGCGTCAGATATAGTTCTTTCGTTCATAGCTTTTGGAATTTCCAAAGATTGCTCGGGTGATTTTGTCTCGTCAGAAATGGCAGTAGCATGCCCATTTGAGTTGGACATTGCTAAAAGCTTGCAGCACCTTTTCGCGACGTCACAGGCAACAAATTTCACCCAAAAATCACCAGTCTCTCGTCCAAGCTGTCTTCTAATCTTACCATTCAATGGCTTACACTGCAGTTTCTAGAGTTACTGACGCCTTGAGTACTTTGTATTCGGGATCGGATTCAGATGGTAAAAAGGAAGCTAGTCGATGGCTCGAATCTTTTCAAAGAACGGTAAGCAAGTGACTCATTGCAGTCGCAAATGACTCGATACTTTTCTGGATTTGACTTTTTTCATGCTCACTTTTAAAACTGATCATAGCCCGAGGCTTGGTCAGCGGCAGACTTTTTAATTAAAGCTGACGAGTCAAACTTGGAGACAAAGGTTTTTGCTGCACAAACTTTCCGACAAAAGGTAAAGCTTATCAGGATTTTACGCATTAATGGAATCAATCTCATTGTATTATTGTAATAGATCACATTTGACTTGAAGGAGTTGGACGAAGCGGGTCGCATTTCACTGCGTGACTCTTTGTTACAATTGTTGTCAGTGTTTGCAAGATCAGGACCCCAAATCATCAACACTCAACTCTGCTTGTCCGTAGCTATTCTCGCCATCCAGATGTCTCAATGGAAGAACGTGGTTGGACAACTTGTAGAGCTTTTGGGCAATTCACCCGAAACTATTCCGACTTTGCTTGAATTTTTGACTGTTCTGCCCGAGGAAGTGAACAACAACAACAGGATTCCCATAGGAGTAAGTTATGAAATGTATCGAAAAACGCAAAATACAGCCATATCTAACGCATTGACCAGGATGATGAATTTCGCGTGAGGGCAACAGAATTGCTAACAGATAATTCTGAGGAGATTTTGAAACTTTTGGCTGTCTACATTCAATCTAGTGGAACGCAAACGTCGATTCAAAACAGGGTGTTCAAATGTCTCTCGAGCTGGCTTCGAACAGGCGATATAGATGTCAATAAGCTAGCTGCTAGTCCTTTGCTGGATATGGCATTCACCGCTTTGAAGGAAGAAGAGCTGTTCGATGTTGCTGTCGATGTGATTTGCGAGATCATTTATGAAACAAAGGACGTCCAAGACTACATGCCCCTTATTCAAGTAATTTACCCCAAGCTTGTGCCTCTTTACAACGACCTCGCCGTAGTCAAAGAAGAGGAGGATGACGACAAATTTAGAGGATACTGTCGCATTTTCGTAGAGGCTGGTGAAGCTTATATGCTACTGTTGGTTGCGCATCAGGAAGCTTTTACTACCATCATAGACGGCGTTGCAATGTGCACTGCATATCACGACTTGGACATTGTGCCTATGACGTTCAACTTTTGGTTCGAACTTGCAAATACTTTACAAAGCGAGACCTATCAACAGAACCAACAGCACTTCGTCCGTTATTTCGATCAATTAGTGGATGTCATGATCAAGCATCTGCAATATCCTGAAGATTCTCACGAATTTACAAGCCAGGAGCGCGATGAGTTTAGACAATTCCGCCATCACATGGGTGATACTTTGAAAGATTGCTGCAGAATAGTGGGATCACATCGATGCCTTTCAAAACCATTAAGCATCTTATCAAATTTGTTGGTGAATGGTTCTACAGCGGCAACTTGGCAACAAATCGAAGCTCCTATTTTCTCATTAAGAGCTATGGGTTCAGAGATCCCAGATGAAGAGAATGAAATTATGCCTCAAATTATGGAATTCTTGTCCAAACTTCCACATCATCCCAAAATACGCTACGCTGCAACACTGGTTATTTCTCGATACACCACCTGGACTAGAAAACATCCAGAATTCCTGGCTTATCAACTCAACTTTATCTCTGCTGGTTTTGAGAACGAAGAAGTGGCGGCTGCTAGTGCTTTAGCACTGAAGCATTTGTGTAAGGATTGTAGTGAGGTAAGCAAAGAACAACTTTTTTGGCGTGATGATAGATGACATTTGAAAGATTGGAACTATTGTTAATGAATATACAATAGTTGTTGATAGATTATTTGTCGCAATTGCATCCATTTTATATCAACGTTGGAAAAACTTTGCCTATTTCCGACACTTTGGAAGTTACAGAAGCTGTGGCCCACGTTATTGCGGTGATCCCTGTAAATGAGTTACTGCAAGCGTTGCAATTGTTTTGTATGCCATTAGCACAGCAACTTCATGATGTGGCCACAAAGGGCAAAGCCGCTACTGAGAAGGATCGCGCTGTCGCAGCCGACCTTCTGGAACAAATCAACATATTCTTGCGTGTCATTCAACCTGAAATCCCACCACACGAAAATCATCCATGCGTTGCATTTATCAATGAACTCTGGCCAGTGTTCGATTTGTGTCTTGCCAACTTTGGAGGGGAAGAATTGGTATCAGAATCTCTATGTAAATGCTTCAAGACATGCGTCATATCCTACAGACTGCACTTTGTACCTCTTTTGCCACAATTACTGCAACGCATTGTAAATGTGTTCTCACAAACCGGTATGAGTGCATACCTGTGGGTTGCTGGAAGAACCATCCGCGAATATGCTGTCGAAGGTACTGATGGTGTAGCACCCTGCCTCCAACTTGTTGAGCAACTGAGTAGTCCTGCCTTTACTATGTTCGGCAACAAGTCATTTGACGATATCCCTGATGGTAAGATATAATATCAGACCTGAGCCCCATCATATATACCCGTCTAACATGGTTTCATCGTTTCAGTGGTCGAAGAGTATTTCCGCATGCTTGTGTGCTTTTTAAGTAATGCCCCAACTGCCCTCGTTCAAAGCTCTCTTCTTAGCTCTATTTTTCAAGCTGGTCTTGCAGCATTGAATGTACATCAGATGGAGGCTATCACAGCCGTTCTTAGCTTCCACCGAACCTTAGTCGACATTGGTACGGCAGGATCGCAAACGCCATTGGCTGCTACACCAAGAGGCTCATCAGAAAACTTGTCACAATATGAATCTGCTTTAAGTGCTTCTGATCAAGCGATAGCAGCTACACAGAATGCTGCCGTGGTATCCGCGCTCTTCCATGAGTTTGGGCTGCAGCTTACAAACCAGCTCTTTGATGGATTGATCAATCATTTCCCTCGAGATGTTGTCCTTGATGTTGCCGCTATTCAAAAGGGCATAGTGCAAATGCTTCCAGCTGAAAGCAGCGAATGGATGATTAAGGTAGTCGAAAACTTTCCATCGCAAACATTGACCAATGCCGAGCGACAGACTTTCTTGACCGATTACACAAAGTAAGTTTTTGACTCGCTACTTGTGAATATTTGTAACATTGCCTTACCTTTGGTTTTTTAGAGCTATTCAAGAACAGCAATGGCAGAAGGTTAGACGGGTCTTGACTGACTTCGTCAATGCGTATCGCCGCAAACATACCTCCCGTGAAGGATCCAGAAGAACCACCAGGACCAATTCTTCAGACATTGCAATCTGATTTGTTACTAAGCATAAAATAAAACCACATAAATAAACCTAGTCATTAGATGTATTTTGTTGAATTTGGCAAAATAGAATGTTCGCTCATATACCGTTGTAGTCATAATTGCGTGCCATCATGCTTGTGGATATGGATGCATAAGAAGTTATAATCATAGCGGAAGATGGACCCTCAATTGAACCAACGACCTACTCAACTCGAATTTAGTGAGCGGGTCGAGAGCTCAAAAAGACTCCAAAATCGAAAAAAAATTTCCGGGTGAATGTCAGTCCTCAGATGTTGACCATATTGTAACATATACTTCTTTTTAGATCAAGCTACAGCAACATCGCTCTTCATCCATTGTGCTATTGTACTCTTACACATTTGTGGCCAATTGTCTTATTACATGTTGGATGTTGAGACTACCTTCTAGCTTCAAGTCTATGAATTAAGGGATCACAGTAAGCTTACTTACTCGCATCTGATCCATCGGGGCAATAAACATTTTTTTCAAGGAATGTTGAAGCAAAATTTTTGTTGCATTAGGACTCTCAGAAGAAATGGTAGACGTCTAAATTCAATCAATGTTTAAATTATTGGTTGGCAGATGTGTAAAGTTTGTTAAAACTTAAACATAAAGAAGGATTTGCTGATTTCGAGGCAGGCATTTACTCCTTCTCTGGCGATTGAGCCCCTCTGGAAGCATAAAATGGTAGATGTTCTCATCTTTAAAAGTAGTAAACTTTATGTCTGTGAAAGAAATTTTGCTTGTGTTCAAGTATTTGCTCCAAAGCTAGTTTGATCTATTGCCACCCCACACAATCACCACCAGCGAAGCACGTGACCTGGCATTGTGTCTTTTTTGGGTAATCAACATTGTCAGCAAAATTGAATTTGAAAATCACATGCTCCTATTGGACCACTCAAATAAATCTATTACCCACAGTCAGCGGATAATATTGAACATTTCGTCTTTCCTCCAATCTTTTTATAATGCCATCCCCACCAAAACCTTGGGAGGCTGCCAATGGCAATACTGGCTCTGCTGTAGTGGCGTCCTCGGCTATTACTTCGCCGTCCGTAGCAGCTACATTGTCGACAGGTGGCCTAGATTCCAACTCTGCGTCTTCACCCGATATTCCAGCTAGACCTCAATCGCTCGCAACCACTCGCCCTACAGGTAATAATAGTTTCTAATGTGGCAACTGCAGCGAATGAACGCCATACCCCCATTTTCTCACCTTACGGTTTACTGATTACGTTTATTGATTCAGGTCTCGGCACTGGTGCTTATGGCTCAAACTATGGCTCCAGCTATGGTACAGGTTACGGCACTGGCTATGGTTCAAGTCTCTCTAGCCCTTACAGCCGATACGGCGGAATGAGCTCATATGGATCAAGTTACGGCGGATACGGTTCATACGGTGGAATGAGTTCGTATGGATCACCTTATAGCAGACTTGGTTCATATGGAGGTATGGGGTCTTATGGAGGCGGCATGAGCTCTTACGGTGGCTACTCACCATATAATCGTATGGGTTATAATGGTATGGGCGGCCCAGGAGGTCCAGAAGAATTTTCTTTAACCCAAAGAATGGAAACTGGAACTCGTGCAACATTTGAAGTGATCGAATCCATCGTTGGTGCTTTCGGCGGGTTTGCTCAGATGCTTGAATCAACTTTCATGGCTACTCACTCCAGTTTTATGGCCATGGTTGGTGTTGCTGAACAATTTGGTCATTTGCGAACCTACTTAGGTCAAGTTTTAAGTATCTTTGCCCTCATTCGATGGGTCAAGAGTTTATTCTATAAGGCCACTGGTAGACATCCGCCAGCCAACCCTCAAGAATTGAATGCTTCTGACTTCCAAAAGTTCCAAGAAGCAGCTCCAACCAAACTTTCTCGCAAACCATTCTTGATCTTTTTGTTTGCTGTAGTTGGACTTCCATATTTGATGCATAAGCTTATCAAACACATTACCGCCAAGCAACAACAACAACAAATGTTCCTTCCTGATGGAACCCCTATGCAGCCACAGCAAATGAATGGCAATATACCAATGCAACAAGTTGATCCTCAAAACTTGGAGTTCGCTCGCGCACTCTATGACTTCAACCCTGAATCACCAATGGAACTGAATATCAAGAAGGGTGATATCATTGCAATCTTATCCAAGGTGGATCAAGCTACAGGAACGCAAAGCCAATGGTGGCGAGGACGACTCCGTAATGGTACAATGGGTCTTTTCCCTGCAAACTATGTAGAGATTATTCAAAAGGCTGCTCCTAACAATGGCCCTGATGCATCAGCACCCGCCACCCCTAATCTTTTGGACAACCCTGCTACAACAGTACCAAACCCCAACCCTAATCCAATCACGGCCTAAACCTTGACATCAACAAAAAAATAAGCGTTAGATGCTAGCATCGTTTACTTGTATTCCAGTGTATTATATCCATTCTTTCCCTCCAGTTCTTCTTCTTTTTATCTAAAAACTTTATGCTATATAAAATTCACTTTCCAATGGAACAGCAGTCATTGACTCAAAAAATGTATGTGCATGTGTGTGCGAGAGAACAGTGTTGCGATATCGCAATAAGCCATGTAGAGAACTGCGATTAAAAAAAAAAAGTGCTATACTCGTGGTGAGCTCATTGTATAATCAAGATCAGGGTATGCGATGATCTACAGAGGTATGGGTACCTTATGATCAAGGAAATCATTCTCACAGAATGCAAGATAGGCTTACGCTGACCAATAGTCAACTTGAAAGAGATTGGTTATCATTATGTGGACCTGTTTCATCATAAAAATGTCTCTTGTGCAGCTATTGTCTCACGCACAGAGCTCTATAGTCTATATTCGTTTCCCATGAGCCAATACCACGCCTACATTGGCACAACTAAACAAGGTGTATATGATAGCAAGTAAGATATGAAGGAGAAAAAACGAGCAAATATTGACATGCAGAGCATTATCAAAGTTTTCAATTGTACATCATTTAATTTATTAGTTTATGTAAATAAGATATCGACCCCCTTTTTACATTGCCAATCCATGGCAGCCAGCTTATTCCAGGGTGTCCTGCAAAATTCTTATTTCTGTATACGCCGCCTCTGATTGGTACTCAAATGTCACGTGACTTATGACGTAGTCTCCTTATTGCGCGTTGCACGTGCACTATGACGCCCGTATAGAAAAAGCCAGCTGTTGACCACTAAGGCGGTATCAAAAAAACTATCTCAAGCCCTTTATCCAATCTAACGGAAATAATGTCTGCAGTAAGTTCATCAGTACTATTGACCAGCTATAAGGATGCATGAGAATTCCACCAATCGTTCGTCAACGGATCTTGTGGTTCAAATTCCCTTCATCCTTATGTTTGCTTTTAAAAAAACGCGGTTACTGACCATGGAACCCATCTTGACTCGTAGGAACGTGAAAATCAAGTACGTTTGAGAACAAGATCTTCTAAAACTAGACAGCATATTATGTGTAGAAGCAATATTTTGCTGTTACCCTTGACTGTAATAACTTATCTGTCTTCTTCCACGTAGGTGTTTATGAGCAAGCTCGCCGAGCAAGCTGAAAGATACGATGGTATGTGGCCTTGATCAGATCAATAGCGATTTGCTATTTGTATAAAATCACAAAACAGGTTCTAAGTTTTATTTTTCACCTTCCAGAAATGGTTTCCTACATGAAGGACGTTGCAAAGGTACGTCAACGCTGTCAACTTGGCTGCATATAAAAGCGCTTTTCATATCTAAAAAAATTAATATTGTCCCACTTAGCTTGATGTCGAATTGACCGTTGAGGAGCGAAATTTGCTTTCCGTTGCTTACAAGAACGTCATTGGTGCTCGTCGCGCTTCATGGAGAATCGTTTCTTCCATTGAACAAAAGGAGGAGAACAAGGGCAACACTGCTCAAGTCGAAAAGATCAAGTCATACAGACAAAAGATCGAAAATGAGTTGAATGAGGTCTGCCGCGATATCCTTAGCGTTTTGAACGACCATCTCATTGTCTCTTCAACCTCTGGTGAATCCAAGGTCTTCTACTACAAGATGCAAGGTGACTACTACCGTTACCTTGCTGAGTTTGCCACTGGTGAAGACAGAAAGGAAGCTGCTACTGCTGCTCACGAAGCATACAAGAGCGCTACTGAAGTCGCACAAGTTGAACTCGCTACCACTCATCCTATCAGACTTGGTCTTGCTTTGAACTTCTCTGTCTTCTACTACGAAATTCTCAACTCTCCTGATCGCGCTTGCCACCTTGCTAAGCAGGCATTTGATGATGCTATTGCAGAATTGGATACCCTCAGCGAAGAAAGCTACAAGGATTCCACCCTTATCATGCAACTTTTGAGAGACAACCTTACCCTTTGGACTTCTGATTTGCAAGAAGGTAAGAATTGACTGGTCTTACCATTATCTATTATCACTGTTGTGCTTTACTAACATATCCACTCTTTTAGATGCTGAGAAGGATACTGAAAGAGCAGACGAGCCAAAGGCTGATGCACCTACCGAGGATTAGTTAATTTGTTCTTAATCTTAGTATGTGTCCTTTTAATTGAGCGTTTGCTTCAGGTTTTATTTACTAACATATTGCATTATAGACATGCCTGCTCTTTTATATTTTGCACATGTACGCCATACTACTGATCATTTGATTTTTGGATGCAGAATGCAATAAACCTATCCGTTGAATGCTATATATATATACAATTTTGTGAATCATGGACATATGGTTTGACTGTAACTAAAGAGCTCCTGACAGCACGATATTAATGATGCCTAGCGCTCTGCAAGCTAGGTCCTCGTCGTGATAATTCCACCTGACAACGATTTTGTCGTGGTCAACCGCGTTTTTCTCATCATACCCCACAAAAACACTGCGCATAGCAACGCCCTGGGGAGTCTGTGCTAGAGGGATCTCTTGGCCGATGGTTTGATCCAGGCCACGGTATAGGACTTCAATAACGGTGCCGCGTATCTCTTGCTCATCAGCGTGCGAGAGATTCATCTGGGGTATACTGACCGATTTAGTCAATTCAAATGTCAGATTATGGTGTTTTGAGCTTCCATCGCCATTCGCTACTTTGTCAGCTTCCACCAAATGTAGTTTGGGAGGGCCATATTGATCAGGTTCCATTAAAAGCACACCATTTACGGGGATATGAGCATGCGGACGAACCGAGTCGATATGAGTGTCCCTACCTACGCTTTGTGGTCCAAGATTATCCAATAATGATTGAGTGTTATTTGTTTCTCGTAGCTTTTGAGTGCTTGCTTTCAAAAGCCCCACACTGATGTCTGCGTAGATAGCTTTACTTGTTTCTAGTTCTATAGTTTCGCCATTAGCAGGATCAAATGATGGAATACCAAACTCTTTCATGATCTTGCTCTTGAGAAATCCCATTTTTTCTTTTTCACCATGAACAAGGACTACGTTCTTTGGTTCGCATTGCCGGATCAATTGCATGATACCTTTAGCATCAGCATGAGCACTAAATGAAAGGTTTCGCACTTGAAGGTTGACTTCTATTTTTGTAAATGGGTCCACCTCAATGAGTTTCTGACCCTGAAGCACTTTGGCGCCAACTGTTCCAGCAACACAGAATCCAGGCATAATCACCATATTATTCGGATCTGGAGCCCATTTTTTGAAAACCTCAAGTGAGGTTCCAACGTTTAGCATACCAGGAGTGGCGAAAAGCACCATTGCACCAGGCAAATCAACATAGCTGCGATTCCACGGTTTGATATGCTTAAAATCAAACATGTTGCGCTGTACGAATGTAGATTTGATCTTCTCGTTCGTCCAATTGATGAACAGTTTGTAGTAGTGATTTGCTTTTTCAGTCAGACCAGCTGAAAAATAAATTGGTACTTTGAGGTCCATGCGCTCCCAATACGTCTCGACTAGAATACATAGCTCTTGTGCGCGACCCAATGCAAACACCGGGATGATGACTTTACCATCGGCTGCCACACAGTCGTGCACCTTTTTCAAAAAGTCTCTTTCTCTTGATCGCTTAGAATCACGTATCGTCGTAGCATACGTGCTTTCAGTGATAAGCACGTCAGGTCGCATTTTATCAATCCAAGCTGATCCCAAATGTCGATCAGGAGTCATATTGTAATCGCCAGTGTAGACAACGGACTCTTCACCAACTCGAATGTAAATCATGGCTGCCCCAAGTACATGGCCGGCATAGTATGCTTTGATTTCCAAGTCGTCATCGACTGATATCGTTTGATGTAAATTAATGGGAATAACTTTCTTCATACAGTTTTTGATCATTTGAGATGTGAAGAAATTCGTCTCGCCTTTCCGCTCCACCGTGATTTTGCGGTAGTCTTCCAGTAGAATCGGGCAGATGGCTTTAGTGGGATGCGTCATGTAGATTGGACCGTCGTATCCACACATCTCAGTGAAAAAGGGGAGCGCTCCGCAGTGGTCCAAGTGGAAATGGCTGATGATAACTGCATCCAATACTTCTGTGAACTCGCCAGTTTTCGAGATATACGTAAAGTCCGGGAAGCGCCTTTCATCATTATATCCCATATGCATACCTAAGTGACTCAAGCGTTAGTTCCCTTGTCAAGTTTTGTTATAGTTCTGAACGCTAAACACGGTTACATTACCACAGTCAAACATTACGTTCTTTCCCCCGATAGTTACCAGAATGCAACTTCTCCCGACATCCTGGCCTACACAAAATGAATTAATTATATGAGCAAACCCTCTCTTCCAGATCTTGACTAGATAAATACCTGCTCCTAGAGGCACGATTTTAATGGTCATACTGGGAATCAAGTACTTCTTAATAGCGAGGGGCAGACAATGGAAATTATATTCTTTTTTTTTTTCCAATGGCGCCACAGCAGCGTCAAAATCACACATTTGAATGGTTTGAGGTGAAAACATATTATTTGCTACTTCTATCTATCGATCTTTTCGCTTAAAATGTGTTTGTAGCTACTCATGAATAGAGTACATTGAATGCGAGTCAGGAATTGCGAGCGATTGTACTTCTCTCTTTGCGTCCTCAGGTAGCCATCGCTGCATAACATATCTTGTGCACTGGTCAGCGTTTGGAAGCTCCTGATGAAATCCGAAGTTTAGTATATAAAACAGACTAGATGAAAGTTAGGCGGAATAAAAACATTATTACTTGAATGGCTTTGGTAACGGCCAGGTTCGAGAGGCCCAGCATCTCTGGACCGCTGGCATGCGTTTTCGCCGTAACTCCCAAGCTCGCAATCCGATCCAATAGTTGCTTCCACACACCACTGGCAGAGACTCCTGAAAAGACTGTATCCGGTGAATCTTCAGGTGTAACTTGAAACTAGTGTCAAGAGTATATATCAGATTCTAGTGGGTGGTTTGACTGTTCTCTTATTCAGTAATACCTACCACTGGAGCTGTACCGCCATCAAGAATCTCGCTAATGTAACCTGTTTTCTTGAAAGGGGTTTTCAGGCTTGGTAAATACTTCTTGCTTTTGAACCCTACGGGCCAAATATACCGCGAATTATGATATCCTTCTCTATCCCATACCACCCGTCCTACATATGGTAATTAAAAATTATAAATCTGGTGCCTTTATAAGAGTTCTGAGATTCTCATAAACGATAAAAGCAAGCGTACCAATATCATAAATAATAACCTCGTTTGTTCCTCGACCAATTGTGACAGGAAGCGCTATTGCTCCATCCGGCCGTCTTGGTAGGGACTGTACATGTTTTGGTTGAGTGCGATCGTCTCGTTTTCCCGTCCGACGCTTTCGTTTCTCAGGTATAGTGCTTGATGTGGAAGTGCTAAACACGGATGACTATAAACAAAGACACAGGGTTCAGAGTCACAATTTTTTATATAGATCAGCACATCAAAATAATGTTGAACGGTACCGTTGAACTTTCTCGGCTCGCTCTCCGCTGCTCCGTTATTTTAGAATTCCTCCCTATGATTAAATAAGTATTAACGCGTGCATGTGTTACTGTATTGAGTTGAAAGACACATACCGCTATGCTCATAGCGATCTCGATGTTTTGAAGATTGTGCTGAAGAAGATGATGAATTTTCATGTATTATGTTATCAAACATGTCGCCCGCCGCGGAGCTGGCATAATCGTCAGAAGACCTTGTCAGAAGTAACGAACAAATAAATCAATGGGAAAAGTGAATATTGGATTCGTTGTATCATAATATCTTTAATATGCCTTCTTACTCGCTGTCACTACCAGCATGGTCTGGATATTTGACTTTGATTACGTCGATCAATATGCTAATATTTTTGGCAGGCGGTCAATGCAGGCAAAGAGAAGGTTAGCTCGGTTAATTTGCACAGTCACGACATTGGTAGATTTCGCATATCCAACCTGTTTTCCCGCTTTAATTTTCGAATATGGTTCCTTGCACGGTGGAGAGCCTGCTCCAGGTTCGCACGTTGCTATATGAGAAAGGAATACCAGAATTTAAATTGCGGAATTTATAATGTGGCTGTGTAAGGTAAAAAGGTGCAAACCTCTGACAGTTTGTGGTATTGGTCATTCAGCCTTTCGTAGTGTCGTTGAGCGTCGGGATCAGGAGTTAGTGAGCTGGTCATTAGTCGCAAAGTTGTTGCTTGTTTCGTAGTTGTAGAACTGCGGCAGTCTCAGTATCTCGCAGAAAAAGTAAAGGAAAGACTCGATAAAAAGGAGAGAAGAAGTCGCAACGCTATGCTCAGATTTGCTGCTATCAATGCAGCGATCCAAGCAGGTTTAATGACCGGTTTGTTTCTGATAATCCGAGAAGTGAGTAGGCAGACCAAAGTAGTGGGACAAGTGGTTAAAGGAGAAAATTGGCCGAAAAAGAAGAGAGAAAATATTAAAGCAGCCCTACGTGGACGATAGTACCTCTGTATTACTATTCAAAATGGAATCTTTTCTACAAGGAAAAAAATATTGGCTCGTGAGCTGCGCTAAAGCTGGTGTGAATTGAATCCCTTTTCTGGTGCCCGCTTATGGTGCAACCAAATCTCTTATTGTATAGGTGCCACCACACCTTGTTACAGCTTGAATATCCTCTGGTGGTGCAACCCGAACTCTACATCTTTGGTCATCCAACAATTCTTGGGGGTGATGTCAGACGGTCTCGGTGACACGATCAAAAGGAAGAAAATGGGAATCGGCTAATAATGGTAATTGGAGTGCGGTGTTGTGATATCTTGCTTTCTCCTTTCCGTGTTTTCGCGTTGGGGTGCCTTCCCGCAGTCTGTGTCTGCTATTAGAGCAACCAAATTTCCAAGTATTTTATGGCTATGCCAGTGTTATCTGCATACTATCATGGACCATTAGTATAAGCATTGTATATATATTAAGGTTGACAATCATATACGCAACCTGTGTCATTAACATATCATATAATACCCGAGCCCGATGCGATCTGGACATCAAATAAGGGAAATAAATGGTGACAGTGAAGCACAAGAAATATATATGGAGGCTGATAGAAAGGATAGAAACTGGTGGCAAACACAAAGTTCGTGAAATGTGGAATGCAATCAAATATTTTATGCATGCTGGAAACCTAACCATTTTGCAACTACTTGTGGAGACGACACTCATAGCCACATATTTATTAATTCGACTCCCATACATCTTATTGTATTCATTGTTTTGTTATCTTTTTTATTCGTAAACATAGTATCTATTTCAATTATGTCTATCCTCGAGAACTAAAAAGTCCACTGACGCCAGAGCTGAACATCTTTCCAGCAAATCCTCCCATAGTACCACCCAAGCTGCCAAACGCTGATTGAGCAGCTAAACCAGTTGCCCATTTTCGTTTGGCATCTTTATCACACTGAGTGTAACCGTACACATTGGCAAGGTTGAGGATGATAGCCACCACAACAATGACTAGCCAAGCAAACTTAAACGTAAAGATGCAAGTGAAAGCAAGCAGTACCCAAAGTATAGGCGTGGCATAGAGAATAGTCCAAAATAATCGAGAATCTTTAGCATTTCCAGCACGATTAGGCTATATCAAGGAATTAGTCAATGTATTCACAGCTTCTCGCTCATATCCGGATCAAAGCACTTACATTGGCACTTTCAAATACCCATTTGTTAGAACCATCCTCTTGGATCTCGTTCCACCAACGAAGTCCAACCAAAAGTCTTCCAGACACATTTTTGACGGTCCAGAAGTCAAAGGCGAGGAGAAGAATTGTGATGACGAATATTAAGGTGAAGTTATCGGTAAATATGGAACCCAACAAGTAAGTGAGCAGTGCGCCAAGACGAAACGCTATGAAGAATATGAGAGCAATGGGGTGGCTGTAAAACAAAGAAGTTTACTTAGCTAGGTGCGTTAGTTAAGCCATCGAAAAATGCTAGCTCAAGACTCACCTGGAAGACTCCAAGTATTCTCGCATGACATTGGATCGAGCAGCCATGTTGCCTTGCCCAGGTGTACCTTGTTCAAGGTCCGGCTGTAAAGCTGGAGAAGTTGCTAATAAGTTAACTCGACTTTCATCCGCCTATAAAGCCATTCCCGTTAGTAAAAGCAATGATCTTGTATAGATGACTGTAGAAGAGCCAGATGTTGTGTACTGCTCGATTGGCTTACCATGATCAACTCTTTCAACCTGTCGCGATACAATTGAGGAGCCGCTCGAGCTAACATACTCGACAGGTACATGTCACGTGTTAGATTGACTGCAGACTTCTAAAGCCCTGAGCTGAGCTGCATGGCTGTACCTCTAAAACGGAAACCTCTGCTATGTATATTTCAATAACCACTTATCTCGATAGGCCGACGAGACGAGCTGATCCAAGAGCTTTCACAATAAGCACACATGTTATGGCCGGACAGGTTTACCAAAAGCTCTTTACCAAAGTTACATTTATGCATTTTGTCGTGACTACGTCGCAGGCTTCTTAGGGTTCCAAACACTATACAATTTTGATTTCATCTTTGCAACACGATCAGCAGCGTCATCATCATGGGGAAAATATATCAATTTTGGCGGCGAGAGGCGCCATTTGCATTGGCTCTGTGGCGGAGACTTCCACTGTGATCTTTCGACCAGTCATTGGGCGGGCTCCACCTCGTACAAAATTAAAGTGTCACCGGTGATATGGCGACCTGGGACCTGCTGTTCTTTCTACTCTCTTTACTCCTTGTTCTTCTCGAAGATCATCTATTTTACTACTTGCTTAACAGTATACTAGAATAGTAGTTGCAGCACCATGGCAGCCACGTCGACGCAGATGTTAGGAGTGGTTGCGTCGCTTCTTGCGGTCCTCTTGCATATCTTTACAAACATTGGAACAACATTCACGAGCACGTTTTTACCAAAATTGTATTTTGTAGAAGCACTCTCTGCTTCAACTGGACAATCCATTCGATATGGAGTGTACAACTCTTGTTTGTTCAAAGGTGATTCACTGCAGAGCTGTACTAAAACCGCCATTGGTTACAGCTATGGTAGGAGCCATTTTTTGCAATTAAACTTGTGACCCCAGATGAGTTGAGCTAATTTTAAAAAAAATTTCTATGCCTGGCAAACACAGATGTAAATCAATTTGAGCAAATTTTCAACGCAACTTCAGTATCAATATCCATTCCTGCCACCCAAGCTAAACTTCATCAAGCTGGTGGGATCATCATTTTTCTTGCTGCCATACTGGCTATGGTGTCTTTGTTGGGTAAGTAATATTTTGCAGGTTCCCGGTATTGATTAGGACTGTAAAGCTTATACATTCAAAATAGGCGGAGCGGCTGTTGGACATTATCAGCGGCATAACGCGCCGCGCGCAATAGCAGCTGGTGCTGCACTAGCTAGTTTACTAGCTACTTGCATTGGCATTGCTTTGAATATCTATTCTTATTGGACGACCCTGGCTATGGCTCAGAGTGTGGTGCAAGGGTTGAGCTATAGATGGGGACCGACCTTGGGCACACTAGCTGCAGCAGGGTTTTGTCTCATCATAGCCCTGGTAGCATATATTGCTAGTTGCTTTAGCAGACGAGATAGAACTAGAGATTCGTTCCCGTTGTATGATTATGAATTTGGCCATGATAACCGTCATTATTATTAGGCAGCTTACACTAGACGCTTTAGCTATCTCTATGTAGATTGTAATAGTAGTTTTGTATTTTTTAAACACAATAATTTACAAAAATGAAAAAATTGTGAGACTGTTATACAACAGTTCACTGCCGGAATTATCTGCCGCAGATGGATAAAAGTTCCCCAAATACATGTGCCTGGAGTATTTCGCCCACTGCATATGCAATTATCTCATCAACCTATGCTAGTCTATCAGCAGTTTGACGTAAATGATTCACTGCTTGTCATAAAGTCTAGTTTGATAATGAGCCATATTTGTACAAAGAAACGACAGACTGATGTTGTTGATTTAGTCCAAACAAGGTAATGGATAAATGAGCCAATAAGCTATTAATATCACTAGTGGTAGAATCTGAGTGTGTTTGCGTGTGTTCTGTGATCAATGCAAACGCGCTGTGATGGGCAGACAAAGCACATAGTAAAGTTTTTGAGGTGGTACGTTTACACAGCGGAGAATAAGCCAATGGGCATTTCACATGGGATGTGAACCTTGCTAATAAAAGCCGTATCGAATAAAAGTTCCAAATATGCATACCACAGGGGAAATGACAAGACAAGTTAAAGACATAGCTGTCAACAATGTCGTAATTCACGAAAAGAGTCGTCTGTTAAGAAGGGAGAAAGTTCAGTTAAGAATAATTTCAAAAATAACCAAAAGGTATTACTTGCACGACTGACCAGGTGTTGTGTTATCTGCTCTCAGCAAACCAAGCCAGCCAGCCAGCCAGCCAGCCAGCCAGCCAGCCAGCCAGCCCGCCAGCCCGCCAACCAGCTCAGCAAGCCCTAACTTTGTTGATGCCCGTATTACCCTTTTCTTCTCCACACTTAACTGAATCCCATTATTCCCTTTTAACCACTTTGGAGCAAAAACATACCTACTTGAGCTTTTTCTCTCCATACCCTTTTTCTCTTTCTTATAGATTTGACTTTTCATCATCATTTTTTTTTACTGTGAAACAGCCCTTCCTTCACCGTATCATCAAAATTCAAACTCACACACACGACGTTGGAAGCCTACCAACTTAGAATGCTCGCCAGCAACAATCATGCTTCTAATGTCTACAATCGAACATCAAGGATTGACTCGCCACCTGTGACTCCGAAATGGAAATCGTCGTTGGCGTCCCCTCAGCGGAAAGCGTCCCTGGATTTGCAGGTTAAAACAGGAACAAAGGAGTTGTCGACCAGAATCGCCGCTAATTATCAAGAGCTATCTGCTATGCTGACCACATTAGCACCCGCACCTAATCGAAATTTAATACCAACCGCTTCTGTTTCCACCAAACTTTCTGAACCACTTGCTCTCAACAAGCCGATCGAAATAAAGGAATCTAGTGTGAAACCAGAAACCGAATCGGTTACACACCAGACGCAACCGGCAAACTCAGAAACCGAACCCACACCCATAAGTTACTTTATAATGCTTGGCGATGATATTGTAGATGAGGAGTCGGTATTGAGTCATAAGACGATCGGCTATACCGAAAAGAAACTTCGCATCACAAAGATCTTCACAAGAGCTGCTTCCAACGGTGACGCAAAAAAGATACGACATATGCTATCACAGGAGCACCTTCGTCCATTTATAGATATTGATAGCCAGGACGAGGATGGAACAACGCCCTTAATCTACGCAGCTTGTTTTGGTGCTTTGCAAGTTTTACGGGCCCTTCTTGAGGCAGGGGCTAACGCTAATACTCAGGACAAGTGTAAGTTTTGAAAGAGCCCGGACGCGGGACAGATGGGAAGTCAGAAAAGTTAATGAGATCATGATGAATCCTAAACTCCTTGCCTTATAATAGCTGGATGGACTGCATTGATGTGGGCCACCAACAATAACCACGAGGAGATTGTCAAAACATTAATAGAATGTGGAGCTACTTCCAACGCCAAGTCTATCACTGGTTGTTCGGTCTTTGATTTCATCAACAAGGAGAACAAAACCATGAACGACTTGCTAATAAGAAATGCAAGAGACAGCATATCGAGCCTTTCCAGTCTAGGCTTTGCTCATGCTGGAAGATCATCTTCTCCCTCATCTTTTGGGAGTGAAGCAGATTTTTCGGCCCGCGATTGGTCAAGTTGTGATGCATCGCTGAAGTCACCGTCTTTTGATGAGAAATCGGATAGTGATTCAGAAGAAGTCGATGAGTTTGTATGGGACAAATGTCTGCCACACCAAATGTTTGTATTTGATGCTACTAAGCTGCCAAAGCTGCTGGATCTTGTTACAATCAAGATGGATATGCCTCCCAAGTCCAGACAAGAAATATTAGTACCTGCCAACGTCATTTTTTTGTCAGCTCGATTCGCTCATTACTATTGCGATGCTGACACTGTCGACTTTGTTTGCCGAGAATCCGTTTCACGGTTTAAAAAATGCCTTTTGGTAAGATACATTTATTGCTTTAAAGATCCCAAACAGCCGCACTAACCGCAATGATTTCATCAGGCAAGCAACAAAAATATACATGTTTTGACCTTTTGGTTGACCAACATGTCGACGCTACTTCAATATCTCAAACGCGATGACGGACTTGTAGCGGGGACGGCTGATTACCAAGTAGAGCTATCTGAACTTATTTCAGAGACATATATGCTAATTGTCAGTGACACGCAACAACGAATAGACAAAATACTCGAACCAGCCATGCTGGAACATGAGCAGATCGGTGAGATGGAGCAAGTCAGCTTCGTGGATGAATGGCGTTTTTTCCGTCGTGGAAGCAGTCGCCGACAATCCACCATCATTTCATCAGCTGACCCAGCAACCAGTCTACAACGAACGGCATCATTAGCCAGTCGAACAATGGCTGAATCAAAAACATCAAAAAATCTTTCACCAGTTTCCATTATATCCCTTTTATCATCCACCATCTATGTTTTTAGATCATATCACGTCCACCCGTCTATCATCGTGCAAGCGATGGCACAATTCTTGTATTATATCTCTTGTGAAGTGTTCAACCGCATATTAGCCAATCGAAAAATGCTCTGCAGATCTAAAGCTCTCCAAGTTCGAATGAATCTCTCAGTCCTAGAAGAGTGGGTTCGATCACAACGACTTCCCTCCAGTCTCTTGAGCTGTTTCGAGCCTGTAACACAGCTCTTGCAGCTGCTGCAATGTCTATCTCAGTTACAAGATTGGAATACATTTTCTGCAACTGTGAAAGAACTTACGGCTTTAAACGCACTGCAAATACGACGCTGTATTGCAAATTATCGATACGAGGTGGACGAACTGAAAGTTCCAGAGGAAATTGATGCTCAGCTCAAACTAATCAACTCAAATATCAAGATGAGGCTAGAACTATCAACTGATACTCACAGCACAGACACCGAGTCCGTGAAGTCCGGTAGTAGCTTGGAGTGTGATTCCCTGGCCAGTAGTCGTTTGAGTGTACCTAGCTTTACAGAAGAGGAAGAAGAAATGAAGGAGCGTCGCAATTCTAAATTCATACTGCCGTTCTCTCTCCCCACTTTCTCTCCAGAGCAGCAACACGATAGCCCTGCTAAATCAGAAGGAAGTAACACCATTCTATCTCGAGGCATGGCGACGCCTGTTATACCAGAAGAATGGTTGCATCAGTTAGACACCATCTGATGGTCTCAAGAGATTATATATGCCTTGCAAAAAAGAAAAATATAAGGATATTGGTAATATAACATTATATAGCTCTTTTTTAATACTCTGTGTGTTCAGTTAGATTTTATGTAACAAGCCTATACTCTATACTAAGTAAAAAAAAAAAAATACAAATAAACTGATCATCGAAGCTTGCGGTATAAACCAAGCTACAGGAATTAACCAAGAACATGAGACATGTGACCAATCATGATGAACAGTGATCTAAAGTAGCCTGAGATTCTTTCATCCACTGCATTCAGAATCCGTTATTTCTTTTCAAAGTATGGAGACTTTGACATTAACTCAGTGGTGGTATCCAGGACCCATTCGCCGATTTCAAAGTATTTTGCGATATATGACTTATCAACATAAGGCTCAGCGGTATTCAAGGCGGAATTTGCAGGTCTAGAAACGACATGTTAAGTTCAAGCAAAGCAATGTACTAGAAGGATCGCTGCTTCAACTTACTGAAGACCAGTGCTACGCTTGATGCCGGCCAACACAGCCGAAATAAGCACGGCGTCAGCAGTATAGTGAACAATTTTACCTAGCATGGGCATATAGCTGAAGTGCGATATATAATAATTGGTTGTTTAGTTTAAAGAATAGAGCAAAATGTCTGATGAGACAATGTGTTATTTATAAAGGTGTGTAGATATTTGGCTGTCCCTGCGCGTGCCGATGGAAATATTGAGGCAACTGCAGTCGGAACTTGAAATGACTCAAAATACCGTGAAAATGCTTACTGCTTGGCATTTGGCAATGTTTACACCCGTCTAACTTATGCGTCTTACAACCATTGAATAATCTTGGCAAGCCACCTTTGAAAATGACAAAAAGCAAGTATATTATCGAATTCACTCTGATATATAATTCTACTGGATGATATGTACAAATGTTCGAATGCAAAAGATAAAATGGCTTCTTGGGAGGAAATCCCGTGGGCCTTGATCCGGCACTAAGAAGCAGTGGTTGCTGGGGTTCAATGCATTGGAGTCAAGCCTGAATCTTTCATCTTTTGTGCCTTTTTCATACGGTACAACTTGATGGCTCGCTCACGTTCATTATCCAAAGCCTTTCGTGATGCTAAACTGAGATTGTCCAACTTGCGCTTATGTGAAGCCTTGAGTTGCTTCATATTTTCGTCCTCCTCCGACTGGTATCCATCCTTTTTTAAGGATTTCATAGCTTCGTTGGATTTTTCTACCAGAGCCTATTGAAGTTATACAATTATTAGCAAATATTCTACTGAATTGAATACATGATGTTCATGTCGTTTCCTACCTTCTTGGCAGCCCCGCGAGCCTTGGGGATGGCGCTCAGATTGGGTGGTGCGTCCGCAACCTCACCAAACTTGACTTCATCTTGAAGGCTACCCCAATCATCTGTTCGATTTTCCAACTTTCTCTGCTTCTTGGCCTTCTCTCGGTCTCTCTTATTGTCTCTGTATTTACGTTTTCGCTCAGTCACCGGTTTAGACTCCCGAACTGTCTTCAAGAAATCGCCTCGCATTTCGGTTTCGACACGCCTGAAGATTGTGTTAGAGAATCCTTTATGCTATAAAATGTTAGGTTCATGTCATACTTACTGGTTGAAGGCTTTCATACGCTCTCCTGGGCGGATTTGAGGAGCTTTAGCTTTCTACAATCGAGTGTGCGTGTCAATATAGGCGGATTACAGACAGAGGTGCAAGTCTAGACATACCTCTTGTGCAGCTTGATCCTTTTTGTTTTTCCTTTCTAGAGCTTTTTTTTCGGCGATCTCTTTGGCGATCATCAATCGCTTGAATCCGCCGGGTGTATCAGGCATTTTGTCAGCCTTGGCTGGCATGTCCAGCCTATTATGTAAATCAGCAATCTGCGTGATACCAATCTCCACTGACATATAAATGTAGTTACCTTTTGTCCTTTGTGGTCTTCCTGACGCTTGCTTTGGCTCTTTTATGCGGCATGATCTGATCTGTCTGGAATAACTTGTAGGATCGCTGTACAGTCCGATTTTTTTTTTTTTGGCTATCGGAGCTGATTGAATTTGAACAGTCACGTAATGAACTTCAGGCACCATTCCCGGCCGCGTAATTATTGCACCGGTGGTAGCTGATGGATCTGTTATATATCATGTTATGGCAGCTTCTTGAACAACAAATCAATGAAAAACGCATAAATATTGCCAGGGCCTTTATCAATGATCTTTACAAGCTTTTTTGGCGGACATTGTATAGACAAAAACTGCTGAATCAGTTAATGAACCAGCCAGATCGAGTATGTTACACAAAGGTTTTCCTGGGTCTCAGTCTCGCGAGGTTGTTCAAAAAAGGCGATGGCAATAAATCATGAAGCTCGGTCGTTTATAATTCATTCATCTACTCAATGAAAGCATGTCAACTCGACATTCCTCAGGACTTCATAAAAGAACTCCTTCACAAGCAAGATATAGCATAGAAGAGTCAACCGCTTTCGAAAAGCCTTCACCTGCCAAACCAGCCAAAAAGGCCACCAGGATCAAGAATCTATGGTTGTTCAGTCTAATCTTTGTATTTACTATCTACATTCTGTACAAATACCCACTGCAACATGATTTTATATCTGGGACGGACGATAGAAAAAGAGAATCTCTTTTGACGCAAGCTCTCATACAGGACTCTATGGGTAACTGTTTCTACCATAGCCGTGTTACACTATTTGAAGGCCCTGATAACTAAACGTACTATTTTGATGTTCATTTGCCTTTATAAACGATAGAGTCAGATGGACATACAAGACCATCATGGATGGACGACATGGGATATCAAAATAAGCTTGAATATCCACAGGCGTTACAACGTGATCCAAAGATTGGTCACTCTATGATCGAGATCCAAAGGTTGGAATCGAACGGGCGCTTGCAATATACCAACTCACTACGCCGAATCGTATCAGTAACTGCCATTTTAGCAATCGATAATTCGATTGATATACGATCACAAGTGGCAGCTGTGCTTTCTCAGACTGTGCGACCTGAGCATATCTGGCTCATCATCGATAAAGACGTTCATCTCCCAAAAGCCGTTTCTCGAGAAAACTTACCAGAGTATATTGGGTTTCGCGTGTTTGTCAGAGACAACGCTGCCGACCGTACTTGGCTTTCTATCGCGAACATGGCTACGACCCGACATACATGGTTCTTGACAAATGGAGTTCGTCCCGGCGTCAAGTATCTTCAACGGTTGTTACGATTGAGCCAAACACAAGAGTATACTCATGCGCTCTTGGGAACGGAAGGAGTGATATTACCGTTAGCCGATAATGCAACTTTGGCGGATGCAGATGACATGGTGTGCCTGCCACAAGCGATAGAAACGGGCGAACTACCAAACCAATCAGCAGCTGTGGACATGCTAGCTGATATTTGGTTACTTCGACGAGAATGGATACCTATCATCATGTCTTATACCACACCAGAAATACTTCAGATCCCAATAGGATTCCGAATCAGTCTCACTTTGAGCAAAGCTGGAATTACCACCATCGCGCTTCCTATCAACCCAGTCGATCAAGGATATTGGGGAGATATACGCGAACACACTCGCACTATGCACAATGAAGGTTCTTTGTCTTGTCGGCAACGAAAAGAAGAATATTCTTTCAATTCTGCTTGGCAACGCATATTAGACCGGAATCAATATACCCTCGTGGCTGAGATTCGAGATTTAACCTATCAAGCCCGTGCACAAACAGACATCATATTCATAATAAGTACAGCCGAAGAGCTGCAAGCTCTGAGCCCTTTGATGTGCTCTTTTATCCAACAAGGCAAGCTTGTGCATTTGATCATATCTGGCACACAGAGTCTATACGAAATGCAGTCTCAGCAAACTATGTATGGTCAGAATGACTGCAAACCAAATCATGTTCATGATCTAAGCATCGACACTAGATATTGGACTGAAGAAGACATAGTCTTTGCTGGAACCCATCAAATAGCCGAAATCCATGACCTGCTTCACATACTGGACGCTCGTTTGGTGATATATGCCAAAGAACATGCACTATGGCAAGATATCATTCATCCGGATATAGGCATAAAGTCAGTTTTCATTGGTCTTCCGGCGGCTGATCTAGCTCACATAGATTGGTTGGCAACGTTATCGTTGGAGGCTCTGCAAGGTAAGTATTCTAATATTAAGGCAACTTCGCTGTGCGGTCTGTTAATCTCACTATTGATTGCAGAATGGAACACAGTTGATATCAATTTGTTTGTCGTAACAAACTCGCGTCCAGATGCGCTTTCCCGCCTATTACGGTCCATGACTAACGCTCATTATTTGGGAGATACTGTCAGACTAACGATGAATACGGCTCACACAGCCGACAAAGTCACTCAGGTATTGGTGAAGAATTTCTTGTGGGAACATGGCCAAAAAATAGTTCGTCATCGCATTCGAAGAGCTGGATTTATGAAGGCTCTCGTTGAATCTTGGTATCCATCTTCAGTGCATGAATACGCAATCTTCCTTGATGACGATCTCGAACTATCTCCATATTTCTACATTTGGGCAAAGTTCACGGTTTTGAAGTATCGTTATTCTGAACACCAAGACACCTTAAAGAGCATGTTTGGCATCAGCTTGTATTCTCCTCCAAGCTTGGATCTACATCCTGATAGTATTAAGTCTTTCATGCCCAGTGAATTATTGGATTCTGATCTTTATCCTTTGGCAATTCCTTACCTGTTGCAACTTCCAAGCACTTGGGGTGCACTTTACTTCCCAGAACATTGGATGGAATTCCATGATTATATAACAGGAAGATTGGCTGACGACCATGGAAAGAAGCTGCAGGATATACAAATACCCGAGTCTCGCTCAAACGAGTGGAGATTTTCGCCAAGACGTTATATGATTGAGATGATCTACTTGAGAGGCTACTCCATGCTTTACCCTAACTTTAACAATTACACTAGCTTCTCAACAGTGCAATGGGATGCGCCTCCACACTTGATGATTGAGCAGAATGAAACCTATCATGCCCAAGTTCCACTGATGGATAAAAATACTATACTTGATGGCCTTTCAGACAATGCACTTCCTGACTGGCATGATCTCCCTATTTTTGATTATCTTGGCACGCCAACTTCCGTTGCAGAGCTCCAGGAAAAGGGTCGAACCTTGCAACGTAATGTGTCTGCGTGTGATCCTGGTGTGGCAGGAACTTCTAGATTTGATCCCAGCGATCTTTTATGCCCCTTCCCGGTTATATTTTTCGAAGAAGAAGTGCCAAAAAACCAGTCGGCCGACATGGTGAATGTGGAATATGTTACGGTTTACGTGGTGGGTCCCGCGCCTACAGCTGAAGCTGAGGATAGCAATGTTGATCACTGGCAAGGGCAGGGACTCCCTGACGATCCTTTGAACAATCATTATGAAGAACAAGCTTTTAAAGAGCTGACACGAAATATGGAAAGCCAGCTTCAAATTGACGAAAATGATGAAGACATTGATGATGAAAGTCAAGAGCAAGCTCCAGCAGATACGCCAGACGGTACAGAGCAAGGTCATACGGTGCTAGACGATCCTGATGAAGTAGCTAATGGTTTTGATACAGAGAATCAAAACCCTGGTTGGACTGGAGATACCATCGTTGAAGCTGAGCTCAAGCTTGAAGCTGATGTAATATAGTTCTTATAGATCATTCATTGTTTATCATACTACTTGTCATCATATTCTAATTGTATAAGTTATTTGAGCGCTGCTGTTGAACGTTCTCATCAAAATGAGAGTCGTAATATATTTATAGAGTTCAATAATCTGGTGCATTTAATAAAAATGAATTGTAATTTTGCCATTTTTGCTATTATCTAGCAGAAAATGTGCTATATGTCATCAAACATCTTTTCAAAACTGCAAGCCATTGGCCAGTTGTTGTACCTGACTGACTGGCGCTACAGCCATTTAAATGTCGGAGTTTTGTACTGATGTCATGAAAGCTCTCGGGTTTCTCCATCACTTTCATCTCAAAGCATGTTTGGAGGAGCGCAATCTTCGAGTCCTTCTCAAGGTAGGAACATATAGAACACACCATCAGTGACGAGAATGTGGTGCTAATGTTCTTCATCTTTGCTCCTATATTCATTAGGCATTCGACTGACATTCATCACTCAGTCGGATCAGAACAAGTTTGAATCCTTGTTCTCTCGAGCAGTCGCGGGCACAGGGAGCTCAAGTCTATCTGGTAAGTTCTCGAATAAGTCTTTAATGCTGAAGGAAATCCGTGGCTAATCTGTTGCGTTGTTCTCGTCATACTCTTTATTAGCCGATGCTGCTCGAAATATCCTAATGAGAAGTCAGATTGACAATAATACGTTGGCTCAAATATGGTAAATAGCAAACTCTTGCACTGGACTTTTTTCATATGTATAGTGTCTAAAATGGCGCGTTTTACAATAGGGATTTAGCCAATGTTACCAATTCACCAGAACTAACCTTTCCCGAATTTGCCGTGGCCATGTATCTGACTTCGCTTAAGCTGACAGGCAAGCAAGTACCTTCTTCGTTACCTAGCAAGATCAAGGATGAGCTGGATGTGGCAGTAGCTACTTTGCAGTCAACTACTCCTATTCCTGCAAAGTTCCAACAACCGCAGCCTACGGGTATGAACTTTCAAACTCCAATGATGACTGGTATGCAAATGCAACAGCCAATGATGACGGGTATGCCGATGCAACGGCCTATGAATACTGGTATGCCACCCATGAATACTGGTATGTCCATGCAGCAACCTATGATGACTGGCGCTCCCATGCAGCCTCAACAGCCTATGGCTACTGGTCTCAACAGACTCCGTCCAGTGGCTCCTACTGCTCCACCTCTCCTTCCACTCTCCGTGACAAGTGGCAGATTTGGACAGAATGGCAATGACAAGCCAAGAGTTCAGAACAATCAATTTGCAAATATGATGATGCCTACGAACAACACAAACAACTTCAGTGGTAACCACGGCATCGGCGTCAGCGGAAATGGAATGAGTTCTGAAGAACGTCAACGTTATTACGATATTTTCAACGCTTGGGATGTCACTGGAAGCGGCTTTTTGGATGGGCAAAAGGCTAGAGATATCTTTGCTCAAGCTGGACTGCAACAAAACGATCTTATGAAAATTTGGGCACTGGCTGATTACGATGACAAAGGTCAATTGGATATTGAAGAATTCGCCATTGCTATGCACCTTATTTTCCGCAGAATGAACGGCTTGGATATACCAGACAAGCTTCCTCCTGAGCTTGCTCCAATGTCGAGCACACTTAAAAAGTTCATTGTCGGTGGCGGGCAAAGACAACCTAGTCCGGTCCAAAGCAATCAACGTGGTACACCAAGCACGGCACGACGCAATTTGGATAGAAGGGCTAGCGAAGAGGATAATGGCTATGTTTCAAACGCTCGCAGAAAAGATAACAACAGAATTCGACTTGGCTCTTCTCGTTATGATGAGGATTTTGATGAAGAGGACGACGATGACACATCCGAGCTTCGAAATCAAATTGCCGATTTAAGAGGTGCTCTCGATATCCTGAACAGCAGTAAAAAGAGCACGAGAGAGCCATCTGGCTCTTCTTATATAGAGCGAAAGACTATTGACGATCTCAAGAGAAAGATCAGAAATGTTCAAGATGATCTTGTACATGCTTGCGAGCAGAATAGCTCTCTTTCTCGCTATCTTTTGAGCCTGGACGAAGTCAATCGCTTGCAAAAGGAGAAAGCAGATCTTGAATCCAATATCAATGATATGCTTGATGGCGAAATCCCAGATTTGCTTCGCCAAGTACGAGGAATGGATAATGAAGTTCGTGATCTCAAAGCTAGATTGGCACGAAAGCGCGATGGTAGTGAAAATTACGAGATGTATATCACCCCTACCGGGCCTGGTGGTAGAGTGACAGAGAGCGATAAGATTCGTGCGAAGGCAAAAGCAATGATGTCTGCCCGAAAGCTTGGTGGCACTCAAACTTCGTCAACTGTCGATTTAAGAGAAATCGATCGAGAGAAGGAAGAGAATAATGCTCTTGTCGATAACATTGAACAAAGCCTTAACGACCAACGCAGTGCTCTGCGCCTGGCTAGTGATACCTCGAGCTTTGGCTCATACATGTATAATTCAGACAGGAAGCGCTTTGAGCAAGGCGAGGATATTTCATATGATTTGAAAAACTTCATCGACCAACTAAACACAGAGGCTCCTTTGCGCAGAAGTTCTGCTTACTCTTCTCCCAAGGTTGATCGCTATGCTACTGACTCTTATCGGTCTTACAACACTCCTTCGCCATCCACTCCAAGTGCTAGCCTCGGAGCATATTCCTCGTCGTTGACACCTGGTAGCCGTTCGCCAGCTCCATCTCGTGCCAAGTCTCCTGCAGAGATCAAGAAAGAGGTATAATTTTTTTGGAAAATTGTTTAAGCATTTTAATTATCCTAACTGTTCTTTGCATCAGGCCGAACGTCGTGTTCAAGAGCGTCTTGCTGCCTTCCAAAGGACCAAAACTCCTGCTAGTCCTGTAGTCTCGCAGTCAGCGAAAGAAGCACCCAAGGAGGATCCTGAACAGCTTGCTGCTCAACGTAAGTATTTTAAATGAGGTGAATTTTTGTCTTGTTGCTACCTAAATGCTGACCTGTCTGACATTTTAGAACGACTCCGTGAAGCTGAGCAGAGAGCTAAAGCCAGACTTCGCGAACGTGATGAGAAGAGATCAGAAGTGTCTCAACCAGACGCTGAAAAACTCGCTGCCGAAAAGAGAGAACAGGAGAGAGCTGAGGAAGAGCGCGTACGTGTTGAAGCGGAGCGAAAGAGAGAGGAAGAAGAGCGTCTTGCCCAAGAGAAGTTCAAGGAAGAGGAGCAACAGCGAGCAAAGGCGATAGAAGAAGAGAACCGACGTGTGCAGCAGCTGGAAGCCGAAGCTGAACAGGCCCGTCAGCAACAAGAAAAAGATAAGGAGGAGCAAGTTCAGCGTGCATTGGAGCAGGAGAGAGAAAAGCAACGTCAGTTGGAGGTTCAAGAAGCTGAGCGTGCTCAGGCTGAAAAGGATCGACGTGCTGAGGCAGAGCGACAAGCTGAAGCAGAACGACGAGCTGAGGAAGAACGACAAGCGGCTGAGCAAAAGGCAAAGGAAGCTGCTCAACCATTGGAAGACGAGCCAAAACCCGCTGCATTTAGCAATAATCCTTACGCAAGCCAAGCCAACAATGAGCAAGCAGAAGCATCTTCTCCATCCAAGAAGAGAGAAAGCTACAATCCTTTCCTCATTGCTAAAACTCCCCAAGCAGCTCCTAAAATCACCAAGGAAGCTTCAGATGATGATAGCGATTGGGACGTGGTGGATGAAAATTCAAGTGATGATGAAACGGAATTCCCTGCTGCTGGATCCGCGAAGAATCTTGCTAGTTTATTGTTCAGCGCAATGGGTCAAAAGCAGACTCTACCAACTGGCTCTCCTAAAGCTAGCGGTGCCAGCCCATCGCCTCTAATCCCACAAGGTGCTTTGAGCTCTGAACTAGGTGCTTCTCCCGTGATTCCTTCGACTGAGAACAAGGTACCTGCTGCTCCTGTTCCCTCAGCAGGCGGTATACCTCCTCCTCCACCACCACCTCCAATGATGAATTCTGCACCTGGTGTTGAAGCAGGAGGTATTCCTCCTCCGCCGCCGCCCCCTCCTCCACCCGGTCCTGGTGCATCAGCTATCCCTCCACCCCCTCCAGCACCACCTGGTCCTGGCTCATCAACTGCTCCAGCTGCACCACCACCGCCGCCTGCGCCTGCTTCTGCTCCCGCTACCGCATCAACAGGGTCATCCCTGCCACAGCCTGATGCTGGCCGAAGTGCTTTGTTGAGTCAAATTCAGCTGGGTACCAAGCTGCGAAAGGCCAAAACTAATGATCGCAGCCAAGCTGCTATTGCTGGACACATTCAAGGAGAGGCGCCTGCACCTGCTCCCGCCAACCAAGCGAAGAATGATGATGTTGGTTCTGCTCCTGCGCCGAGTTTCGGTGCAGGTGGAGGTTTTTTGGCAGAGCTTCAGGCTCGAACTGGAAAATTAGCATCAGGCTCAGCTACGACACAGCCAAAGCCTTCTGAACCTGTGCAGTCCAAGTCTCCCGAGCCTGCGCAACCAGCTTCACCTGCCACTAACACCACCCCAATGTCTCCTGCAGCCAAACTTAAGGCTCTACGACGCGAATCAACCGATTGGTTTGGCCAAATGGCTTCTCAGCAGTTACATCCTGACCCTATTAACAAGTTCGAAAGTGTGCCCGAGAGCCAAGCTGAGCATGAACCCAGTGCTCAGCAAGAAACTGGTCATGCTAATGAAGAGGACGATCGTATTGAAGATTATGATTTAACTAAAGGTAAGAGGTTTTGTGACCAAAACAGATAATCATTCACATATAAACTAAGCAAATGTTGTCATATAACAAACAGAAACGCGATGCAGTGCCATATGGGGTTATGATGCACAAAATCCAAGCGATTTAAGCTTTGCGCAGGATGATATTATCATCAGCTATCCCCTCAAGTCTGGCAAACAACCTGACTGGGGATATGGTATGTCTGAACTGACCGGGCTCAAGGGATTTTTCCCAGCCAATTATGTTGAACCTGTCAAGGATACTTCAGGTAGGATCCACATCGTAACATCATCAAAATCCCACCATAAACTAGTCTACTAACACTCATGTTATTCTTCTGTATCATAGACAGATTGAATATCAAGGTACAGGCTCTTTGGGACTTTGATAGCAATGGCAGCGGGCTAGACTTCAAGGCTGGCGATATTCTGACAGTCACCAGCAAAGATATGGGCGATTGGTGGGATGCTGAGCTTGATGGCCGGTCCGGCATTATTCCATCTACGTTTGTCGAAGAGATTTAGGAATCCAAACAATTTAGATACTATGGCCTTATATATTGAGCGTTATGAATGTTGTTGTAGCATCATCATCGATTAAATACACGATGTTTTCAAAAAAAATTTACAGGCTTAGCATATTATGCTCATATTTCCGCCTTGATTGTTCTGCTCTGAACCTTGCCTTCTTCTTAGTAAAAATAGTTTTGTTCTGTTAACTGTTGACGCCATTTCTCACCCTCCGCAATGGAACGTGTAACAATATCAGACGCCTTAGAGCTTGCTCTGGATTCAGCTTCTTTAGAGTACCAGGCGCAATCAAGCGAGCCAGCCCGTGACGAATCTTCGGACGAGAATGAGGGTGCGCCAGGTCAGCTTAATAGGAAACGCAAACGAGAGGACTTGCTTGGATTGTCGCAATCAGCACTCGATGAGCACGACAACAGGCCGTCTTGCCCTATCTGCCTCCAGCCCTATACTGACCGAAGTTACCTTCGACCATGCTACCATTCCTTTTGCTTCCAGTGCATTCGCCAGTGGTTTAAAGTCGGCAACGTCTGCCCACTTTGTAAACAGGAAGCTATCTCCCTGGTTTACAATGTGGGAGAGAGGTCTGGTACCTTTCTAGAATACAAGTTCAATGGCATGCCATCTATACCCGATTCAATTTACGAGCAAATCACTCGAAATACACCTTCTGAAACAATGGGTCAACGCGCTATAACCCATCGCCGAAGAATATACCATGACAACATGTTGCCTGATCCAGGATACCCTCCAGTTGCTCAACGTCACATCAATACGACGCATGTTGAGCCATATAACATTGCAAAGGTATGGGTAAATCTACCACATTGAATTATAATTTTCAGGACACTTAAAAATCTTTCGTCTTGTTTTAATTCATGACACCCAATTTTTCCAGATAAAACCATTCGTACAAAGAGATCTCCGAGCTTTATTAGAAGAACTTTACGATCCATTGATAGAGAAGCAAGTGCTGGAAATATTGCTGATCCCTCACAGACGAAACATTGAAGCGAGAAGGGCCCGTGGAAAGACTGCACAAGAGCGAAGAGAAATGCGAATCTCAATGGAGGATGCGGCCGTGATAGACCCTTTAAGTGAATGGATTCGTGGAGGAGAAAACGATAAAGGGTTCGCCCAACGGTTTGTAACGGAGGTGATGGCTTTTCTTCGAAGCGGTATGGACATGAATTCATTCACCACCAATGTCCATTACCATCGCCGGGGTTAGGGTTAGGCATGAAATGAATGGAACACAGGAAAAATTGACTGACGTTATTCTTGCTCATCGTTCATTCATTTCCGCTGAATGCCCACACAACCCATAAGCTGCTATGCAACCAGGCACTGACAAGTCCTACGAACTAGGCGAAGAATCCAAAGTGATTGAGGATCGTCAACAGGAGGATTCCGTTGACCATTCCAACATGCCAGAAACCCCGGAATCCTCTAATTCTACACCTTCACAACAAGCACCCCCGCCTGTGCAGCAGCAGCAGCACCAGCACTCAACTTGGCAGCACCAACCGCATGCTCTTCACATGTTGAGTAAATTTGCAACCATCCATGGCGGTGACAAGTACCATCAAGACTTACGGCGAGACTTGTTGACCAATTTTGACCGCAACCTTACAGTTGAGACTGCCCATTTTGAACCTCAAGCTCATTCGTCGGCTGGCCCGACCAATGCTTCCTCATCTAGTGCATCGATGAGAAGGGGCCCCATCTCCTATCAGGGTGGCATGGGATCCAGCTCGACTTCAGTAAGTGATAAAGTGCCATGTGTTCAATTTTATTTACTTCAATTTGTTAAACTCATATGAAACAGACTGATCGGCCGAAAGCCAACGCAAAGAAAAGACGACGCCCTGCTCCCACTAGTGGTACAGCCAGTCCTGCTGAAGTTTTTCATCGACATTTAGTAGACGCCGTTTCTAACGCTGAAGGTAGTTGCTCAGAGAACTATAAATATTTTACTATATATGAAATAGGTCATTCATCCATAATCATTTGCCTAGATTCGGAAGAAAATGAAGGGTATGTTTACCCATATGCTTACAGTAACAGTAGCCTTCAGGATTCCGTAGGTGCCGTCCATTCAAATGGCCCACCGCTCCAACAGATTGATAGCGTTGCGTCGATTGCTTCAGCGCCCGCCGCTGCAAATGAACCCAGTCATGCTCAGCCTGGTCATTCAAAAGGATCCACGTCTGACCTATTTAGCGATATGTTTTCACCTCCGCCGCCTCAACCATCAACCACAAATGTTAAAGACGATCAAGACCAAGACCCTGAGTGGCAGTATGAAGATTATCATCGACCGAAAATGCGTAATGTCGTACCAGATCGTGATCATTATATGAGATCATCACGGATACGACCCTTCTCTAGAAACACCGATCAGTATCGACGAAAGTACGATAAAACGAGAGGATGGAGTGGCGTTCAATCTGATATGGAGGGCTATACCACCGATGATGAGAGCGTCCCCTTGCTGTCTCGCAAGAACTTTCGACCCGGACAGCTTAAAAAGCGGATACTTGAATGGTAAGCCCACGCTTTCCGTGTTTACGTCTACCAGATGAGAGTTGTATTGTGCCTAAACTCCCTCCATTGGTCAGTCCGCAAATCTTGTTCACACTTCTGCTTGGAATTGGGTTGTTTTTGGGGTGTTTAACGTTATTGGCTTCGTGGACTGCGCTCCCGTTACGCAATGTGGAGATTAAAATGGGCCGAGTGCTGGCTACTGATAAGGAGCTGATATTTGACTTGAAGGTGCATGCATCCAATACCAACTGGTGGACTATTAACGTTCCCACAGCTGACCTTGGTGTGTTTGCTTCAAGTAAAATTGTTCCTGAAGGCTCGCCTCTTGACGGCAACTACACGAATGGTGAGTTTAACAATGTGTGCTGACAATGTCCATGTTTTATGATATGTTATCTAACAATAATCGTAAAGTAGCTGCTGAACCGGCGGAATATTTGGGAAGTTTATATCGATTTGACGAGACATTATCCTTCCCGGCTAGAATGTTTTCATCAGACAAAGATGAGCGGCCCACTACACAGCTGCGAATCAAATCACCTGGCGCTGACAAGGGTGGTAATGAACGGTGGTCGCGCTTGATACGATATCCCTATGCACTTATTGTTCGAGGTGTTCTGCGCTACCGACTGCTCCCCTTTTGGGGTGCGCACATGGAGTCGGTGGCGGTATGTAATGTTGCCCTGGTCAACCCTGCCACTGGCAAAGTATCGGATGACCCAGACCAAAGCTATTGCTTATCTGGCGATTAATGTTTATTTCAAAAAAAGTAATTTGACCGGCACACTCTTGAAAATAAAAATGTAAATTACGACAAAGTAATCACAAGGAAATGTTTGGATATGCTGTATTTGCATTGTATGTTTTAAGAATGCGAAAGAAGGTGTGGCACCACTTTGCCTGGCTGACATATACGATTTACCTTGGTGGTAAATGCTGTTTAAAAGCCTGTCTGTCAACCATTTTATGGGGATTCATATAAAAAAACAGACATGATATAATGGGCATAGAAGCAAGACATATAATAAACAATTCTCATAGTTAGAACGCTCATTCATCTAGAGATATACTAAAAGCGCAATAAAATATTGCTGGTGATTGCGTTACATGACAGGCTGTCCGTTGCGATGACTGCCAAATGGACGGGCGGCCCTCAAATGCAGCGGACAAACTTTCAGACCGTGGGAGACTGTACCTTTTTTCTCGCCATGTCAAACGTTATAGTGTACGGTGGAGCAGGAGCTCTGGGACGTCACCTCGTCTCCAAGTTTGCAGCCAGCCAATGGGTAAGCACTGTGAAATGGCAACCACGCCAGCTAGCACAAAAACCCTAATCTCCATTGTCTTAGACTGTTACCAGTATTGATCTGGTCAAGAACGATCAAGCTCAGCATAATGTGCTCTTGAATATTGATGATTCCCTTGAGGCACAAGCTAAGGCTGCTCTCGACGGAGTGAAGGGTGCTTTGGGTTCCAAAAAAGCTGACGCTGTCTTGTGTGTTGCCGGTGGCTGGGCTGGAGGCAACGCGAAAAGCGATGGTACGTGTATGATTTATGCTCACTCATGGTGAGGGATAATTTAGTAACAGCCTACTGTATTAGATTTCATCAAGAACTCGGAATTGATGGTCAAACAGTCAGTCAATTCTTCATTGATTGCAGCAAACGTCGCTGCCCACCATTTGGCTGAGTGAGTACCAACCGCCACGTTCATTAATTACATATTTTCGTGGTTGACTAACCGCATTGTAGCAACGGTTTGTTGTCGCTCACTGGAGCTTTGGCTGCTCAACAAGGAACACCTGGTATGATCGGTTACGGAATTGCTAAGGCTGCTGTTCATCAATTGGTGTCCAGTCTTGCTGCTCCTGGAAGCGGTTTGCCTACTGGTGCTGTTGTCACCGCCATTCTTCCCGTCACCTTGGACACGCCGATGAACCGCAAATTTGCCGCTGCTGACACTGATTTCTCAACCTGGACTTCTCTTGACGATGTGTCCAACCATCTTTACGAGTTGGCTACTAAATCTAGCAAAGTCACTAGCGGCAAGCTACTTAGCGTGGTAACTAAGGATGGTCAAACTAGCTTCACTGAAGTCTAAGACCAGTGTATAAAGTTTTAGGCAATTGGAAAATGCCTTGGCCAATAAAATATCACATTCTTTTTACTCAAATTTGCCATATCCCTGACATTTGTTAGATCACCTTGTTTCTTTATTATGATACATAGTCAGAACGATTAATTTTCCCCGCTTATATTGCTCAGGCTCGCATGCTGAATGGCGAATCGATGTCTAGCAAGTCGGGCATGCTTGAGGGGTCTGTATTGCATAGTTGATCGGGGTTAATTAACATGTAGTTTATCAGAACTGCCGGGCAACGCAAAAACTCACCTCTAAGGATGTCCTCAAAATCAATCGTTTCATCGTTTCCAGTCATCACATCCAAAGCAAGCGAGTTATCGGTTAACAAGGAGTTGCGCATATGCTGATGTGGAACTGTTAGTACATCTGATCCATAGGTACACAATTCGTCAGACATATCATCATTTTACCTGGCTCGCGATTTGTCGATTCATCATCATTCGAATGGGCATGTGCATACCATAGGCTTGGCGGGCAAGCTCCAAGTGAAGGTTATCTTGAGTTTCTTTCCACTGTGAAATGCAAGAAAGTCAGTAAACCAACGGTGGGCCGTCTGTTGGTATGCAGTACTTGGTCATTACCTGGCTGAGGTGATTCTCTAGTGGGTGTCCTGGGAGAACTTCGGTTGTGATTGAACGGAGACCATGTCGCATAGCATCGTGACCACCGAACTCTGAATGAGAGGTCTCTTGTGTAGATTTGTTAATGGCGTTTTCGGGAGTAGTTGCAGGTACAATGCGAAGCGACTGCATCAGGTAGGTAACATGTTAATTATGGCTATATAGCCGGTTAATGATACTCTCGTGTGAGCCATTGACGTACCATTATTGTGAGTTTGAGTGGTTCCTGTCAAGAATGAATGGGCAGTGGCAGTTAACGACGCGCAAGTGGGGAGATTAGCTGGCGTGACCGCGAATTCACGTCATCAATAATTTGAAGCTGGTAACTCTTTCATGAAATTTCCCGCTTCAGCGAGCAACACAAAATACTATATTCAACTTTGCAGGTCCACCCGTCATTAGCCATGCTGACCGCTCGTCTCACCAAAGCAGCTATTGCCTCCACTAGCAGATCCCATGTGGTCTGGGCACCAGCTGGAGTGCACATGAATCGCACAGTGAGAAAAGCTTATTCAACGAACTCAACTACCGAAACGCCCGAGCGAAAGCTGACGCCAGAAGAGGTGGAAATGATAAAGCCAATGATACGCGTAGACCAGGCCGGAGAAATCGGTGCAAATTTTATTTACATGGGACAAATCGCAGTACTTGGCAAGGACCCGAAACTACGACCTATCCTGCAGGAAATGTGGGACCAGGAAAAGGTCCATTTGGCACGTTTTGACGAACTAGTAGCTCAGCACCGTGTCCGACCCACTCTTTTACGACCCTTGTGGGAATTAGCCGGGTTTGCAGTTGGTGCTGGTACAGCGTTGATGGGCAAAGAAGCTGCCATGGCTTGCACTGAAGCAGTGGAGACTGTGATTGGCGAACATTATAATGATCAACTAAGGCAATTGGTTCAAATTACCCAGAACAAAGATATTGTGGATTTAAGCAAAGTATGTGTTTGCAGACTGACTATATTAGAACATTTGTCTCGATACTAATTGTTGATTTTTTGGTTAGACGGTTCAACAATTTCGAGATGATGAATTGGAGCATCATGATATCGCCGTAGAAATGGATGCTCAAAAGGCGCCTTTCCATTCTTTGCTATCCAATGTTATTAAGCAAGGATGCAAAGGAGCGATTTGGGTCGCTGAGCGAGTGTAACGTTGGTTCGCCCTTATTCAGGCTGTCAAAGCTGACGTACACGCAATTAATCAACGTTTCTATTTTCCCCACTCTTTCATCCTTTGCTTCTTGACAAACGGGTCTTTAGACCCGATAGATCACTGTAGATATTGCATTACATAAACAATTTTTATTCCACTGTACATTTACTGGGCATAGGCTTTGCTCTGTAGAGGCAAAACTACGAACAAAGTGTGATTACAAAATATTTGCCTTGGATGATTTAGCGGGCTGGCCGCCTCCCTGCTAAAAATTTCACATGTCATCACATGAACCCTTATAAGGCACTGGTATAAAATGCAGCGTTTCATTCCAAAACCTTTGCTTACCTTTCATCTTATTTTAACATCATGTCTGATATCAAAACTCCTGGATTCCAAAGCTCTGAAGTCTTTGCTCAAATCAAGTCCTCTTTCGATGCGCTCCCTGCTGACCAAAAGGCCAAGCTTCTTAAGCAGGTAAACAAAAGTCGCAGTTCATGCACTGGCCGATCGTCCGAGCGCCAGAAACTAACTTATAGAGCAGGTCAACGGTATCTTTGAGTTTGTCATCAAAAACGACGAGAAGAAGGAAGAAACCTTCACTGTTGACTTGAAGAAGGAAGGCTCCGTCAAGAAGGGAAAGGGTGCTACCAAGGCTGATGCTATCCTCTCTTTGAGCGATGCCGACTTTATCGAATTAGCTTCTGGAAAGCTCAACGGTAAGTTCTCCGTATTTAAGCTGAGCTAGTCAATGGCGAACCATACCTAACTCAATTAACGTTTTCCTTCTGTAGGTCAAAAGGCATTCATGAGCGGCAAGTTGAAGATTCGCGGTCAAATGATGCTCGCTACCAAACTCGATACCGTCTTCAAGCAATTGGCCCCAGCCAAGGCCAAGTTGTAAACACTATATGCCCCGCATTTATACATAATAAAACCCAATATTTGTGAACACGTAGTAGTTTTTTGGAAGACATGGCAGTATTTTGGAGCTGGTGTATAATATTTCATTATCGGAAAAAGAGGTAATATGCAAGAATGACTACAAATACAATAAAGAAGACCATATAGCACATAGTCATACCGCCTTCTTTTGCCGCCATGACTTTGAATTTGGAGAAAGTATCACCAAGAATGGTGCCAGTATGGCTGAATTGATCATTCTACATGACATAAACTTGAAAGGTCAATAAAAGGCAGAAATTTTGGCGAATCACAATTGGCCCCGCATAATCGACATACCATTGTATCAAGCAACGAATTGCCAGACTGTATTTCATCTCCAATTTTGCTTGTAATCTGAGCAATAACAACGTTACATTCGTATATTGTTATGAAATTAACTCGACAAATCGTTGGTCCTTGCCACTCACGTTTTTCAATACTGCGACTTTGGCACTCAGTCCATGGATCTTCTCGTCGTTTTGGCTTTCTAAATAATCCAACTCACTGTCGTCCATTTTCACTCTATAACTTCCTTCATCATGTTGATTGGAATCCAGAGCGCCAAATCGAGTCGGCGTGTATCTTCCTGATGCCGCAGAGGAGGGTCGGTCGTCTCGATCGCCAAACAGCGCTGCCCTGTTGTGTAGATTTTGAAACTGTCTAAAGTGGGGTTGGCACAGCTCTCCTAGTGAGCGATATTGCTCTTGCACATGTTACTACATTCTAAACATGGCTGCCTTCCTTACCTCACATTATTAGTTCCAAACTGTCTTGACATTGCTAGTTCAGAGACACCATCCAACGGTTTTGTAGGAGCTTTCGGCTGTTGCTGAATTTCAATGCGCACCATTTGCCAGCACATCTTGAGGTCACCGTGTGGTAAAGCTGAATTTTGCTCAGTGAAAAAGACATAACCATGTGACTGCTTCTAGTGCATGGAGGCTTGTTGAGGACTCTGATTTACAGATGTTTTTGGTCGAGATTAGAACAGCGATAAAAAGCAGTTGGCCCTTTACAATTACGAATGCGAAACCTAGTGGTCTTTTCAGGCTCGTCACACCCTCAATTGTCGGCCCAAATCTGTCAACGGATTGGTGTTGAACCAGGAAAAGCTAATTTGGCCAAGTTCAGCAACAATGAGACCAGAGTAGAAATTTTCGAATCGGTCAGAGGAGCCGATGTTTACATTGTTCAGGTAAGGCTAGAGAGACAAAGGTCTGCAACTCGCTGATAAGCACCCGGGTTCTTACATTGTGTTTCATGATAGAGTGGATGTGGAAAAGTGAATGATAATTTGATCGAACTGCTGGTCATGATCCAGGCATGCAAAACTGCCTCGGCTCGAAGTGTCACCGCTGTCATTCCATGTTTCCCATATTCTCGACAATCCGATGCCCCTTACAAACGATCTGGCGCCCCGCTAACATCTGCTCCGCCAATAACAGTTCCATCTACTCCAAAAAACAATGACTTTAATCCTGAATACCCGTTTAACCCAGAATCTGGCAATTCAGTTGAGATCAATGATTTGAGCAGCAAAATTCATAACCTTCACATGCCCAACCAATCCAACGGTCAATCTACCCAAAGCGGTTATAAACAATGGTTGGCGCGAGCTGGCACTCTTATCGCCAACTTAATGACTTGTGCTGGTAAGCAATGCAAAAATACATTTTGACTGTACTAATAACTCCATGACTCATATATGACGTTTCATCTTGCAGGTGCAGACCACATCATTACCATGGACCTACATGATTCTCAATTCCAAGGCTTCTTTGATTGCCCTGTTGATAACTTGAGATCCATGCCTTTGATGACAAAGTATATACAAGAAAACATTCCCAATTATCAGGAAGCCGTTATAATATCTCCCGATGCTGGTGGCGCTAAGCGCGCTACTGCTATTGCCGATAAACTCGCCATGGACTTTGCTCTTATCCATAAGGAACGCCGCCATGTGGAAAAGCCAAACAAGGCTGACATGATGCTTGTGGGTGATGTGCGAGATAAGGTGTGCATCCTTATAGATGATATTGCCGACACCTCATTTACCATGACTAAGGCGGCTAAAGTTCTACACGACAATGGTGCTGTCAAGATCTATGCTATCATCACTCACGCCATCATGAGCGGTGACGCCGTCGAACGTATTCAGAAGAGTTATTTGGACGAGGTCATTGTCAGCAACACCGTTCCACAAGATGTTCATGTGCAACGTTGCAACAAGATCAAGGTGTTCAACGTCGCTCCCTTGTTTGCCGAAGCCATTCGTCGTATTCACAACGGTGAAAGTGTTAGTATGCTATTTGATGCAGACTTCCAAATTGCTTAATCGTCACATGGCGACATATCTTAGACATCGTTATTTTTTGTAGCAACATAGTACATTTTTTATAAACACCAGCAAATGAAAAGAAACGAAAATAATTAAGTATTGAACAATATTCAACAAGAGTTGAAAAAAGCATGTAAATTGTGTACAGTCTATAACATGGGCATCTTATTCTACTAGATTATCGGTTGGGTAAGAGTCATAGGTGGTCCATGATCCAGGCAGGTGCCAAAGCTGGACAGAGTTATCCACTGGAAGCTCATTGTTGTCCTCATCATCTGATTCATCATCTATAGTGAATTTGCGTTGTCCAGAGCATGTTGCCATCAGAGGATATAAGGGGTTGAAGGATGCCGATGACACCAGATCTACATACAATACGTTGATGAACAGGTATTGCTAATCAAACTTTTCCAGTAAATCGTTCCCTACCTTGATGACCAGAAATTATCTTTGCAGGCTCTATTAATTTGTCATTTTCAGCTGTAGCTGAAAGGTTGAAAAGACGAATGTTTCCGTTCTGTGATGAAGAATGAATTAGCTGGAAAAAATCTCTCACATCAGAAACTGAATCAACCCACTCACCATGTCCCCGGATGCTAAAATTTGGCCACTGCTATCAATGTCAAATGAAATTCGTTGGTTAGTGTAACCTGGCCGCTCGTACTGGCAGAGAACCTCGCCAGTATTTCGTACATCCCAGCATGTTATTGAATTGCTCTGCCTGTTTGCGGAAAACAGATGTGTTCCAGATGGCGAGAATTTCACCTATATTCGAAAAAAGACAACGTCATGTCAATAATGAACTTGATTTAGTATGCTTACTTGATCTACGTACCTGAGTCACACCGCCATCCAAGCCTCCAAGCACTGAGCAGATCTCGCCACTTGATGTGTCATAAAGCCCAATATTCTTGCTGTATGATCCCGCTGCTAGTAAGCCGGAATAATCTGGACTAAATGCCAGACTGGATATAATGCCCTTTTGACCCATTCTACTTTTTCGGGTAGGCGTGGTGGATATCTTCAATACAGCTGTCGATCCTGGACGACTAGTATCAAATACCTGGATCATGTTTTCATACCCACAATAAATGCTGGATCCGTCCAAGTTAAATGTCAATCCAATTGCTCCCATAAACCTTTCTCGATGATCTATCACCGAGTAAGATGCTCGCAGCTGACCGGTAGTGCAATCCCATAAGTGAACAGGATGGTCTCTTGCAGAGGTTAGGAAGCAGCAAGTCGCTGGATCTTGGGCATTCATGAGCGGATACCAGCACGACTCATACATAGGTTCAGCTTCTTTAGCTTGAAGTACCTCCAACAATTCACCTCCTTCTGATTCATCATCGAAAACTTCTGCTGATCTAAACGGAACAGTTTAGTTAATATATCCCGGTATTACATTGAAGATTTGGTGGCATACATACGGTTGAAAGACACGAGCGACATTATCATTTGAGTTGGTCAAAATGCAAGATCCATCTGGAGACCTAAGACGAATAAAGATTTAAACTGGCTATATCATGGTATGCTTTCAAACAGAGCACTCAGTACCATTTACAGCTTTTAAAGAAATTGGCTATGCGGAATTCATCACATTGATTAATAACGAATATGGAAATAAAGTCATTGCATATATGACTACTATGCTACCTTCATCGTTGTACTTGGACCCAGTGCTTATCTTTGGGCTTATGTCTTTGGATACATCAATACTATAAGTTGAATATTGCTCTGCCATTGCTTGATCCACGAGATTGCTCGATTCTGTCGTGACAGTTTGCTCAACGACTACGGCTGTCTGCATCAGCTCTCCTTCAGCTACATTGACATCAGGCAGAGTCGGTTCATTCATGCAGCCCGTTTTATGCAGTTAATAGTGTAAATGTAAGTAGACTAGAGAGTTAAAGGTCTGTGCTGGCTACGTCTATAAGAAAGAAGAAAAAAAAGCTGGAAGGGCTTTGCGGAGTTTAGACGCTGTTGTTACTCCAAGCGTTACACTTTGCTTGATCCTTGGTCCAGATGGTCACTGATTCGATAGCAAGTGCAGACTGATGCTTAGAGCCCCAAGTGTGTTGCCACTGTCTTCTACGGTCCCAAAACTTGTTGACTGCTCGTGGATCAGCGTTCTTCCATGGCTTTTCCTTGGTATCGGGGAAATAACCGTTTGTTCCACCAACGGCGACGTTCATGATCTGCCAAAAGAATGGCAACTGGTTAACAAAGGATATCTAGGCTATGTTACTGTATTCATTCGTTTTCCTTACCAAGTAGAACTCTTGATCGAAGGGAGCACTTATGTCAGCTCCTTTCCATGGATTGGTTGCCCACTTGGGGAATTTACCGCGCTCCCAGAAAGGCTGATCAAAACTGACGTAGAGCATTGTCGTGTTGTCGACATACGTCCTTAGTCCATCTTCATTCCATTCCAGTCCTAATGATAGAGATGTGAGCACGAATTAGTCATTATAATTTTCATTTTGCTTTAGCACTGCATCAACCATGTGGCTGTATAATTACGAACCCCATATATGAAAGTCGTCAGCAAAAGACTTGCCACTATCGATTAGAACCTCAACATGGGTATCCAAGTAGTTGTTTAAATCGCCAGATGGACCCCACTGAATTGTAGAACCAGCTGTTGTAACATTTCCGTAGGTATAATTCACATTGCCTCGCGTTTCCACAATATCAATTTCGCCTGAAAAGAAAGGAACAAAAACAAAAAATAATATTTAAGAGTCTAATTGACGCCGATTGATCACAAAGCAGCTTGAGAGTCATACCGCTAGCTGGCCAAGTTCCATATTGTGCGTGCTTTGGCATGAGCCATATGCCTGGCCTTCACAAGCAGAAAGAGAGTAAAGTCAATTAATTTCTTAACTATGAGTAACAAACATTATGACAATACCACTGTTATGGCACTTACCATAACCAATCACCTTTTGGTAAACGTGCGTTGACCTCAACTTTGCCATATGAAACAGAAAATGACTTGTCGAGCTTGATTTTAGCAGATTGAATAGGGTTCAGGTACGTGCCACCGGATTCTCCAAAACTTTCTCGTTCGCAACCTTCATATCCGGTTCGATTTTAGAATTCTTATACTTTTTAAAGAAAGTTTTCATACGGTTTAGCTCTTACCTCCAGCAGAGTTATCTGGAAATGATAAATGCAGAGTTAGTTCAAAGTTTTATAGCCACGTACTACATATGTCCTACATTGCCTTACCTGTACAAGCAGTTTCATCTGATCCCCTATTGTAAGTCGAGCATTATTGTATCAATATGCCATACATAATTATTCCCATGTACTTTAGTTTTCAGAATCCTTTGCTTACCACAAATTAATCACACCACCATCTTTCATTTTTGATTCTGACATCCAGTCAGAAGTAAAAGTAGGCTGCAAGTATAAAACACCGTCTTCTACAAAACTGTTGGTTCGATTGTTTCTATAACTGAATGTGATTGTGATCATGTGAGCAAAGGTTGAGTTGATTGAGAATTGTTTTCTTATGTAGCTTATTACCTCTGGAATTCACCTAAAGTCCATGAAGAGATAAACGCCTTGTTAATATTATCCTCTATAGCACAAGTATCACCGGCCATCATTGATCATTACCATTTCCGCCTCCACTGAGAGTTATTTCATGCTAGAGGTACAAGATTAAATTGTCAGCATTTTTAGTCATTATTGTCTTCTTTTTGATATCAAATTTCTAATGGCAGCTATCAGGTACCTTCCAATGTGCAAGGTTGAAATGATTGAAATGATCCTCGAACATGACACACATATCATCGTTAGATGCCGATTTTGTCAGGGGATTGCGATCGCTTTGCCGAAGCTCAAAGGCTTGAATGAGCGGCAAAATAGCTGGTATGAGCGTCAATAGTGAGAAATGTGTTTTCTGTAGCATTGGTATATCAGGACAAGAGAACATAAGTCGAACAATGGTTACAGTTTATATAGTCGCCTTAATTCTTATATTTTCTTTGAATTTGCTTGTAAGTTTGAATATAGAATATTGATGATCCAGCTAAAAATCTTTTTTGGCCCCATTCCTTCAAAAATCCACCGTTAAAATTGAAGTGAGAATGTGGTAACTTTTTCGCTATTGCTATTGGCAAGCCACAAATTGAAAGCATTGAGATTATCGAAACAAGAGAAAAACAGCCATACACCACTTTTTTAAATCTTGTACGTCTTGCAAGGGCTAGACTCCCATTTCGTCATCTAGATCATATTGGTCAGTAGCGAGTGCAGCTTTATTGAACGTCTGCGCTATGTGTAGCATCCACCTTGTATGATACTAAAAGCAAGTACACAACAAGACTGCATACATCAAATGCTTCCCCTCATACCTTGCTTTGGTAATGAAATGACGAGCTTTGTTTTCTCGCGCTCCCTTGAAATGGTGACCTATGCTGGGAGCGCTGATTTACCTGTTTGTTTTAACAGATCGGTTTTTTGTTTGCTTAGGTCATAAGGAAGTATCTCTTGAGATCACACAATTTTAAAAAAATGAATTTATAGAGACCCCTTCCACTAAACATATCTTGCCTTGATATATGCCAAGTCTTGACAGAACACTTGCGGAGACCCTGAATACCCTTGTGTTGGCTTATGTGGAAACATCCACATGGCTGATATTTGATATGACGTTGTGAATAGCAGAGATCAATGAAAGAAGATCATACGGGTGCAAGATCAATATTGAGTACCAAAAATAAACGTTTGGTTTTGATATTAGATTTAACAGATCGACTTTTGGCGGTTGATGTCGGACGTAAAATTGTCGATAGCAAGATAAATAAGCAACAAGGTCAACTGCCAATATTGGTAATCTACACAACAAAAGCGGCAGTCAGGATGAGGTCAGGCTAAGATCAATCAAGTGCTAAAAAGGCGTTTGGTTGCACAAAGTCACCATCATTGTAATGGCTATATGTTTGGGAAACCAACTGGCGAGCCTAAAAAATTATAAATATGAAACAATCGACTGGCTCTCCTAAAATTGCTATAGCTACACCTAGCATGACTCTTTCAAAGTTTCCTAGTAGGAACTCTTCTTCGACACTCTCAGGTCTGCACACTATGAGCAAAAAGTCCGTCAACTCTGAACAACGACCCGACAACGAGAATCTCTCACACACTAATGAAGTGGCAACCGACGACCTGCCGGAAGCATCCCCTCAATTCCTTCACCACAATGAAATCGGTATGTAATGACGCCATGGCCTGATTTGAAGCATTTATTCCCAGCGCTCCTCTCATTCGGTTTGTGAGCACTTTGGGACAAACCGGCTACACTAGGTGATACAGGAAAATAAATAGCCTAATTTTTGCATTTTTCATCGACAGACGAGCCCGATTACCCTATGGATGATAGCGCATCCCTGTTTAATATAGACTCATCTGTATTGAGTTCCAAGTCTTTAGGTGACAGTGCTGTGATGGTGGATCATGCTCCCGAGGAGTCAGATAATCAAACCGCAGACACGAAAGATGAAGAAGACTTGATCGGGGATAATAACGCAGAGAGCAGCCCAGCATCATCCACAGTGTCAAGCGATAATGACACTCCGCCACAATCCGTTTCCAAGATCCAGGTGAGTTATAGTTTGCTTGGGTTTCGACACCTTGCTTCAAAGAAAAATCCGTAGCTGACAAAAGATGTAGTCTGATAATGCAAAGGTACCGGAGATTACAGCTGAACAAGTAACCCCTGTAGCTGGCAGCAGAGAAGACGATGAAAATGACAGTAAAATCGAAAATGAGCAAAGCAGTGAAGAAGAAGAACTATCCACAGAAGAAAGTGATGTTGAGGCAGATGTGGAAAGCCAAAGCGAGAGCGAAGAAGAAAGTGACGTTAATAATGAAGATGTCGAAGATGAGAGCGACGTAAGCAGCGACGAAAACAGTGATGTGGAGAGTGATGTGGAGAGTGATGTCGAAAGCGATAATGAAGCTGTTGTTCCGAACGAACCTCCATCCCAGACAAATAACTTAGCTCCACCACCAGTCAAACGCTCAGAATCTTTGATGGACAAGATCAAAGCTAGCGAAGCATTCAATGCTGCCAAGTCTAAAAGCAGCGATCAAAATCGCCGCCCTTCACTTGACGTTGCTCGACATATATCAGGCGAGCAATTGCAAACTCTACTCAAATCCGTCAACACCAAGGATTTGATGGAGTCGTCGGACAATGAAGCTGTCAAGGAGACTTTAATGCATATCCAACAGGCTGCTCTCGAAGAAGTCCAGGAGCAGGAGGAAAAGAAAGGTGTCGTAGATGAGATGTTAGAAGCTATTGCGACGTCCAGCGGGGTGTCTGAACTAGCTGGTGCCATACAGGAACAATTGCGTAGCCAAGAGGTCATTGAAGAAGCTGCTGAGCGAGAACGAGTCGGCAGCAGTGATTCAACCCTTTTGTCAGAAGACGAGATAGCGCCTGAATCTCTAAAAGAACCTGAGGAACCCATCATTCACGTCGACCTCTCCACTTGCTCTTCTCGAGCATCCTTAAATAAGGACGAAGCAGACCAGGGGTCTAAAATACCTGATATAAAATCTCAGCACTCTGCCGGTGGCAGATTCTTCAGTCCATCCCATTATAAGCCCATGCTGGACTATGATGAGTACTGGCGGGAATATGGTTTACAATTTGTTTTTATGCTTATTTTCACAGTCTTAGCTTTGGTGATGAATGTTTTGGAATCCTAAGCAATAGCTATGTATATTTTCCTCCTCTTTATGCAAGTGTCTTGTAGCTTTGTATATCCCTTCCCCTTCTTTATATTAGTGGTCCCCATAATGGCTCTTTAAATAAATCAAATAAAATTGTATTTACGAATTAACAAGCGCTATGGTACATAATAGGCAAGGTGATGATCAGATCACGCTTTCTACATTACACATCATGGTAGTTATTTAGCAAATCAAGCTCGGATAACAAGATGTCTAGAATATCACTGTCTTCAGTACAAGCAAACGCACATTTGGCTATGGTGTCGTTCACAAGCAATTCTAGCAGATGGCTTTCGATTGTAGTATCGCCGGCGTGAAGATTGATCACCGTACCACTAGCAATACCTTGAGCAGGGCTAAACTCCATGATCTGCCTAAAGAAGGATAGCTTGTACTCTCGTGTGATGTACGCATCATTTTCATTGAAGTTGCTCCGTGATGGGAACTGTATGGTTTTGGACAGTTGATCAATCAAGTAGACGCCAAATTTATGTTGCACCTGCAATTTCTGACCGGTGCCTGGACTGCGGATACCCAGAACGATTGTGCCATTGTATTGGGCTAGCAGGCTTGGTCGCACTTCCAATACCTCAATGTGCCGTTGTCCCGGGGATAATTCGGATTCACTTGAAAGTATAGAACCGACTGGCTCTGAGGAATCTTTCAGTATTCGTACTGAAGATTGCGTTTCATATTCAATTTGTCCGTTGCAATTGTTGTTGATGGGTGCAAAATCCAATGTTGCTGCTAATCCTTTCATTGGAAATTGGCTGGCGTTTCTAATTGTTAAAGTAATATTGATGGCTGCCTCTGGATCTTTGGACTTTGTGATTTTAGAGCCTGTATTTGAAGAATGATCGGTAAAACGTTAAGGTTGATAACCCCCAAAAAAAAAAAAAAAACAGCAGTGCGTACCAACTTTCAATCCTGTTTTCAACACATGTTCCAAGGTCGATGTCATTCCCTGGATCATACTCAGGTTTTGCTGGAAGTTCCTGGACAAAGTCTAATATCACTGATCAGTATGTTTTGTAACTGAAACAAAAAAGCGACACGGTAGCTACCAAAGCATACCTCGAAAACTGTGCTGAAAGAATTTTCAACGTGCTGTACTGTCTGCTGCAATGCCTCTAGCGTTTGCGATTCGGTGCTGATGGTGTTGTGAGATTACGGCTGACTGATAGTGACTTTATAGCATTATGTGATTACCTCTGAGCTTCCCGGTTGGGATTATCCATGTTGAGTCGATCAGCTGTGTCCAGTTGGCGCTGAAGCGAATTTGATTTATCGGTTTGTTATTTGGGCTCCGATTGTGAGCTACTTTTGCTCTTCATAGTCATAAACCACACAGACCGCTTGCCAGGCATATCAACCGATAACTAGCTTTTTTAATTTGCCAATTTCTATATACGTATTTACTATATTCCATTGTATTTACAGTCAATGAACCAACTTTTTTTCTTTTACCACTCTAAAGACTCTTCGGTTTTTTCCATCTTTACATTGTTATGTAAGCCATTGTCTTCGGTGTCTACGGAAATTGATACTTTTCGCTTCTTCTTTACTGCTTTTATGACTGCTGAGGGACACACGTCGTTAACAGGGCATATATTACACTTTGGGCCCCGCGGTAAACATGTTGTTTGTCCAAATCCGACTAAAAGATAATTGATCTCCTTCCAGTTCTCCTTGGGCAACCACGCTTCCAGATCCTAGCAGCGTCATTTGGAATAAATTAGGCACTGAGTGATTGTTTTGCTATCACAGCTAGTATTTTTACCTTTCGAGTATCTTCAGGAGTCTTGGTGGCCGTATTGACCCATCCTAACCGATTCGAAATTCGATGCACGTGTACGTCAACCCCAATACCTGCATTTCTATAACATATACTATGTAAGCTTACGAAAGAGAGTTATCCAGCAAATCTGCATAAACTTACTTGTTCCAGGCGATCTGCATTGCCAAATAACCCTGTTGTGACCAATGTCAGTACCTTGTCTAGCAAAAGGAAAGCAGAAACCAAACAATGTTAATTACCATTTTTGGGCCTGCGATGAAACCGATCATTAGCAAATGTCATCGCCACAACTGAGTGCCTCATGTCTAAATAACTTACCAACTCCTGGAAGGCTCATTAACCCTTCTATTGTGTCCGGTATATCACCATCAAATTTCTCTTTCAATATAATCGCTGTTGCTTTGATATACCTTGTAAAAATTTGTGTCAATGTTAGTAGCTGTTATTGACATTCGTCCCCAACCTTACATTTTAACTTACTCTGTTTTCCTTGTATGAAAACCAACTGCCTTTATGCAATCGTGCAGTAAATCCTTATTACATAACAATATGCTGTCTAATGTTATCCCACCCGGTATACGAGCTTGAAGATTTTGCATGGCGGCTGCGGTGATCGGATCCCGAGTTTGTGATGATAGCATAAGCGACACAAGCGTTTGGAATCTAAAAGTCTGCAAGGTGCGTTAGAAAAAGGTCTAATTTGAAGACTATGATGCACGATTAGGTTTACCTTGTCGTCAGCTTTGACGTCTCCTAGCCGTTCACATCCCATTGTATCGACTGGAGCTAGAGAAGTCTTCCGATATTCTCTAATCGCTTCATAAACCGATTTCCAATTCTCTGGAGGTTCAATTGGTTCAGAAGGTTCCTTCTTGACCTTTCTCGCACCAGCAGCCTTGACCTTTCGAGCTGTTGTAACCTTGACAGTGGTAGTGGTGGTGGCTGCCTGGGCGACAGGGGAGTCTTTTACTGAAATGTCATTCTTGTACTTTGCCAAATGTGAACTTAATGACAATGGTGCAGCGGGAGTTTTGATTGAGACTTTTTCGCTTAAACGTGCAGATTGTCTCTTTGTTGCCATACGCAAGTAGCTTCCCGACACAGTGAACACGTTGGTCGAGTAGTTGGGCAGTGTTCAATTTCAGATCCTTTTTAAATTTTTTGAAACGCAGATCGATCGGAGACCGCCAATTATATAAAAAGGGTTTCATTATGAGCTGAGCCGATTCAAACCTTTGCATTTTAATTTTATCAACTTATTAAACAACGTATACGATGGCTCCTGCTAGAGATGAAAACCTGCACAACCTCGCCGTGTTTGATTTTGATTGGTATGGAAGTACATGTCTTGTTAGCGTCCCAAGCTTTTATCTAACTCATCATCAATAGGTCAATGGTCGAGCAAGATAGTGATTATTGGACTTTGATGCAACTCTCACCAGAAACATATCAATGGGTTATGCAAGAGAAGAATACTATCCAATGGACAGATCTCATGTAAGTTTTTGGCTATGTCATGCCTGTTGTATGATATATACCACTGACAGATGGTTACGTTATAGGGGGGCAGCATTATCACGACTTCATGATGACGGTGTCAAGCCTACCGACATTCATCAGGCGTTGGAGAAAATACCATTTGTAGGGGTCTTTTTCTATAATTTATAAGGAGTCGGAGATCTGTTGAGCTGATTTATCGTTGTTAGAGCCCTGCCATGAAGGAACTTTTGGAGAGACTTCATAACAACAACACTACCGTCCTCATCCTTTCGGATGCCAACACTGTATTTATCGATAGCATCTTGAAGGTATGTATAAGGGTGACAAGGTTGTCTACATACCTGCCGCACCATATAGTAACTCAAAGCGAGTAGGCCAAGGGTGTTTCAAAATACATCAACAAAATTGTCACCAATCCAGGAAAATTCACAGAGGATGGAAAGTTGGTAGTCGAGAGATTGATTCCTAGAGACGCACCACAACATAATTGCGGTAACGGCTGTGCGGCAAATATTTGCAAAGGTGAGTTTCCAACTGACAGACATTCTGATGACACTATGCATGTGAAATTCTGAGTCATACCCTTATCTGCAGGACGTGAGTTGACGAAATTTCTTGAAGAGGCTGGTCCTTTTAGAAGGATTATGTATGTTGGTGACGGAAAGGTATGACCAAATACTTGTTGATGGTTGATGATATGGGTAGTCTGCGTCATTTTAAGCTCATAAACTTTTTTTTCAGAATGATTACTGTCCAGCTACTCTTCTTGGTGCCGACGACAAGCTATTTGCCAGAACTGGTAAATCATTGGACGCCTTTTTGAAGGCTAAACCGGAGCTGGCGGACAATCTCCACAGCAAAGTGCAACACTGGAGTGACCCACAAGAGATACTTACCTCAGTCATCAGCGAGAAATGGTAAACTCGCCGGTCTACAAGACAGAAGTTTAGAGTCCAGTAGAAAGCAATAATATTATTTAGATATCCGACTAAAAGGGGCAATTGAGCAACTAAAGTCTGAAGGTTCAGCTGGTAGTATGTCCGCACCAGGTGTGTGTCATGCCCACTGTCCAATTCGCTTAGAAAGGTCCAACGGTCCGTTTATAGTAGCTGTTTGTGGGACAAGCAAACTCCGTAATCTCTATAGTGATTCGAGGTTGCTCCATCACTCTGAGAAGTTTATTCTTGGAGGCGCAGTTATAATTATGCATCTCTATCTATAAACAAACTAAGGATTCAATGGCTCGTCAATGTACTTGTATGTGATGAAAATGGATAATGGGCTGCATGTAAATTTTACCATATATATGTGGGTCTGCAATTGACAAATGTAGATGTCAAATTCAGTAAATAGTGCGCAGCTGTTTCAAAAGGAAACTATCGGTCGCGTAGCAAAAAAACAGGTCTGTGCGACAACTATGCCTGTGTGCTACCAATGCTGAAATCTTATAAAATCCTTGGGCTGAGCGCACCAACTTTTGGTCTCACTGCTACACCATGACAGACCAAGGTATACCATCCACGCAGGAGGAATCCAAATTGTCCTCAAGCGCATCCTCAGATTCTATCATTGCTGAAGACATAGAAGAAAATGGTACAGTCGAGCAAGCGACTATATGTGAAGAAGATTTGATTGAATTGGCTGTCTCTACTAATGCAGAGAAAGACGCCAGTGTCCTTGCCCCTGCAATCATCGTTCCTCAAACTACCAAACAAATTTCTCTCTATTGTCGACTGAGATCGTCCATACAGCAATTTCTACTGAATATCCTTGCTCTTCTACCAGATGAAGTGATATATTATATCATCGTTTTACGGGACTTTTTAAAATGGATGTGGAGACACAAATTTGTTAGCTTTATCATGGCGGTGGCTGGAGCTATCGCCATTGGCCATTTTCAAATCAAGAAGATTCAAACCAAAAATCGGACAATCCCTGAAAAAAGTGTCCTTAACATCGATTGGCATACGGTGGTTAGTAATCCGCAAAAAAATGGCAATCCATTTCTGAACTTTGCACCGCCATTTTTGCCATTTTTACCTCCAGCTTCAGGAGGTATGATAGCTGCGCATGAAGTAATTGAAGCCATTTACAATGCCGCAGAAGACAAACGAATTGTAGGCTTGACTTGTGACTTTACGATGAATCCCGACCCTGGCCTCCTTTTAGGACCTTTGGCAGCCGGTACTTCCATGACTATGGATGTGGCTCAAGAGCTCAGGAAGGCTGTTGAAACATTCGTTAAATCAAAACCTTCCGAAGCAAAAGTGATAGCTTTTGCGCCTGAATTGTGCCAAAATTGCTATTATGCTGCAACTGCATTCAAAGAGATATACATGCAGCCGTTCGGTGAGATATCACTTCATGGCAGAAGACTACAGAGATTTTACTACAAAAAGCTGTTGGATAATTTGAATATTACCGCCATCTCCCACAAGAGTTCTGAAGCAAAGGATATATTCGATCAATATACTGCATATGAAATGAACGCTGAGTCCCAACATGCAAATTGGGAATTAATGCACAGCCTCGATCAGCAGTTTTGGAATGATATATTAACCTCTCGCAAAAATATATTGCTGAAGAAGGCAAACATCACTGATGTGGAAGATTGGAATGTCTGCAATATAACAGGACCAACTTTATCAAGCTTGGACGCCAATCTTCCAGAGTTTGATCTCGGGGATTGTGTTCCACATAACTGGAAGCTTATTCTAAGGGACCGCTTCAAGTCTATTGCAAAATTTGGCGTCATGTACGATGAGGATGCCATAAAGCATGGGCTGATTGATCGGTTGAGCTATCCGAGGGAAATACTATCAGAGTTCAACTCCTATGGCAAGACTTTGGACATACGTCCCTACATCAGGAGAAAAAATGTAGGCAAGGAAATTGATGCTAAGGCAGCTGTTTTCGCATCACAGAACATTGTAGTAAGACAAAAAGGAAGTGATGTTACCACAACTATTCGCAAATTACCAGACATGGAAAAAAGAAGGCAGAGTTTGAGAAGTAGACGTGCCTTAATGAACAAGTCAGTATCTCGTACAGCAGCGGCCCAAGCATCAGCTACGCCGGTAAACAGTACCTCAGCCGTGTCAAATCATAATAGCTCATCCATTTATATCTCTAAAATCAATATTGATGACGGACTAGTGGAAGGGCCGACTTTGCGGTCATGGATCCACAGCATCGAGAAAGCAGCTGAAAATAATGACGTTAGCGCCATAGTCATTCGTATCGACTGCCCTGGAGGCCAATTTAGGGCATCTGATTCCTTAGCTGAAGCTATACGATACGCCAAACTTAGAAAGCCAGTAGTCACAAGTATAGGAAGCATGGCTGCCAGTGGCGGATATTATATCGCAGTACCCACAGATAGAATTATAGCCAATCCGGCCAGCTTTACTGGCAGCATAGGCGTAACTAGCTATAGTTACGATCTGTCGAAATTTTTAGAGATTCTAGGAGTTAACTTCGTTTCCATGTCGACAACGGGCGTCTCGACATCCATGTTCCAACCTGCTAGTGAAGAGCAGTCGGAAGCAAGGGCAGCCAGAGTGCAATATCTGTACAAAAAATTCGTGCAACATATTAGTAAGCACCGAAGTATCTCTGAAGAGCAGTTGACCAAGTTTCTGGCAAAGGGAAATCTATTTACAGGAGAACAGGCGCTTTATCTAGGCTTGGTGGATGAGCTCGGTGGTTTGCATGAGGCGAAAGCGGCGGCTTGCAAGCTAGCAAGACAAAAAAGGTCAAAGGATTTACCAACACTCAAATGCGAGTGGTTACCAGAGCATAAGCTTTCCTTCCGAAAGGCTATATCGTCTGCGATCTCAGATCAAATCCAAGCCATGTAGAGAAATTTTAGTTGTAAACCATAATTTTTGCTAGTAATTGGGGCCTTAGCGTTAATGCCTTGGACCATACACATTTTAGCGGAGGTCTAAACTGGAATATTACTTTTATGCTGGGGGGTAATGGATGCTCTCACAATTATAGCTACAAACCAGGGTTTGAAATAGTGCATATTCTCTTCTAGAAACACGATACATTAAACCTATTTATACAATATAGTAAGTTGAGAAACCCTTCATTTGATTAATTGCATGTTACTCCGCAAATCCCTGGGTTAGTAAACGCCAAAGTAATAGTGTGAAATCCATCGTGATCACTCCAATCGCGTTATTGCCCTATTTCATTAGTGTACTCGATCTATGGTACCTAATTAGCACGTGAAGATTTTGACAGTCTTCCAAACTGAACACGTTGCAACACGCGACACCAGCAAATAGACTTTTTAGTTTTCTGCCGTGAAGCCCAAACCACCAATTAGGATCGCCGGTCGGTTACTAAAACTGGGAGATCAAACTATGATTGGCTATCTGACCCCCATAACACTCCAAAAAGATCAGATGTTGTTTAGCTGGTACAACAGAATTCATCGCAGCCTCGAACTACAGCGAACTACATTTTAACATTAAGCCTTGCCTACCGTGTTCTTTTTTCACGCAAATATATTTTTAAGCACTAAATATCTTTACCCAACGGTTTTGTCCGACCGATTTTTTTCGTGCTGAGTTTTATTATGAATCAGTCCCCAAGTTTAAAAGCTAAATTATTGCTTGCGCTTCCCTTTTCGCCCTTTCTCTCTTCTCGATAATGCCTCCTCAAGTAGCTGAAGGATTGGGTAAGAACGCATTAATGCAAACTCTGATGATAAGTTTTTTTTAAAAAAGCAAAAACTCTAACATGCTATATCTAGAACCACGCACCTTTACTCGTCAAGAGATCTCAGGTCTTAATAACCAGCTTAAGGATGATGACCAAGAAGCTGCAATGATGTTCACCATCATTGACAACAAGGTCTACGATGTCACTGAATTTGTCCATGAGCACCCTGGTGGTGAGCAAGTTCTCTTGACACACGTTGGCAAAGACGCTTCAGGTACCTTATTTTTTCTTTTTAGGTTGCTTTGGGCTTTCCTAATTTTTTTTTTAACTCAAAATTTTTTTTATCCATCAATTTTGTTGGGGGTTTCATTGATATAGATGTGTTTCATGCCATGCATCCAGCTTCTGCTTACGAGGTATTGGCCAACAACTATGTTGGTGATTTGGCCAACGATGTCTCTGTACCCAAGGCAACCAACTCGGTTTTTGCCGCCGAAATGAGAGAATACAGAGATAAACTCCAAGATCAAGGCTATTTCAAGGCTGATAAGGGTTTCTATCTGTACAAGCTAGTTTCAACCGTGGGCCTATCTGTTGTCTCTCTTGCCGTTCTTCGTTACTTTGGTCATTCTACCATTGGCGTTTTGGTATCAGCTGTCATCATGGGTATGTTTTGGCAACAGTGTGGTTGGTTGTCTCACGACTTTGGCCATCACCAAGTCTTTGAGGATCGCTCTCTCAACGACATGGTAGTTGTCTTCCTCGGAAACCTTTGCCAAGGTTTCTCTCTATCTTGGTATGTATGGTGAAATTTGAGTTCTGAGATTGCCCATCATGAGCTAATACCAAATAATTTTTCTTAGGTGGAAGAATAAGCACAATACTCACCATGCCAGCACCAACGTTCACGGCCAGGATCCCGACATCAACACAGCCCCCATTCTGTTGTGGGATGAATATACTTCATCTGATTATTACTCAACTCTTTCAGCTGAAGACAGTGGTTTGGCCAAGTTCATTGCTCAAAACATTATTCCCAACCAAACACGCTACTTCTTCTTCATCCTTGCTTTTGCTCGTCTTTCATGGGCTCATTCTTCGTTGTTGTACTCTTTCAAAAAGGGTGCTCTCAACAAGTCCGCCACTCTCAACTTTTTCGAACGTGCAGCTATCGTCCTACACTGGACTGTGTTTGCTGCTGTCACGTATTTCTGGATTGATACTCCTCTTAACCGAGTGCTTTTCTTCCTTGTCAGTCAGTCCACCACAGGTTATGCTCTTGCTCTTGTGTTCGCCCTTAACCACAGCGGTATGCCGGTCATCAGTGAGGAGAAGGCTGAAGAAATGGAGTTCTTTGAGATTCAAGTGATCACTGGACGTGATGTGAAGAACGGTCTTCTTGGTGATTGGTTCTGCGGAGGTCTTAACTATCAAATTGAGCACCATCTGTTCCCTAACATGCCTCGCCACAACTTGAAGAAGGTTCAACCCAAGGTCATCGAGATCTGCAGAAAGCACAACGTCCCCTATCACCTTACCAGCTTCTGGAGAGGTACTTTGGAGGTGCTGCAAACCTTGGATATTGTCCAAAAGGTGTCCGCCAAGCTCAGCAAGAAGGCTTTCTAAATGACACAACTTTCGGGAAGGGACCATTCTCTTAAATATTGTTAATCTGAAGAAACACACACACACACACACACTCTCTCTCTCATTACTATGTGTGCCGGTGGCACCCCTTGATATCTCACTAATGTAATCTTCTTGCCGTTCGATCTCATCACATTTCGTTTCTCACTTATTTCCCTTTTCCCTTTTTGTTTCTTATGCATGCATACCAATCATTTTAAAAGAGTTTCTTCCTTCATTCTACCCTTTTTTATCTTTAGAGTGACTTGGCGCTCGTCAAGCTACCTGATTAAATTAATGAATGGAACTGTAACATTATAGGTTCGTTGTGATCAATGGATGAGTTTATTTGGACTCGGCGGTTGAATACCCTCGAGTCTAGTATGAGACCGCGGCATTTAAAGTGGGAATTTTTATTACTGATTGTTACGAAAAAGTACAGAATGGGTTACAGAACTGATGATAATTGGAAAATGCTGCGCATTTAGTATTAAGCATTGGTGATAGTAAGGAGACATAGACTTCGGGATGACCGTAGATGGTTTCGATATTCCGAGGGCAGCAAATATAGTATATCTTCAACGACGACTAAATGTTGCAATGGACGAAAATATATAGTCGCTTGAGTGTATTTCAATTTCGTGCTGCTTGTTTACTTTAACTAGTCGCATTCAAGGGCGCTGGCTGAGGAAAGTTCATATCACCTTTTGTCCATGGAGCCATTGGACAATTGGGAAGGGTTAAGTTCTTGAGGTTGCCATATTCGTCAAACAACCCCCAAAAACTCTCGCGAGTCTCGTTGAACATCCATTGCTTCCATGGCTCGTCTTTAAACTCGAACCAAAAGTAAGGGATACCGCGCTTGTTTGCCTCGCAAACATAGTCGTCCATAAAGCGCTGCATCTGAGGAATACCAGGGATAGCACCCTTTACCGTTTCATTGGCGGGGTAGCTCGGCCAGCCAATCTCACTGATGACAGCTGGCTTCTGCACACCAGATGTTTTTGCAAATTTCAAGACTGGATATTGATCAACTTCATAAAAATACTTCCAAGTCCAATTGGCCGCAAGCTCTGCGGTCGTGCCTCCAAAGAACGGATGAACATTATCGAAAATGGCGTCCATATGTGGCATCAATTGGTCCAGGTCATTGATGTCTGTCGTATAGACCGGAATATGAGACTGGCCAGCGTCGGCTAATCCCTTTCGAACAGCTTCCATCTTACTCACGAGGTCGTCAACTGTGGTCTGCTTTCGGAAAATAGCTAGAACGTAGGAGGAATATTTGTAAAAGTAAGCTTTTGTCTCACAAAATGAAGTAAATTCGCCGTGCAAATACTTGCCTTCATTGCCAACCGAAACACCAATCAGCCGATCATAGCCATATTGCTGAGTGGTCTTCCAGAACTCGTCATACTGTCGTTGATAGGTGGTGGAATTACCGTCCACCCAAATTGTCATAATCACTCCCATATCTATACCCAAGGCGTTCATGCCATTGAGTACGAGATTAGCCTGATTGCAGTCCATACCATACAATCTAATTCGCGGAGTGAGCTGGTACAGAATTTTCAAGTCCTCAATCACATCGTTTTGGGTGACAGAACAGCCCAAATCCATTTGGGCACCACGAGGAGTATAGTCCATGCCCCAGAACGAACGTACATAGCTTGGGTTATCCTGAATGGTGGTGTTGCTCGTGTAACTGGTTGAAGGGCCATCATCTGGAGGCACTTGTGCATTGGCAGCGCGGTTGGCTTGCGAAGTGTAGTAATATATCAAGCCACCAATCAAACTTCCAACGAAAAGAAGTCCAATAGCTATACCCCATACCAGCCATAATTTACGCTTTTTTCCAAAGTTAGAAGTTCTGGTTGTCGGCTTTTCCACTGTTTCGTTGGACGAGGCAATGCTTGCTGTATCCATGTTGAAAGTTAAAAAGAAGAAAATAAGGTTGAAGCACAGATACTTAAGCATTTGAATTATGTTTTATAAGCACGGAATATATGCTATTATGACATTTTGCATACTGACATCTTTCCGAGGTCTGTTTATTAAGTGATTGGCGAGGATATGCCGGACAATTGATGGTTGGGGTCAGCCAATCATATTGTTCAGGAGACCATCCAAATTTAGTAATCAGCAAATGACCTCAATGGCCATAAACTTTGCTTTTTGGCTTCTTAGCATTATCTGTTTGCACGTTGACTGGACACTGTTTACTATGAACGTTGACAGTAGCGACCTGGCTGCAGGACAGGATACCAGCTTAGAGTCAAGGTCCTCGACTTCACAGTCCATACTCAGCTTCATACTTGCTCACCTACCTTCATTCCTATACCGTTTGGTGACATTTGCCACTATTAGCATTCCCCTGTTCTTCTATAGAGTTTTGACATGGTCATTTACACTTCACTTAAATTTCACCTCCATCGTTATCATACTAGGTTTTGTGGCTTTTTGTACTTGGCTTATCGTTCGATATCGATTTTTGACAACCTATTCGCGATTGAAACCAATCAAACCTCCAAAACCTGCCAGTTCCTTTGATTTGCATCCTGACGCTACAGACGACCAGGAGTTTATCAAATCCGGTCTCAAAAGCTATCCCGACGAGTTTCTCTCTGCCTTCTTATCCTCAATTAAGATCTTTGGCTACCTGGAGCAGCCAGTTTTTCATGAGCTTGCCCGCCACTTACAAACCAAACGATTGCTGGCAGGGGACACGTTGTTCAAGTCTCCAGAACAGGAACGGTCATTCTACATTGTTGTCGATGGCAATGTACAAGTGTTTATTAAACCAAACATCAATGAGGTGAACAGTGATGATGAAGATGATGACGAGGATAATACTTCAGATACCGACGAGTATGGAAATGAGCGATTGAAGAACCATACCCTCTTGAACGAAGTTGGCGCAGGAGGTACCTTGTCGAGTCTGTTCACCATCTTGTCGCTGTTTAGTGAACATACTAAGCAGCCTAATGCTCCCAAGCCAAAACGATCTAGCCCACCTCGATCGTACAGAGACGGAGATATCAGTCCGGAAGGATCACAGGAAAGTTGGGGACAAGTATTCCGACAATTGGATCAAGCCGATTTGAATGTGGGTTTTATAGAAGGAGTCTCGACCAAACAGGGACTCAAAAGTCCTCCTTTGATTTACAAGCACTTGCAACAGGATGATCTGTCAGATCTTGAAGTAGAAGGAAATGATCGAGTCACCAGTACTGACAATTCCGGTGATAAGCCATTTACAACTACGCATAAGAGGCCATCTTTGATGAAGAAAGCAACATCATATAGACAACAGCGCTCTGTACACCCCGGAATTATTGCACGTGCCACTGTCGACACTACTTTAGCGGTTATTCCAGCGGAGGCTTTCCATAAACTAACACAAAAATTTCCTAAAGCGGCTGCTCACATTGTTCAGGTCATTTTGACCCGCTTCCAAAGGGTCACGTTCCTAACTGGCCACAAATATCTGGGTTTGACCAAAGAGCTTTTACGTGCAGAGAGACTAGCTAACGAATCTGCCAGTTTGAAGCGACTTCCCGAAGAATTTTTCATTGCTGGGGGTTTGGATAGATTGAGACGGAAATTCATCACCGACGAAAAGCCGTTTATAACTGTTGGGTCCGAGTCAGATGAAGCTTCTAAGAATGAGGCTGCACATCGGCCAAGCATCATCCAAGCCATGAATATCTCAGAACACCCGAGTCCGTCCCCGTCGTTGGAGTCCACAAGCAGTAACATAACTGGTGGGCGAAAGTCGAGTAGTAAAGGACAGCTTCGCCGTGGATCAGTTCATCGGTCTAATAATGATTATAGCCTTGAGGATGACAGACATTTAAGAGCATCGGTTATGGCTTGTATATCACAGAGCCTTGGACTACGTTCGTTTTCCGCTGCTGAGCACATCACTCCTCCTAACATGGGCATGAACCGATCTCCACCAACTAGCCATTTAGATGTTTCTAAGGCTCGCTATTTTCCCATGGATCTGTTTTCCCATGCTGGTGTTCTTGATGATTCGGGCTCACCATCCATTGGTCCCATTAGTATGGCTTCTGATGACATTGAGGTCATGTCCAATGCTTCTTCTGTGTCCAACAATGACCATAGCTTTGACGGAAAGTTTAGCTCAACTGTCAATGCCAACGATATCCAAATTCTCTATTACCCTAAAGATGCCGTTCTAGTCAAGGAGGGAGAGCACAACCGCGGCTTATTCTTTGTCATTGATGGTCTGCTCGAAGTCAGCATGACCCCCGTTGATGGGGAGGATGAGCCACAAGCTGCAGCTCGCCGTCCCACCAACACTAACAGCTCTCGCGGTTCTCGACGACGTCGATCAAGTCAAATGAAGTTCCCGCTGACAAGCAACAATTCATATGTTGATGATCCTTTTGCAACAGCCGCACCTGATCCCTCGGAGGTTTACAACGAAAAGAAAAAGTCAGCTGAACCCAATGAAGCACAGCAAAGACGCACTGTTATGTCGGAGGCGCCAGCTGGTCGCTCATATGACGACAAAGATGGCGATAGTAAACGGAAGAGAACTAGAAAATCACTGTTCACAATCAAGGCTGGCGGTATGGCAGGCTATTTGGCTGCCATGAGTGGATACCCAAGTTTCGTGGAAATCAGGGCAGCCACAGATACCTTTGTCGGCTATGTTACCAAGCAGACTCTAGAGCGTATCGTCGATCGCAATCCTATTGTGATGCTCACATTGGCACAGCGTCTTATATCTATTCTCAGCCCTCTGAGTAAGTTGGACTGCGTAAGCTATGATTCAAACATATGTAGTGAGCTAATTGAGACTTGTCATATGAATATCTAGTTCTGCATATCGATTTCGCTTTGGAATGGGTACAAGTACCCGCTAGCCAAATCATATATCGCCAAGGGGAACCAAGTAATTCCATATACATCGTTCTAAACGGTCGTCTGAGAACCATATCTGAAAGAAAAGAAGGTGGCATCGACATCCTTGGCGAATTCGGTCACGGAGATAGTGTTGGCGAACTTGAAGTTTTAAGTAAGCATGATTTCAGGAAATGGAAATTTTACATGTGCAATTTCGTAGCGACTAACGACTTGATGTTTATTTTGCACCTCAGCTGGCACGTCAACGCCATCAACGCTTCACGCTATTCGTGATTCAGAGCTTGCACGTATGCCTAAAACATTGTTCAATGCACTGGCAGTAAGACATCCTGAGATCACATTGCAGATATCGAGATTGATCGCTTTACGTTCTCGACAGCTGGTCATCAAGTCACAGAGCCCTCAAGGAGCCATTGTGCCAACTTTCAACCTTTCATCCAAAGATACTAGTCCAGTTGCGTCTATTCAATCTACGTTCACAAACAATAAGTTCCCAGAGTTGTTTGGTCGAAACAACGTCAACTTGAAGACAGTAGGAATCATACCTGTATCGTCATCTGTTCCCGTCACTGCGTTTGCCGAGAATTTAAGAAACGCACTTGTCAACAGTGTTGGAGCAGAAACAGTTCTGCTCAACAGTGCGACAATTATGTCGGTGATGGGCAAGCACGCATTCTCGCGTATGGGTAAGCTCAAATTGATGTCTTGGTTGGCAGACCAAGAGGAGAAGGCTCGCATGGTGCTGTACCTTGCTGATGGTGGTGTGACATCTCAGTGGACCAGAACATGCATTCGACAAGCCGATTGTATTCTGCTTGTCGGTTTGGGTGATGGTGACCCGGCTGTTGGTGAATATGAACGATTCTTAATCAACATGAAAACCACTGCTAGAAAGGAACTGGTTCTTTTACATGGCGAGAAATACTGTGCTTCAGGCACCACGCAAGAATGGCTCAAAAACCGATTATGGGTCCAAGCTCATCACCATATCTTTATGCCCATGCGCCAGCATTTGGGCCTCAGCACTCACCAAGGGCCTGGACCAGCGTGGCTAAGAAATCATGGACGAAAAATGACGGCCGGATCCATCAACATGCTCAACAATGTCAAGGGTCAAATTGAAAAGTATTATGGAGCTGTGCGCGTTCCAACGTTCGGTCGACTGCTGGTGCTCAAAAAGGACGGAGGTGGTCCTGTCAGTGGCGTATCCAGTGGGACGCGAAACGACTTTTCTCGACTGGCCAGACGACTGTGTGGCAAATCAGTGGCCCTAGTGCTTGGAGGTGGAGGTGCTAGAGGTATTAGTCATATGGGAGTGATCCAAGCTATCGAAGAAGCTGGTATACCTATTGATATCATTGGTGGTACTAGTATAGGCGCGTTTGTAGGCGGATTGTACGCTATGAACACCGACCTTGTATCAACCATGGCTCGGGCTAAAATGTTCTCAGGTAGAGTGGCCAGTGTATGGAGACAGCTCATGGATGTGACTTATCCAGTCACAGCATGGACGACGGGCCACGAGTTCAATCGAGCGATATGGAAGTGTTTTGGCGATAGCCAAATCGAAGACTTCTGGTTACCTTATTTCACTGTTACCACCAACATTACTTACTCTCGTATGGAAGTTCATACCGCTGGTTATGCATGGCGGTATGTCCGCGCTTCCATGTCACTCTCAGGCTATATGCCTCCTATCTGTGATAACGGAAACATGTTGGTCGATGGCGGATACATGGACAATCTTCCGGTGACAGTAGCCAAGAGCATGGGCGCAGACATCATCATTGCTGTGGATGTTGCTTCTGAGGATGATACTAGCCCCGTGATGTATGGCGACTCGTTGAGCGGCTGGTGGGCTCTTCTGCAAGGTTGGAATCCCTTTAGAACTTACAAAATTCCTAGCATTGCCGATATTCAGAGTCGATTGGCTTATGTGAGCAGTGTTGCTAAACTTGAAGAAGCCAAATTGACAGACGGTACACTGTACATCAAATTACCAGTTCAGAAGTTTGGAACTTTGGAGTTTGGAAAGTTTCATGATATCTTTTCTATTGGCTATGATGCTGGAAAGGAACTCACAAACAATTGGCGCAAGTATGCTACTGGTCGTTTGGAGCATACGGACAAGCATCAAAAAGGCACTGAAGTCAAGGGTAATGCTAGTAGACGCAACAGCATTTAAGGCACTGGAGTGGAAGTGTCTCTCATTTTTTTCTTTTACATCTTTGCCTCATTTTATTCCCCATAATATATAACACAAGCATGTAAATGGCTACCTCTGTCTAAAGTAAAACGTTACTGTCATTGGAGGATGTCTGTGAATTCATCTACATCTCACATATTAAAAATAAAAACTTTTGCTTTTTACGATTTACATTGTGTGAATGTCCTTCGTTGCTTTTTGACCCAACTCTTGGATCTGCTGAAGAACAGCTATGTCTTGCTCAGTATATACATTGCCTGATTTGAGCGCCTTCATAATAGTATCTTGGCCTTTCTCGATGATCTCTGCATATTCCCGAAGGTTGTTTGCAATCAACTTTGCGGTTATTTGGCGCACAATCTTAGGCACGAACTTGCCGGATGCATGCAGAGGGCAGTTGTATAGAGCTTGGAAGCAAATGAGAACAACCAAGTGTAGAACCAACGGAGCTGTAGCAGCATCCTGGACATTACAACTTGCCAGCTGGTTCACAAGATTATCACTGTTACTTTTTAGTTGCTGTGCTCTGAATTGTTCACTGCTGTCTATTTGGATATCGATGCTCGACATCAGATCTTTGACGAGATTCAAAAATTCCTCACTGGGCTAGAGGAATAAATGAATTAAAAACTGCAACGTCCTGATCCTATCATACAATATCTGACTACCTTTCCGGCAATGGCAATGGTTCGAGCCTTGCTTGCATTTTCTCGATCAGAGTCAGTCATGCCATTTATGAGCTCGTCTCGCTGCACGTCTTGCAACCCAATTTTCAATCTGCCATCTAACTCCTGGTCTAGTGCTGGTACAAAAGTTTTCCTATCCTGCATGTACGCTGACAAAACAATCACAACATCTACAAGATCTTGTCCCAGTGTACGCAGCAAATGCTTTGAAAGACTACTTTGGACGTTGGAGTCTGCGCATTGATTATATCAATAGGCATACAGGGACGGTTAATCACAAAATTATAGCAGAATACGTACCGTCAAATACAGATGTTCCTTTCATGTAAAGCTGAAATCGACACCACGCCTCAGACAAGATAATGTTCAAAAGTCCAGCTTTAGGCTTAGATTCCATGAGACTGCTTGGATCATTACTCGGCAAGTATACGGAATCAAGCATTTTGGTATACTCTGATTGAGCTTGGTTGGAGAGTTTCTCTACAATCAAGTCTGCCAGACCAGGTTCTGAGACTAAGCTGCCGTGTTTGTTCAACGTTTCCACAAGCTAATATGTGTGTCATTACATTGACTAAATTGTATGCGTTATGATAGCGATGTCAAGCTTACCTCTTCTTTATCAAGTTTTTCCTGTTCATGTGAAGCTAGTCGTCCCCGCTTAGAATTTTTTGGCAGTTGCGAATTATTGATTTTGGCCCTTCTTGCTCCCAAAGCTTTCAGTTGCATATGTTGTCGTAAAGTTGCGTAAGCTTTATCAAGCCACTCGTTGCTTGTGACATAAGTAGAACCCACAACAACAAGTCGATCATCCTTCTTTTCATCCGCAATACTGGCCAGTAATGTTGCTATGTCTGTTGGGGATAAAACAGAAGGTACCAGCGTTGCAACGTTGATGCATTGATTGCCGCTGCCCAAGATCTCATCTATCTCTGCACTCATTATCAGCTTTACATTCAAAGTTACAGCACAGCTGTCTAAGAATTGGATATCTGGAAAACGACTGACAAGAAAATCCTTTGGAGTAGCGTTGTACAGATGATAGGAATTCAATCGTTTGTAGTCTGTCAGGGTGGAAAGCATGAATGCATTGTTAGAATGATCGACGTAGAGATATCAGTAAGTTAAATCCCTACCAATATAGTCGTTGGACGCAACGAACTGACTAAGCTTTGATTCCTGGTCCTCTCGATAGGCGTTTGGCACAAACAGGGCATTTTCCCGTCGACCTCGCGTAAAACCTCCCACGTCCTCCGCCTTTATGATGTGCTCAAACAAATCTAAAGTATTTACGAAAAATCAGCTGTTTGTTACACTCAAATCACATCTGCATGGTTCGTCTTCGCAACTCCCATACCGTAAAACAAAGCTGTTGGAATTTCAATATTATCTCTATGTAATTTTTGCACAGCAAGCGGCCTAATTTTGCAAATCTGCTCAGCCAATTCTTCCAAAAATACGGGTTATCTTCGTTTGTACTTACTCAATAGCATCTTTCAAGGAATGCCGTAACTTTGCTAGGTTGGTGTCTATGTAATCATCGCTCATCAACAGGCCGGGTGATGAGACGGCTTTACTGGTAGAGATATGGCCCTCCTTGACCGCCGAGTCGGCGAGCTGAAACTGAAGGTCAACAAATGGGTAGATCAGAAAGCTGACAGTAAAAATTAATCACCATACTTGTTGTATAAATTGATAAGGTAAACCAAGCGATTGGGCTTTCACAGTCAGCGACAGGTAACCATTTTTTGCAATATCATGATCGATATCCTGCACAATGGCGTTTTGCCTTGGCACTGTCAAAATGTGATCATTGGTCACAGTCCAGCCTTTGTCCTGTTTAAATTTAGAAAGAACCGAGATCACAAGATCTCTTTCCACATTAAGCTTGGACGCAATGTCAAACACTCTTGCTTGGCCTGTTATTGTCAGATTCGACGTATGATAGAGGGTGCGATACGATCAAGAAGCGTTGACTCACCTTGTTGCTCGTCCAGACGAGAGGCGATAGTGCTTGCAATGTGCTCTTCGGTCATGATGGCATTTCCAACTGAATTGATATGAACATTGTGGAGGTTTCCTTGGTCAATGCCGTTGATGAGCAGCCGGGCCAGGAGTTCGTGTGGTAAAGCCATGGAAAAGCGTGGCGGTAATAAAGTCCGGCCGGGCGGTGTGGCAAATGGGTGAGGCGTGAACCAGCCAGCCAGCAATTGGAGTCAAAATAAAATTTGGCAGTAAACATGTTCGGGGAACGTTTTTTGTTAAAACCGATACTATCGAAATGACATTATAAACTAAAATGTGTATGCTTCATGTTGATAAAATATTGCCATAGGCTATTAGCCCATTCAAGTGGTTTGCCCGGCCCCGGGTGCTGCCAAGCATGGATGAGACCCAGGATCTGGTATTACCATACCAAGTTTTGGTGTCACAAATGACATTATAATTTTATTCAGTCCATTTTTATTTTTGTGAATCAATTTCCCTTCTTCTTTTTTTTTTTTTTTTGGTGGCCAAATCCTCTAGTTTAAACACTCTAAAAAAATGGCTCACGATTTTGGCCATATACTCAACAATATGTTCCTGTTGATTACAGTCCTACTGTCACTGGTAGGATGGGTTGTCACCTTTGGCGCGGCTTGTGCTGTCGGTACCGCACTGGCTGATGGCTACCCAACCACTTGGTGGATTGTCATCTTCGAATTACTGCTCATTCTTGGCGTGTGTCTAGTCGTTATTACTGATACTATGCTTCATTATCGCCATGTGGTATGTTTATTTTGTGATATTTTTCTTGCTTTCTCATCAGGCATGCTTACCAACCATTGTTGTAGATTTTGACCTTCCTCGCTGTTAGCATTGTGTACCTGACCAGCAACCTTTCCGCTTTTGTTCCCAGCCCATATAGCGCCGGACGAGCTTTATCTGCTGGTATGATCATTATGATTATTATGCAGTTCTTGTGGGTGTTTGTATTTGGCAGCCATGAAGATTCATATATTGCCAACGCTGCTAACGGTAATGGCCGTAATGGCGGTATCCGTACTGGCAACGGCCTTGGCCTTGGCGCTGGTAATGGTACTGGACTCAACACTGGCAATGGCAACGGTCATGGTATGGGCTTTGGAGCCGTTGCCGCCGCTGCACCCGCTTTCTTTGCAGGCAATCGTGCCGAGAAGGAGGAATTAGAGAGCAAGAATGCTGGTCAGTCTGTGCCCTTGGGAAACGTCGGTTACCCTGAAATGAACGGTCAGAACGGCGGCGTGTATCAGGCTAACCATCCCGCACAAACCTTGGCACCTGCTGGTGCTGGTGCTGGTGCTGCCGCCGCTGGAGCGAGCTCAGCCCCATCTGGCGGAGTAAGCGGAAGCGCGTCTCCTTTGCAATATAATGAGCAGGTTACTGCTCTTCATGCTTGTGAGTGGCTTAATTTGGTGTTTCTGAAATGCATGATGGTATCAAAATAACTAAAACAACTACTCTTTTTTTAATTCTTCGAAACAGACCAAGCTAACCCTGACGATGCTACTGAGCTCAGCTTTGCCAAGGGCGAAACTTTGGAAGTTGTTGAACGTAAGGGCAACTGGTGGCAAGCAAGAAAGGAGGATGGTACCATTGGAATTGTTCCTTCCAACTATGTAAGTATATTCAAATATGCTTTTTTGTCGATATGTATATTATAAATTTCTCTTTACTAACCAGCAACCATTTTTATTAGTTTGCCAACTAAATGGCTAAAAGTCATTCTTTCCACCTCCCCACTATATCACTTTTTGTTATTTTTTTTTTTGGCTTCCAACCTCTCGTACATTTTATAACGTTGCTGAAACCAAAGCTGCCACCCATCATTTTGTGCAAACATTCTCATAGTTACAATCTCCTTAGTTGCTAGTGTAATGCCCTATTGACAATATCGTCATTGATATAATATATAATATGAATACTTTTATAATCTATGATGTCGCATAACATATCTATGTGTTAGTAGTAGGTGGCTTATTTACAATTGGTAATTTAAGAAATTTGCGAACGGCTGGCACTCGGAAGCAGACATTTTGAGCAACGCTATATAGCGAGGAAGATGTCCAATAAATACACAGTGCCATTGGAGCCTGGGCTGCGATTGGGATGATGGCGAACGATAAACCTCTAAAAACGTTCTGTAGCGCTTTCTGCCGGAACGATTGAGTTTTGCCTCGCGCATTCATTGAATTGAGTTCTACGTTTAAAAAGTTTGACATGCCAATAGCGATCGGAAATATCATGGTAGGATCCCTAGCAGTCAAATCAGTCACCCAAGCAAATCCTCCAGAGCTCAAGCTCTCGAACGTTTCGGGTGCCAGTACCATTCCACGAAGACTGAACGACATGCAGACGAAGAGTGGGATCTGAAACCATGGCAGCAGGAAGCTCTTGATCGGCCGGCAATCATTTTGAGCGTAAATTTGCTTTACCTTTGCCCGATACTGAAGAAGACGTTAGTTATGCGAAAGATGCATTTCTTTGTGAGAGACATGCGCATTACCTGTTTCTGCAACTCCATGTTGTACCTCTCATACTCCCAACCTTTGATCTTGCCTTCTCTGGCAAGCTGATTTTTTAACGTTTCACCCCAGCTTTGCACAATGGGTGCCGCTGCCAGCATACGGCCAATGGCTCGTTGTTGGTATACGGCAATAGGGAGGGTCAGGGCTGAGCGAAGGCATACTGTAGCGGTAACAATGGACGCCCACCATGGGAGTCCAGTTCCATGAAACGTTTCTATGAATTGTTGGTTGGCAGCTATCATTGTCTGAATAAACTCTGGTGTTTGCGAAATGGCTTGCTCAGGCACACTCGCGTCAGTGGAAACGCATCGGTTGTTACAGTATACAGCGATCGGTAACGACTGAACGGTACGATATCTGTTGACCGGAAGCGATGGTATTATCGGCCGTCTTAGCGGTTGCTTCACCAATGTCAGAGCTGACATTTGACGGCAATGACTGTTTGGTTTGCAAGTGTCAAATGAGAGTATGACTGTTTCACGCACGGCAAAGTGCCGTGACTTTGAAAATTATCGGCACGCCTTTTGCCTGGTTCGACCTCACTTCACTTGCTGTAAGGTGAATACCGCAACTCTGTTTATTTCCTCTCATGGTTATTTTGTCGAAAGCGTCTCGCATTGCCTTCTTCACGCTCTCCATAAAACCGTCAAGTCAACTGTATACACGAATCTTAACGCCACTTCACCCCATTGCAGCGAGTCATCTATCCACCACTTCTATGTAAGTTCAACCTACGCTAAAGTCTTCAAACACCGAGCACTCTTTGCTAACATCACTGCTTTTGAAGCCGACCAATAATGAAAGTATACACGAGAATGGGCGATAAAGGTTGGTCTCAAGATATAACAATGCTATGATTATAAGAGTCTCATCAACTAGCGTGGTACCAGGCACTTCTGCTCTTTATACAGGAGAACGTCGGCCGAAAGACGACCAGATATTTGAAGCCTTAGGCAAGTTAAGTTGAATAGACAACAAGGGTCAGATTTTGACCGAGAAATCAGAGTTCTGATGCAGTTTGATTCATTATCATTAGGTACGACTGATGAATTGACTTCACATCTTGGGTAAGCCCAGTCGTATTATTCACATGCAAGTGAAGGGCACGGTATTGATTACGTACAATAGTTTGGCCAGAGAGTATTGTGATGTACAGAACAACGGTCTTTCAGAGAAGCTTGAAGTGGTAATTTGAACTTTTCGAGTGTTGAATGGCTACATGATGTGCTATTTGTTGACCGCTTACCTTTCAGATTCAATGCTTATTGCAAGACATAGGCTCCAACATTGCAACACCCAAAGGTGGCGCGAATGAGTTCAAAAGAGGTAATTTATCAAAATTAATAGTTGTAGGCTCATATAAAGCTAAATTCACTTGGCTTGACAGAGCGAACAAAGTTTGATGAGAACGGTTCGCATGTGAAGGATCTTGAAGATTGGATCGATGAATTGGATCGTCAGCTTCCCCCTTTGAAAAACTTTATTCTGCCGGTGAGAGCAATCTCCAGTTTTTTCTACAATAGTTCTTCTTTATCATGCTGATATATTACGGATGTAGTCTGGAGGTCTTGCTGCTTCCACACTTCATATCGCTCGGTCTGTATGTCGTCGTGCTGAGCGAAGAGTGCATCCACTTGTCCAAATTGACGCGGCTGATGCCAGTACAGGGAAATATCTTAATCGGTAGGAGGATCTTGATTTCTCATTGCCTATGACAACTTGATATGCTAACATATGTGGTTGATCAGATTGAGCGACTATCTATTCATGGCAGCGCGGTATGCTGCCAAACATGAAGGAAAGGAGGAAACTGTGTACAAAAAGCCAAAATCATCTTCAGATTAAACAGTCAATACTGATGCAGCTCTAGAACTACATGCAAATTTCATTTTACCAGCAAACTGCTTTCTGATAGCCATTGTTACCATCAATCTTTTATTAAATGCATTTATCATGGTATGCCACATAGTGTATTTGTTCATGGTTGTCTTCAGAAGGTTTGAGTATGCGCAAGGTTGGAGGCATGTATTTGAACTGAGGTGAATTGAACAACAATCGCTTTTGGCATTTGTGGCATGTAGCTGTGAATAGATCATGGTGGCTCGCAATCCAGTTCTGTATCATGAGTTAGAAGAAGCACCTATGGTAGACTGATATGGTCGATTGACTTACCAGCACACAATATATCGCTTTCTGAGAGCTCTTTTTCGCTATCTCATCTAGCCTCTCCAACGCCAGAATATTAATCTTTGAAAAGACTGAATAGTCGGAACGTTCCCATAATGGTTTCTGCGTAGAATAAAATGTCAAGCCAACTGAAACGTTTGTTGCTCCCTCTTAATCCTAGTCACCAACCTCTTCTCTATATGCAACGATGCAAAAATTATCAAACACCACTCCATCTTTCTCTATATCATGTTGAACGCTCAAGTATGCCTTCATGACATGTGGAATGGAGATCTATAAGCATAACATGATCAGTAGTCGGCTACGACGCGCATGAACCGCACCAACGCTGTATTACCTCTAAACAACAGGCTGAACCAGTCAGGGTGTTGCTTTCCTCTACAGCGTAATGAATTCTAGCGTTTTTAGATAGTGAACTTGTCTTGATCCAGTCATTGACGAAGGCAGTAATCATGCTAATAATGGATGATCATTGAGTGTCTGGCCGGCCTGAAAATTCCATGTGCACAATCAAGGACTTACCCCGACTGTGACGCCGCGCCCTTTCCCTTTGTATCTAATCTTTTTGGGTCTCTATCCTCGGAAATCTCATTGACTCGTTTCAGGGTATATTTGGTTGCAGTTGTGATTTCTCTGTCAGAGTGGTGTTGGTTACGACATAGATTAAGATTGAAAGCGGATTTCACCAGGAAATACCTTAACAGAAATGAAGCGTTTTGTTTCAAAGCCGAACCAAACTCCTTGTTCGTATCGCCCATTTCATTACCCTGAAGATCGTCATTCAAAAAGTCCATAACGTCGCTGGATTCTTCCCTATGACAAAACACTTGGTCATTGTTACTCACAAAACAAATGCCTGAAGAGGTGTTCCTACCTGGCAATACTATCTATATTAAAAGTCTTTGCCGCTGAGATATTATGTGCATATTCCAAGACGCCTGTAGAGAAAGGATCAGGGCACACATCACTGCTATGGCGGTAGCGATATGTGCTTCTTACCCTGTGCTCCGTCTACTTCGGTACCAAGCCTTCCAAGAACTCCTTTTACCGTTCTCAGTCTTTCATTGAATATTTGTGGAAATTCTACTGTTCTCGATTCTTCCGTTGTTACTCGACACAAGTGCCTCACTGACGCGCGGGTATCAGCCAACTAAAACAGGACACTTAACGATTAGTTGCTGAACTAATGCAAGTGGCAGCGGTTATGTGACAAATCTACTTTACCGTTTCTAAAAGTTCGTCAATTTTGGCAATACTATCCGCAGGTGCTCGGGCGTCACTCATTGTAGCAAAGGTAGGAAAGGACCGTCGAATGCCAACCTTTAAAATTATCAGAAATCATTGGGCAATTTAGAAGAAATTGTAAAAAGTTTTATTTCTTTAATAAAAACTGTGACGTTGCCTAGTATTTTTCAACGCTTTTCGCATTTCTTGACTCATACAAAAGGCGCAGACAGATCTTTTTGCTCAATAACAATTTCTGACAAAGCAATGTCTGACAACGAAAGAGATCCAGTTCAAGATCCCATTGAGGATGAAGAAGAAGTGAGTTTTGCTTGCAACTGCACACCCATGATGCTTGGTTTTCTGACCATTTCGCTTTTATTAGCTTGACTTTAGCAGCTTGAAAAAGAAGAAGAAGTCAAAGAAGAAGGTTGAATTCGAAGATGTCGACCAAGCCTCTGAGACTGCCACTCCCGAAAACGAACCAGCTGATGGTGAGTGTCCTCAAGCGATAGTGTTGGGCTAGTAATGTTGGACTTACATGTTTGATTCTTAGATGCTGAAGAAGATCCTGAACAAATGTTTGCCGATTTGAAGATGAAAAAGAAGAAGAAGAAGGTCAAGTCAGAGGTATGTCGATTGATTCATATACCCTTCTTATCAATTTAGATATGAATCTCATCATGTTTTTGCATCCATAGGATGCTACTGAAGAGAACGACGTTGCTGCCGCTCCTGAGGAAGACCTCGACTTTGGCGAATTAAAGAAAAAGAAGAAGAAGAAGAAGAACATGGCAGAATTCGAAGCTGAGCTCGGCGATGCTGCCGAAGGTGATGATGTTTTTAACGGAGAGGACGAAGCCGCCAAATCCAAGGATGGTGAAGAATCATGGATCAACAGCGACCGTGACTACACTTATAGCGAGGTACGACAAATCCTATGAAATTTGATTGTTTGGAGGGAACGAGCAACCTTACTGATTTTTTCTCCATTAGCTTCTTAGCCGTGCATTCAAGACGCTCCGACAAAACAACCCAGAGCTTGCTGGAGAGAAGAAGCGATACACCATCGTTCCACCATCAATTCACCGTGAAGGTAACAAGAAGACCATCTTTGCCAATGTGGCTGATATCTCCAAGCGGTTAGTATTAGATATAGGTGATTTCAATTTCTTTCATACAAATTTGGTGCTGATACTTTAACTTCCATAGAATGCACCGAAATCCAGAGCACGTTATTCAATTCTTGTTTGCTGAATTGGGTACCAGCGGTTCCGTTGATGGTGCTCAACGACTGATTATCAAGGGTCGTTTCCAACAAAAGCAGATCGAAAACGTTCTTCGACATTACATTGTAGATTATGTTACATGCAAGACTTGTAAATCGCCAGACACTATCCTGCATAAGGATAACCGATTGTATTTCGTACAATGTGAAGCCTGTGGTTCATCAAGATCAGTTACTGCTATTAAGACTGGTTTCAAGGCCCAGACTAAGGAAGACAGACGTGCCGCCAAGAGAGTTTAAAAGCTGTAACAATCACCTAACAACGTTTTTAAAAGAAAGAACAGATTCGCATGTGCATAAAATAAGAGGCGCATTTTCATTCTACAAGCCTCAAATAAAAAAAAAGCAATGGAACGTAATAATCCAATAAGCAGATCTTTCAAAACAGCTGTTGTGTTGTATGTAGGCAACAACATGACTATATGTAAGAGACGTGTGTTGCTCATAGGAGTTATGCGATTAGCCCTGCTTCAAAGTGTGTACCAATTGATGTGACTATGAGCTGAGCTGATCGCGGCAAGGATGTGACGCGCTTTGATAGCTCGCTTGCTAATTTATCAATGAAAAAAAAGCCCAGTCCCATTCAATGTCCATTACTGCTGAGCATGCTGGTGCATTCGCCTTGTGAAAGTGATGCGCCTGGCTGGAAATCAGAGGCTAGCATATGGGCCAACTGCATCAACATTCTACTTGGACTGTTAGGTAATGGTCGCTGCTTTGTCCAACCTGTTGGCATATTATCACCCTACTTTTGCCCCACGCATATTAACTCCTGCTGAAACTTTTTCACTGGCGCCACACAATAGAAGAAACGCTGAACAATGAAAACACACCACGATATAGAAATAGAAAGCATAGTATTTCTGGTCGCAAAGCAAACAAAGGTATAATATCAAAAATATGCTTATTTAAAGACATATCCATAGGTGGTGAAGTAACTTTTTGCTTCCTTGTTGTCAATAGCATCAAATTCATACCCTATCGGCAGTGGCATCAGTACGCCAAAGCGAAAAAGAAGCTTTTCGGATGAAGCCAGAGAGCGTAAGATGCAAAAGATATCCCTCAACCTTGCCAATGACATTGCTCGTAGTCTCTCTGTGGGCGACAGTGGAGGTGCACAGAGTCGACACAAACGGAGGATCAGTACCACCAATGATGATACAGACATGTTCATAGACGAAGCAACCACTTCGCATGTTAGCGATTTTTCAGATACCCAAAAACCCAGTCTATTGAATGATGTCGATGTCTCACATGATGGTATCCTCACTAAATCATCCCAGCCTGTTCTACGGTCCATTACCGAGCTCTTGTCCACACAAACATTGTTTGGCAATTCAGATCCGCTGCAACGACAACAGTGGATAATGCAGCAAGCACAGACCAGAGGCATGGATATCGCTCAATTTGAGATGGAGTTACGCCACAAAGAACAGCAACTACAAGCCGCAGTCCTAGCATTGTCACAAAGCCATGACATTCGAGCCGACCCTGATAAAGAGTTCGCATACATGAAGCGTCATTTGGAGCTCATGTCCAAGACTATTGCTTGGATTGAGAATGATCATCAGTGGCCTATAGAGGTAATAGATTTGGAAAGAACGACTAATTTGAAATGGTTTTAACCTGCTAAACGCCGGCTCACTCTGTTCTTAGCAGGTATTCCCAGGCTGGAAATACTTTAAAGATCATATTGAGAAAGTGGCTTCTTATGTCCATGTAAGTAGATTCTCGCACAAAACCATTGACCTTAGCATTCATGCCAATAACAAGTATTCCATAGATGGTAGATGATATGATGAATTTAACAAACACTCGGTTCGAAAGAAGTGACGATCTGTTGACGGATATAAGGCGATTACAAAGCCAACTTGATGATAAAACTCGATTTTATAACGATCATATCATTCAGGGCGGTTTACAATGGAAAGCCATGGGGTTTCCCGGGCAAGAAAGCTTGATAGCGTCAGTCAAAGGGTATTTTCATAGCCTATGCATTGGCCTGGTGAGCGAGCTTCATGTAGCATATGCCACAGTGACCAGCCAGCGAGATGATATTGGCGATCGTGCGTCAGAAGCAGCCTACGAAAAAGTGAGTTTGTTATAGCAAGAACTTTGCAACTACAAGTCTAATGCGGGGTTTCATTATAGATCATGGAAGCTATATTGGAAGGGCTAGAATTCATTGGCAGTTCTATGGCATTTACTGGATTAGGGTCAAGTAAACTGATTACTGGATGTATGGGAGTTGGAACAGCTTATGGGACCCATGTTGCCAGCAAATTAAACTCGCTAATTGAAGAACAACAACCCATGCTGAATACACAGAAGGCGACTACCATGGCTGTAGATCAAGCGAGCAAGAGTCGTAAACCAGTCAGAGTGGACATTGAATTCATGAGACAAATCGAGAACATGACAAGAATACTCGCAGCCATTCAATTGATGCAAGAAATTCACAGCTCTAGCTCTGACTATTACAATAGCGAAGAACGATTGACGGATTTCTTGGACCGTGACAAGATCGGCACAGTAGAAGGATTGACATCGGCTATCATTGATGTGGCTATTCGAGCAGCATCGATCATTGAAATCCATCAAAGTGGACAAAATAATCATCAACGTCCTATCAACATCATGATTCGACCTTCACATGGTCTTGTATATATGGAAGAATCACTGTTTCGCTACACCAGCAAAGTCATGGAGCTGTCGGGACGAGACGCACGCGACGGGTCTCGAATTCAGGTAAAAACTCAATTTTCTAAACGCATATTGCACGCGCGCCAAACATATTAACTTTTTTGAACTCAGCAACTGTACATCAGACTTGAGCAACTGGAGCAGGCTGTTATCGAAGAGTGATTGAAAGAGGAAAATAACTTTTAACAAAGGAAATTCAACATGCCAAATACCGTCTGCCACTGCATTTACTTTTTACATATGGCTTGTTTAGCCTCATTTACACTTACTGTTATTGGCTGATACAGTGGTGATAATAGGCTGACACAGTGGTTATTTTTAAAATCATCAACAGCTGAGTTTGTGTTGTCTTGGCTAAACTACACTGTTCGTTCTCCTACTTCGGCTTTTGTCCCTTGTTTAATAAAAACGTCTTTTTTCCTTCTTCCTCTTCATTCCAACAATGAAGTTAATGGTCATTTGTACTCTTTTGGCGACTCTCGCAGCGTCTTCTTACGCTCAAACCGCATGTAACGGTGATGCTAGCTTGTGCTCTAAAACTTACAACTCCATCACCTATCTTATGACCCACAACTCGTATGGTTTTCAACAAAACGCTGCTGCCAACCAACACTATCCTATCACAACACAATTGGATGATGGTGTTCGCGGTCTCAAGCTTTCTGCTGTGGCAGGCAATCAATCTGGCGTCATTGAATTGTGTCACACCTCGTGTAGTTTGTTAGACAGTGGTACTGCAGCCAATACTTTGAAGACCATTGGCTCATGGTTAGACTCAAATCCTAACGAAGTCGTTACTATTATGTGGAACAACCTTGGTAACTTTCCCATTTCTGCTTTTGAGACTGCCTATCAAGGTGGCGGTAGTATCATGAACTACGTCTATACCCAGCCTGTCGGTAGCTTGACATGGCCAACTCTTCAATCCATGATCTCGTCCGGCAAGCGACTCGTCAACTTTATAGATACTGGAGCTGATCAAACAACTGCGCCCTGGTAAGTTTGGAAGGACCAACATTGAGTGGTGTGGTAGTCTTGCTTGTGTGGAAAAGAAAATTTCTGAAATTAATATCTTCAATGTTCCTGTTCCATTTAATATTATAATTTAGGCTGATGTCTGAATTCGATTATGTATTCGAAACTCCTTATGATAATCAAAATTTAACGGCGTTCACTTGCACCATTGATCGACCAACTAATCCTACGTCACCTGATTCTATGATGTATGTGATGAACCACTTTTTGTACGGAGTCATCAACATTGGCTCTACTGCTATTGAGGTTCCTCAGCCCGACACCGCCAACGTCACCAATGGTCAATCTCTCATCGACCAAGCCAACCAGTGTAAGTCTACTTTTGGACGACAGCCCAACTTCTTGGAAGTGGATTTCTATGATCAAGGTGAATGTTTCCAAACACTCGATGCTCTTAATGGTGTCACCTACACTCCCAAGACCTTGGGTACATCCACTGGCTCAGCCAGCGGAGCTAAGACAACCATTCAAAACTCTGCTCCCTCCTCCATGTCCATCTCATACTTTACTGTGGCCGTTGCCACTGTGGCCGCTGTCCTTGTTGCGAACTTGTAATATTTGTGTATAGAGAAGTATCTTTTCCAAGATCCTACATCCAAACAACGAACCAAAAAAGAAAAAACTAGTTCATTTATGTTAAACTTCCAAAAACGCTGCATTATTTATGTGCCACATATATCATCATCCTGTATCTTCATATAACAGTTCATTGTGTAGACGGATGCAATAAAACAGCACGGGGTCCATATAATCAGTGAATTGACAAAGGTGATGGGGATGCTTCTCTTTACGGTCAGACTTATTCGTCTTACAAATCTATGCCGATGCACATGAAACTTCAAAGTGAGCCCATGCTACCATGTTATGCCATAATTGGTCGCGTTCACAGTCTAAATGCAATATAGATCATGGAAGATGACATAATGTCCTTTATTACACTATAATTCTGATGAACAATCGGCGCTGCACCAAAATTAGAAACTTTCTTTAAACGAGGGCCCCAATAATCTTCGTAGATGCTCAGTTGCCACTTGATGAATTCGGCTTGCTTTGTCCGCTGATTTCTCTACGAGATCCGAACGACATACCGGACTGCGCAAAATCACCAGTCAGAATTTCACTTGCTTGTACATCACAGCATATCACCAGAAACCCCTTTAGCTTACCTGAGTAGCACCCTTGTTGTAGCCGTACTGAACAGTGTTCCAGGTACTTTGTCCCTTTTTCATGACCTCTGGCGAAAACTCCACTTCATGCTTGTCAGCTAATTTTGGGCCCAAGTACTACATAATTCGCCATCAGATGGAACCGTTACATAGCTCTCGTAAACCTGTGCTCAATCTTACCGTGCTGCATGTGCCGTTCTTGTATGCGTGCCGTGAAAGCGACCAAATGGCATCGACAACCTGAGTTCTGTTCTTGTCTTCGAACAAATCAACCGTCTGAAACAGATCATGCTGAGGTACGCCAGCTTTTTGAGCTCCCTCCAAGAAATGAGCAATATTTTCCATTTGCATGAATGGTATCTTTGAAGCCTTGTATTTGCCGTACGGTGGCTGCAACTTGCCGATCAGTCTTGTCAAAACGCTGGTCAGTGCCACAATCTTTTTTGATGCAAGGTCTGACAAAATATCTAGAAAGACACTTACTTGCATAGTATCACACCATCCTTGAGACTTTGTTGAAAGTCTTCATGTGGAAATGGTTCGCCAAGGGTTTGTTCAATCCATTCGCGAGCCTGCTGCTCTCGCTCAACGGAGTGCTTGCCTTGCAATCTTTCTGCGATCTCTGTAACGTTGAAATGATGAGCTCCTCCTTCATGTTACTATACACTGGTTCACTTTGTACCTTTGTCCAGACCGTATAGCTGTGTAGGGGAGGACATGGTTGCGAATGCAAAAACTGCAATGTATGGACACGGGTGTAAGCAGAGTCTAGCGGGGTTTGAATCCATCCTAATTTGAACTTGGCAACAGCCAACACTATTAGAAAATAGATATCAAAGAGGAGCAAACAATGAGCATGTGCTAAAGAGCCCATTAAAAAGCACGATCAGCTTATGTAACATGTTAAATTCATGCCTATTATCTGCATTTATCTAATGTGCCTTGCAGCACAGCGTATGGATCAGTTTTTGCATCATTCGCCTTTCTTTCATCCTGAATCAACGAAAACAGGAAAGTAAAGTCACCATCGACGTTATGAACTTTCGCCGAACATATATAAATGATTGTTCTCGTACATTTGAACAGTTTTAGGGCTCATGCACGTAGTTGTATTGGTGAACGATCGCCTTTGTGACGAAAAGCATTCGCAGCCATTTGCCCACCAGCACTTTATACCTAGGATCTATTATCAACTTGCAACATCGTTTGCAGTGTCTGATCCAAGATTGCATATTTGCTATATTGCAAATTAGACTTTACGGTCGGTCTACGGCACTTCTCTTTACGGTGGAGTTTTGAAACACGTGATTTGCACAATTTACGCACTCCGATCAGAGAAGCAATCCGCTTTTATGAATTGTGCGGTGGCATCGAGTTGCAAACCCTCTTTTCGAATCTATCGGTGAGTAACCCAAAGCCATCCATCCATCAACTGCATCAGCGACACATCCATTTTCAATACATCCGTCGACACATGAACATGCATCCTTTCAACATGATTCAAATTTATTCAAACGACTCTATCTTACTTTTCATTTCGCATTCGACGCAACTTCGACTGACATTTTCCCATTATCAATTCTAGCAATGGCCAAGGATCAGTCCAAGAAGCGTTCCACTCTTGCCGACGTTGTTACCCGCGAGTACACCATCCACTTGCACAAGCACGTCCACGACAGGTACGTTTTAGCAACCAGTTTGACTCTGGGGGGGTTTTTTTTAAAGGCACAACCTGAGGCACTGATAAACTAAATATTTTTATTTTCTTTATTAGACAATTCAAGAAGCGTGCTCCCCATGCCGTCAAGGCTATCAAGGCCTTCGCTGAGAAGGCTATGGGTACCGCTGATGTCCGTCTCGACCCCTCCTTGAACAAGGCTGTCTGGTCCCACGGTATCAAGAAGGTTCCCCACCGCATCCGTGTCCGTATTGCCCGCAAGCGTAACGACGATGAGGATGCCAAGGAGAAGCTTTACTCCTACGTCTCCTTCGTTCCCGTCACCAGCTTCAAGGGTAAGTTTTTCACATACATTGTAGTTTTTGAAATGGATCGCATAGTGTATTTGGCAAAAATATTAATCTTTACATTGTTATAGGTTTGGAAACCGCTCTTGTCGATGACGAATAAATGCTTTCTTTTGCACTAGGCATTGTTCAATAACATGTATCAGCAGACGCTTGTTGCATCTCTTTTGATCTTGTTCTTTTATTAAAATCTCAAAAGAAATTTAAATTCATGTACTGTTGTGTGCGCTGTGTGTGTCGTCTACGTGTGCTGTCTACATGCGATTATCTACTTGGAACATTTGTGATCACGTTGGATATCTGCTGAAGATGGCCAATGGTTGTAGTCATCAATGCCACCCTTACCATATTACCGTAATCTGTCAATTCACCCATGTTTTGCTGGACTGTCAACAAGTTTTAGAAGGTTCTCAACGTATAGCTAAGTAGTGTCCCTCACACTAACAGCTTGTGACATTGGAGAAACTCGTCATGAATAACACGAGTACCCGGCACGTTGTAAGTCTGTGCATTGTACTTGAGCATAACATACAGCGCTACTACATCATTTTATTTTTTATACATTGGCTATGCGGACTGATAAATGAAAATTGGGAGTGGGATATCTTGAAACTGTAATTTAGATACCACGGCCACCAGTGATCTCGAGGGTGTGGCCAGTGATGTAGGCACCGAAGGGAGTGCAGAGCATAAGGACACCGCCGGCAGCATCCTCGGTGGTACCAGCACGACCGAGAGGAATGTCAGCAAAGGGGTTGACGGTGCTCTTCTTGTTACCAGCACCTTGAGGAATACCGAGGGCAACCTTTTGACCATCAACTTCAATGGAAGCACCAGACTCCTTGGCGCGGGTAAGACGAGTATCTACCCATCCGAAAGCAACAGTGTTGCAACGGACGCCGAAACGACCCCATTCCTTGGCGACAGTCTTGGTGAATCCAACGGTACCAGCCTTAGCGGTGGCATAGTTGGCTTGGCCAACGTTACCGTGAAGACCGGAGGTGGACGAGATCTGTTATCCCGGAGTCAATAAACATACCAATTACTACATGAAAATATGAATAGGATGTGCTTACGTTGATGATACACTTGTTCTCGCCATCTTGCTTACGCAAGTATTCAGAAGCAGCCTTGACAATACGGAAAGGAGCAGTGTTGTGAACGGCCAACATAAGATCCCATTGCTTGTCGGTGATCTTGTGGAGCATACCGTCATAGGTGAAACCAGCGTTGTTAACGATGTGGTTGATCTTGCCAAAGGCCCTGAAGAACAATGAATTAGGTGACGTGCTCTAAACTTACCAAAACGATTGTTACATTTTTAACAATAACTTACTTGACGGTGCCTTGGATAAGAGCGGCAGGGAAGTCAGGGTTGAGGACATCTCCGGGGATGGAGATAGCCTTGCCACCAGCAGCATTGATGTCTGCAGCGACTTGGTCAGCCTTGCCTGTGGTAGAACATGAGTTTAGAAATTGGGCCATCAGGTTTCTCTGATAATCTTTTTGCTATAGAATGCTTGTACTTACCAGCATCAATGTCAGTGACAACAACGAAGGCACCCTCACGAGCAAAGAGCTCGGCACAGCTCTTACCGATACCTTGGCTAAAGAAACGGCGTGAGTATGCGGACAAGGGTGTCAGACAGTGAAACGAAGTTGAGAGAACTTACCCAGAACCAGTGATAATAGCGACCTCACCGGCCAAAAGACCCTTGGGGTGGTTGCCGGACAAGTGACCCTTAATGGCGTTCAAACGATCGGTAGCAATAGACATTATGTGGTTGTGAAAAAGTAGATTGAGTTGTGGGAGCGAGGCGTGAGTTTGTAGCCTTTTTATGTTTTGCGGGGTCAAAAGCAACGAATATTGCCTTAGTAACATGTAAATTTTTGGAATGCCGACACTATCCATGTTAAGCTGAGGTATACAAATTGAGTGTTTTCATTGTCTAATGAGTTTTTCTGTAGATTCAAACATGCCAACTGCGGCCAAGATATATAGTGTATACTTTATTTCCAATCAAAATAGATTTTTATGTCAAGGAAAGGCATCAATATGGCTACAATTATACCGGTATTGTCGATGTAAGCAAAATTGGCTGAGATCCCCGCAAAAATGGTGGAGCCGTCAATCTTTCATACTTATTCATTGTCAGCATAATTGCACGATTTGAAATATTAAGAGTACTGGATCTGTTGTGATAATGGCCATCGGAAATTATTCCTAACAAACGCTCCAAGCTACATACTAGATGACGGAGAACTTTATACACATATATATATTTTGTTTTTCAAGGTTTTTGACCATGATAGTCTTAGCTAGTTTTGAAGATATCACGCTATAAAAGATCGTATTTGTTGGTTCCTTTTTGATGGTTGGAAGACCAGTAACAAGATTCGCAAGGCAAGAGAAGAACAGAAAGATATTTACAAAAGCATACAAGTAATGGTAAGGTGATTTGGCAATATGACTGCAATGGCTCATTTCTTGCCACGAATACTCTTCTTCTCGGACTTGGTACTCTTCTCATAAGCTTCATGCACATTAGGGCTGTTCTCATCCACCATCTACAATCAAAGTTAGTAGCTGCCATGGACCTTGATAGGCTCGCATAAACCTAACATACCTCGTTTTTGTCGCCTTCTTGCGTTTGACCGGGATCACCGCCCCAGAAACTGCCATCAACGCGATCTTTCTCATAGCTCTTGCTTTCGGCTTCATCATAGTCTTTCATTTCTTCGAAATAGGTGTGTGTTACGGAACGTGGGCCTCCCTCCTCTTTTTTATTGAAAGACGGCGCTGAGATACTGAACGGCCGGAAGGCAGCAGCAGTCGGAATAATGCGACTGCCTAGACTTGCACGATAACGACATATGAGTTTACCAGATTGCATTGTTCAACGATGTAGAAATTGGATTCAGGACAAGATTAGGTATGTTAGTTTTGACTGGGGCAATTATTTTATATGTGGCCATGAGTTTTCCTACCATGAATCACATCATAGTCAAGTCACAGGCATGAGCCTATAACTTATCGCAGCCAATAAAATTTGCTATGGGCCTTTTGTGAAGCCGCCAGAGCCCTAAACTTGAAATAACTTTTTTGCACAGGAAATCCGGAAAAGCATTGATAAGGTCTATAGCTCTACCGAATCAAACGCATTTTTGTATTCTGACTAGTTTCTATACTTCATGCAATCCCAATGGCTGGATGCCGCCCTTATCAATCAAAACCTTGGATTTATCTACCATACGCCAATACGGTCATCTTGATTGCTAAAACGAGAAATACGTTATATTTCGACTTTGCCTAGCATCGTTCCGGTGCAAATGGTTCTTTTATCGTGCCGGCGATCGAGGTTGCCATTGTTCATCACTGAGCCAAAGCATGTACTAAAGATATACCTTTATTCTATATTTTACTAAATCATACACTTCATTTCCGTCCAAAATTCATTTTGGGAAACTTAAATTTGCTGGTCTTCTTCTGGTTTAGAGGTGTCATTTGATATCGAGGAGCATTGCGCGCATCTTCACGATATGCGTTCGTAAGGTCCATGACGCTTTCGTCCCAATCCGAATGATCCCTCAAACGATGTCCGAGTTGTCGCTCTCGTAGGCGTCGGCAGTACGAATTAATAACTGTTCCGAAATAAATCTTTTATAAAAAGAAGTTACGGTGTTGAATACAATTGCACTAGGTAAATAACATCATCCAGTCACAGCCACTTACCATAAATAGAGTGCCTACAAAGAGCAGAACGGCGATGGCTATGAGGCCAACCTCAACAGCTTGTGAGCAGTTAGCTAAGCCATATGTGTCGCCAACACTCACTCCCAAAAATCCTGTTGCAGTAGAGTTGCCTCCAGCAGTAGCGTTGCCAGATGGGTTGGCTTGCTCACAAGCATCTGTAGTTCGACCCCGGTTCACTATAGCAAGCACAAAATCGACGGCTTGCCAGATAGTAACAATTACAAAAAACAGCCAGTATAAAAGCCTATTCAACTTCATCAGTGGGAGTTTACCCTGCGTCACAGAAGAATGATATAAAAATTAGCCACCGATACAAAGGTGTGACGAAAATGAGCATAATCCAAACGTACCACGACTGAAGCGAATGCGGTGTATATGCCTACCAAGGCTCCAGCAGCTTTAGTTGAAGGAAAGGAACGTTAGTATGAACACTTGCCGAAATGAAAGCGAAACATCCTGATTTAAGAGTGAGTCTTACCAGTGACAGCAATATACACCCAAGGCAAAACCGGGTTGACGATATCCAAATGTATAATCATAGCTATAGCCAACCAGTGTTAAAGCCATGCTAGCTTGTCTATAAACGTATTGATAAGGCACTTACGATTTTTATGTACAAACGTTGCAATCAGTAGTGCAACTGAGGCGGCCTGGTGAAACAGAATATGAAATATGTCAGTCAGGTCAATAGTTAGGTTACTTTGTGAGGCAATGCAGTGCTTCAAAATGTACTGACAGCAATCAGCAAGCCAATGGTAATGACTCCACCCCGCAATGGAAAAATACAACAGCACTTGTTAGGCATTGTCGAGAATATAGCAGAAGACAGGCACAACACAGCCCTCAAGTAGCCCGAGCTAAAAAAGTGATGAAAAACGCAATCTCCGCTTATAAACTGGCTGGTGCCAAGAAGGCTTAATTTTGCTGGATTGTTATTTCCTGGTAAACCCGGGTATATTAGCTTATTACAAGTGTCTACAGCTATGGAGACAACACTGCCTATTGCTAATGGAAGCTTATGGTTGCTGCAAGATATAGTCGGTCATCATTTGTTAAAACGCAGCTGGATGTTATGATAATGTGTGTTTTCAAGGTTTGGCTCTAGTAGTTTCGTAAAAGATATCTATATTGATTCTATGACAAATATTTAGCATAAAAGTTAGTACCTGATGTTTCTGCTGCTTATATATCCACTGATTTGAGACCATGGTATGGATCCGTATTTGCTAATAACCAAGCCGAAAGCAATTAGTGCTACATTAGCCAATGGCAATGGAGAGAACGACTTCCCGCCACAAGACAATGGGATGATCTGTTACGTCACACTTGGGCGTGGCTCACTCTTTGTAACTTTCAATGGCCGCCCGTTACCTCTCTGCTACATCTAACACTTAAACCGTCATCATGGTAATAATTCGCCTCCCGTACAGCTATTCCGCAAGCTATACTGTTACTGACACCTTTGTTTTTCAATCAGGATGAAGAATATGACTGCATTGTACTTGGCACCGGCTTGACCGAGTGCATTCTCTCTGGATTGCTTTCCGTCGAAGGCAAGAAGGTCTTGCATATCGATCGCAATGACTACTATGGTGCTGAGTGCGCATCGCTCAACTTGGACCAGGTATGTGATATAGATATTTTTGTGTGATGGTTAAAGGTGTCATACAGCGGTATGATAGAGCACTATAGAACTAGACGCGCAATGATATTTTGCATGAATCAAGTACAGCGTTCAGCGCTAACATTGATACTGTTTGATTTTGTTAGCTCTGGAGCAAGTTTAGAAATGGTCAAACTCCTCCTGAATCCATCGGACGTAACCGTGATTACAATGTCGACTTGGTGCCTAAGTTCATGATGGCAAATGGCGAAATTATCCGCTTCTTGACTCACACTGATGTCACCCGTTACCTTGAGTTCAAGCAAATCGCTGGCTCCTATGTGTATGCCAGTGGTAAGATCTACAAGGTTCCTTCCACTGAAATGGAGGCGGTCACTTCATCTTTGTTCGGTTTGTTTGAGAAGCGCCGTGCCAAGAAGTTCTTTGAGTTTGTGCAAAACTATAGAGAGGAGGACCCCGCCACCCATCAAGGTTTGAACTTGGATAGAGATACCTCAGCAGCTGTGTTCAACAAGTTTGGCTTGGCTCCGGCCAGTCAAGAGTTCTTGGGCCATGCTATGGCTCTTCATTTGGATGATGACTATCTCAACCAGCCTGCTCGTGAGACCATTGAGAAGATCCGTTTGTACGCTTCTTCCATGGCTCGTTATGGTTTAAGCCCTTACCTGTATCCTTTGTATGGTCTCGGTGAGATGCCCCAAGGTTTTGCTCGTTTGAGTGCCATCTACGGTGGTACTTACATGCTCGACAAAAAGGTTGATGAACTCGTCTACGATGCTGAAGGCAAGGTTTGTGGAGTCAAATCTGGTGACGAGATTGCAAAGACCAAGCTCGTTATTTGCGATCCTTCCTATGCACAAGACAAGGTCCGTAAGGTTGGAAGCGTGGTCCGTGCTATCTGTCTCTTGAACCACCCCATACCCAACACCAGCGATGCCGACTCGGTTCAAATCGTTGTACCCCAGGGACAGATTGGTCGCAAGCATGATGTCTATATCGCTTGTGTTAGCTCAGCACACAATGTCTGCGCCAAGGATAAGTGGCTCGCCATCGTGTCTACTATTGTAGAGTCTGATAAACCTGAACAAGAATTGGAAGCCGGTTTCAAACTGCTTGGCCCCATTCAAGAGAAATTCATCTCTGTCTCTCCTTTGGAAGAGCCTGTTGCCGATGGAAAGGCTGACAACGTCTTCATTTCTCGCTCATACGATGCCACCTCTCACTTTGAGACTGTGTGCGAGGACGTCCATGACTTGTACAAGCGTATTACCGGCCAACCTCTTGTTCTCAAGCAACGATCCACTCAAGCCCAAGAGCAAGCCGAAATGGCCGCTTAATCTGGCATTCTAACCTTTTCTGCGTTCTCTATTATTTTCTCTCTCTTTTTGCTTTACTATCTACACCCGTTCTTCAATTTTCATAGTCTTTGTGATTACAAATCTCGTAGTATTATTTTCATTGGTGTGAAGCATTGTTTACAATGTGGAAGATAAAATTTTTTATGCCACCGAGAGGGTTGTCCGTTTAGTGAAGGGGGGGGGACGAGATGAATGGCTTCGCAACAACAAAAGAAGAATGACAACTGCGGTTCTGTAAGGTGACAATGGTCACAAACAATACTATTCCCCAAAGTAAAGCATTAAACATGGAAGCGATGCCTTTGAACAGTTTGAAAGTTGACTGATTGGTTTCGGTATTATAGAAAATTATATCTAATCTTCTTACTGCCGGATATGCAAATTTGTAGTCATAATACAATGAATTACAGAGAAAGGGTGGGTGGTTGGCTTGTCTCTAGAAGCTAATGCCAACCGAAAATAAATCAGAAATAAAAAAGAAAAAGTGAAAAAAGGAAAGAGCGTTTTTGTGCCTGCTATCAGTAGCCGACAATCGACATCAGCAGGTAGCCGATGGTGGTAATAACCAGTAACGCCAAAAGACTGCTGGGAACACCATTTTTCAAGAAATCGCTAGTGCTCAAATAGGGTCGTCCAATCTCGTCTACGATGGAGATGGCGTTCATATTAGGGAAACCACTGACGGGCAAGCCCATGGCAGCAGAACATAATAAAGCAGAGCCCTAATAGAAAAGCGACATGATTAGTGTCCAAACAAACAAGTTTGATCTTGAGTGTGAGGAAAACATGCAACTTACCATGACCAAAAGACGAGGCCGTGGATCGTCCAACTCTGCACCAACTTGAGCGACAATGGGCAAGATAATCAAGGCCGCAACAGTGTGACTGATAAAGGTGGCAACCACCAACACAAGGCATCCAAATACAAACAAAATCTCAAAAGCCGTCATGCCTTGCACGCCTGCTTGGATGTGCGTGGCAACAGTATGCAACAATCCTGAGCTTTCCACAGCTTTGCCCATGGCAATACCGCCCATAGCAAGCATGATAACGTTCCATAAAAAGTTGTTGAAGTCGTCTTTGGTCAACAAACCAGGTCCAAAGAATGCAATCAAGGGGATGATAGCAATGACACCCATGTCACCAAACACCTGTTCATATGCGTGCGACAGGCACCATAGTACAATGGTCAAAATGGTCACACCGGCTACATATACTTGCGTCCAGGTCACTGGGTCGCTTGATTGACGGATGCTATGGATCTGTCCAGTTGATTGTTCGGGCTTGTAGCTCCACAACAGCACCAACCAAGTCAATATATCGGCTATTAAACACAGAGGAATGGCGATAAAGAACCATTCTCCCCATGTTGGAGGAGGATTCATGTTTTGGATGGCAATGATGTTTTGCGGACTAGATATAGGGGACGCCATACCCCCAATGTTAGAGGCTAACGCAATACCCAGGATCAGGCACGGGCCAAAAGAAGAATTGACAGGAAGAGTTCTGAGAATAGGTTGAATCAAGGAAAAGCATAACACTGGAGCGGCTACGTTGCTGATCCACATGCTGGCGATTGTGGCCACGAACATATTCATAAGCAGCACTCGACTGGGTTTGGTTCCAGCTTTGGCTAGTACAAAGGTAGCCATGGCCTTGGCAATACCATACTTGCTAAGAGCACCGGCAATGGCAAAACCTCCCAATAGTAACATGATGACAGGCGAGAACATTTGAGAAAAGACTTTCTTGGTGGCGTCTGGTGCTGAAAGGCGAGTATCAGTTCCATCATCGGACCGCATGACTTGCATCATAATAACCATGAGAGGGACCAGCAAAGCGGTGACGAACAGAGGCATAAGCTCCGTGGCCCACAACAAACTGGCAAAGATCAAGATAGCAAAGCAATTGCTTTCCTCTACACCTTCAAATGTCTTCACATTGTATAGAACCAGGAACACAGCAATGCATACAATAGCAGTAAGCACCTTTTGCAACTGGGCAAAAGTGATGGCAAATTTGCCAAATGGAGTTTTGATTTTGGTTGGAGTAGAGCTTTGCACAGCCAGTGAAACTGCTTTGCGTTCTTGCCCAACCATATCTCTCCAAACAGTGTTCCGTTCCCAAACAATGTGCTCACGCAAATGTGACTTGAGCTCATTGATAGCATCGTCAAGATTACCATCTGTAGCTAGTTGAGCATACATGCGTTCAACCGTTTGGATACGATTGTTCAATTCACTTTTGGTGGTGTTGGAGAAGGGGTATGTTCGATTGACCACATCCGATATGTAAGTGCGCTTCAAATCACTATTTGTGATTTTATCGTATTTCTTGAGAATCTTGCCGAAAGCGGTCAAATTCAGAGCGACAAAGGATTTTAACTCGGAAAGCAGAACGAACAGATCAACAGCTCGCTTGCGCAAATCCACTAGAGCCACCTCCACGTCCTCTTCTTCCATATCTTTTGGCGAGCCCACCAACAGGGCCATTTGTTCTTCGGCAATATTATGTGTGATAATGGTTGGAGGCAAATCCGATTCTCCTTCTAAAGTCGACTCCCTGCGAGCAAATCGACCAGACGGGTGACTAATGGAGGAGCGTCGACGAGAGTGGGCTTTTGGTCTTGCCGGCCATGCCGGTGATTGAGCTTGATCATCTTGGGACAAAGAGCCGACCGACGATTGCAGTCCATTGACTGCCTCTATTAACTGATCCAGCTCACTGTAGATTTCGGCCTCTTTCTTGGTATAAAAAGCTACGATCTTGTCCAGGGACTTGTCCAAGACGTTGCTTATTTTCATATTACATTCTTGTGTGGAGTCCATTAGACTGGTATTTTCATCGACATGACCTTCCTCGTCATCTTGCACTCCATGACCTAACTTCCCGGAAACTTTGTCCTTTTCCAACTGATAGATAAGTTTTTTGATATTGGAGTATGGAAGATAATAGTCCGCCCAGTCGGGAACAGCATTGAAGTGTATCTGATGAGAGAACTTCATACTGCCTTGACAAGTGTATTAACACACTAGTTTTAACAAAGAAAAATAAAGAGAAGGCTGTTAAGAATTATATCCTTTTTAATCCGAATACGCACACCTTAAGTGTCTTTTGAGTTTGCTTTCCAAAGTCCGGGGTCAGGTGATTGGTAAAAGCTTCAGCAATACTTAACTATTCATTGGCTATTAGGAACATGATTTTTCAAAAGCAGGAGAGCCCGACTGCTGGCTGTAATTATAAGACAATAATCACGATAAGGTTCTTCCTAGCTAATATAAGACTTCACGAAACTTAAATTGCTTAAAGAGTAATGGGGCTAGTGCATCTATGACCCACGGCTTAGATCAATTTGTAGCCTGCAAGCCGATATGCCGTAACATGACCAGTCATAAGAGCGTCCGAAATATAGTTTTCTGCCAATGATGTCGGAGGATCTGCGCACACTGTCGCTCGATTAAAAGCGCTCCTTGTTCATGTTCCAAACCACTCGATGCGTTTGATTGTCGTAAAACACTGAACTCCAGAATAAGTATCAGCTGTTGGTCAGGCGCAATGTGAAAAGACAACGAGGGGTAACAAGCGTAACGAGTCGATGAGGCTTTAAGCAGAGGAACAGCAGCGTAGCCATAATCAAGTTTCAAGCGAAACAAACATTGGGCTTGCTAACAATGAAGAAATTTCTTCTATGTCAGTTCTTTTACATAAAGCATTTTGTCCGCCTCTTTCTGGCTATAGAGTATGGCTTTATTCTAATAGAGTATTATCGTAAAGCACGTTGCATGCTCAATACTGTGCTTCTGATTTACCAATGCTCGCATAGCTGCGTTTATCAGGCTTTCATCATTGACAAATTCGCTTGAAGGTATAAGACTCATTGAATTCCACACAGCATATTTGGCGCGTTATTTTGCAATTTCTCTTTTTCTACCAATATCATATTTCGTGTTACAGCAAGTGCGCAGCGTTGTCGTACCTTATGATGCCCTGAAAAACTGCGGATACTCTATGGGACGGTCGCTGTTTTAAATTCCTTGGAAGTTGAACCCATCTCACAAGTCGAGCTCAGCAAGTTCTGCAAGTCGAAATGTCAACGAAAAAGGCCAATGACCGAGAAGCCGTTCCCGAACAACCGCCAGTAGACAATTCCTCACAAGCAGGTGAGTAGATGTTCTTGAAAAATAATTATTATAGGCACGCTCGACTGATTCAACCGTTAGGCAAGCGATCTTTCTTCCAAAGTTCAGGACGTCTGTTCTCGTCACTGCCGACCAAACAATTCCTAGGCAACATGTCTACCTCAGTCAATACTTTATCGCAGACCTTGCAGCAGAGAGCAACAGAACTTCCTTCATCATGGAGCTCTATTCAGGCAAAGCTGCAGCACCTCCCTACTGATATTGCTCATTTGCCTCGAGACTTTGAAACCGCGCGCAACCAATTTGTTAGCAGCAAGCCTAGCGCAGAAAAGCAAGCAAGGAAAGGCAGTGGTTAGTGGCTATATTTTACTATGCCTTGTGCCTCTTACCGTTACTAAATCGGTTGAACTGCAGAGAATGTCGCAGCTTGGGTTGGATTTGGTGAATACGAACTCATCTTGAAACAAAAAATTTTAAATCTATCACTGGTATAGTATCAACCATCTCGAGAGTATGCGGCTAGAGCTATGATTGAGCCTTCCGTTTGAATGCAGGATAAGCGGAATTTTTTGGTGGATCCACCAGAGAACACAACGTATAAATTCGACATGGCCGTCTACAGTCCGGTTGCTATGGCTACCCTGAAAGAAGATCCTAATCTAGCAAACATGCGCTTTGTGCTGGTACCCAAGTTGTAAGCTCACGGTGAGAGGATAGTGTGCTTCGAAATTTCGTCATTAACATTGTGCTGGTAGGGTGAAAGAGCCCAAGTTCTGGCATAACTATTTCTATCGGGTAATGTTGGTCAAGCAGTCTGTATTTGATGGAGACGACACACAATCCGATCAAGTTTTCGAAAGCGCAGAGGAAACCGAGGTAAAGTTTTCGTATTGCGAACGTGCAGAAAATCAGATTTGCCTCCATATTGACTGATACTTGTAAATATTAGGAAAAGAAAGAGGACGTGTTGTTCGATTTCAATGAAGGTGAAGATGCAGACATGAAAGTTGAAGCCAAGACAGATACCCAAGGTAGTGTAAGCTATGTCTTAAGCAGCTCTCTGAATTATGATTTCTTACAGAATGCATTTTTCGTTAAGATTCGCCAGTGAAAGATGCAGACAACGCAAGTAGCGATAGTCAAGCTCAAACGACCAAACTTCCAGCTAAAGCTAAAGACAATGACGATATGGAGGACTGGGAACGTGAAATGCGCGAAGCAGCAGGGCTATTTTAAATGTATTTTATAAAACCAGTTACTTAGTATTTATTGTTCAAGTAATACAAGAGATGATTAATCTAAGTGCCTTTGCATGACCATTGTTCAACAATGAGGGGCGGAACGGAAATCCACGTTTTGGGATAAAACGTTCATCTGGCTACTTTAATATTGTTGTACATTTTTACCATTGAGCAGTTCCATTTGCTTGAGTTATACTGGGAGGAAGCTCAGTAGAACCCCAACCGTTCCACTTGGAGCCCATGGTCAACTCCAAAACGGAGGGCTGATTGGGAATAGCGAATTCGGCGTGACGAAGCCAAGCTCTGTTCAAGGGTGTGCCATTCAAAGTAGCGTTGTTGATATATTTGTTCTTGCCAGAGAGATTAGTGCAGTTGATGGTGAAGTTGCTGTTGATGGCAACAAGGTCAATTGTGAAAGTGGAGAAGAAAGGGGTGGTCAACAGCCACAAGTCAGTGCCAGCAACGGGGTACAGACCCATCATGACCCAGTTAACAAAACTGCCCATTGCACCGCTGTCGTCATTTCCGGGCAATCCGGCAGTGGTGGTATTATATTGCGTGGTAAGAAGTTCATGAACACGGGTAGTAGCTTTGTCGGGTCTACCGGCAAAGATGTATTGGAAAGGCACCAAGAAAGCAGGCTCATCGCCCATGTCATGATAACCTTTTTCGAAATAAGTATCCAAACGAGAAACAAATTCTTTGCGTCCGCCAACGGTATTGATGAGACCTTGCTGATCTTGAGGCACGAAGAAGCTATAAGCCCAGGGCGACTCTTCATAAAATTCACCACCTTGGGCATTCAAAAAACAGCTCGTGTGATTCATGGTAGGGCCGCAGAATTGAGGAGGATAGTAGTTCCAAGTTCCGTTAGGGTATTTGGGTTGGATGAAGCCTTTATGGCCAGAATCCTCGACCTTTGGATTCCACAACGTCTTCCAGTTGGAGCCTCTCTTGACAAACTCAGTATATTCAGAAGTCTTATTGAGAGCTATAGAAAGTGCGTTAGTCTGTAATGGCAATGATCATGGGAATGCACTATGGGCTTCTTGATGTCTTACCTCTTGCAACAAGACCAATGACGAAATCGTTGAAAGCATATTCAACAGTTCTGGAAGCAGAGCGCTTGGAGGCAGTAGGTTTATCCCAAGTGGTGTTCGGTTCGCAAGGGGCATAGCCATTCTTGTTATAGAAAGCTACATCACCACGGCCTTCTCTCAACCACATGTCATTAGGAGGTTGCTTGTTAACATCCTTCATCAACGCATCCCATCCCTTGTTCCAGTCGATACCGCCGTAGTCCTTTCCGAGCTTGAGCAAGAAATCGCTCAGGATATTGTCAGCATTGCTACCGCCTTGAGTCCATCCCTGGGTACTCATACGACAATCGGGCATCCAACCTAAATTGGCGGCCAAGTCAATGAAAGTTTTGATGACGCCCGTAGTGGTCTCCGGTTGAGTCAAACTCAACAACGGAATGACGCCGTGCCAGATATCCCAACCACAATAGAAGTCATCGTAATAGGGATCGGGGGACTCGTAATAGGCATTTTCGCCGGTCTTGTTAACGGGGGAGATCATTTGGCGGTAGAACTAGGAGGCAAACTCGATGTTAGTATTGAATTCTATACACTCATCATAGGATATCAGATATGTACTTACGCTGGAGTAGAAAAGCTTACGCTGATCAGCAGTTCCACTGTTTACAACAATACGAGACAAAGCATCGTTCCAGAGCTGCTTGGCGGTTGCTTGGACACCGTCAAAGTCATAGTCTGGGATTTCATTTTCTCCGTTTTGGCAAGCTTGAGCTTCAGAAATGAAGGAAACACCAACACGTGCAAACAATGGCTTGGAGGAAGATACCTTTTTGCCGTCAAAGTATACGACAGCACCAAGCTTTTCTTTCCCGGGAGTAGCGCTCTTTGGTACCTTCGCGCTGGTAGCGTTCTTGATTCCATCACTAGTAAAGATCTCGTGATGGCTGAAGTTAGTGCTGAAGTCAGCACAGAAGTACGCTTTGAAGAAAGCGTTATCAGGAGCAAAACTGGCCAAGTATTTTCCTGAACCAGTGATTCTGCTGTTATTTGAAACCTTGACATCGCCTTGGTCAAAGCTTTGGTAGAGATCATTGCCTACGTCCATGATGACAGCGGGGTCAGCATTGTCGGGGTATGTGATTCGGTACAAAGAAGTCTTTCCAGTCGAGGTAGCTTCAATTAAAGTATCACCAAAGCGTTTTAGCTTGATGGAAAAGTAACCTGGGGTCGCAGCTGGAGTTTTTGGGTTCCGGTTAGTCAAGGTAGTACACCGGGTATTGGGAGAACCCAAATTTGTTACTATTTTTTAAATTTAATAAAAAAACTTACTATCGGACCCTTCTACACGAGGGGAATAATAATCGGTATAGTTCCATCCAGATTTTGTGACCGGTTGCAAAAGGAAATTGCCATAGCTTTACCAAGGTAAAATAGTTAGTGAAGGGTTGGAGTGCCATTCGCAAGAGGTAAAAATACGCACCTGGATCCCTATAATTATCAAATTACAATGGTAGCCCAATATGGGAAATTGTTGATCAGTTTCTTTTTGCTCTATTCCCGGTGACCAATGTCATTAAATGTACTTACACCACCTGTCTATGTGCCATTATGTTAATGAGATGATTTAAAATATTGTCACGTTCCGATCATTCACGAAACTTACCCCGTCGCTATGAAGTTGAGAAAATCCCTTGATATTACCAGTCGGGTAGTAGCCAGCCTGATTATTACTGGAATCCGTATCAGGGCCCGGCTTGGCCAAACCAAAGGGAATGTTGGCGCCAGGATAAACGTGGCTGAAATAAGAATGTGTTAGAGGTTAATGGAGGAGAGGGGATGTTGTTAGGAGAAGGAGGAATGTAGGGAAACAAAAAGTTGGTATCTCGTACCCTCCGTTTCCAGTGCCAATAAATGGATCAACCATGGATGTAAAATCGCTGCTAGCTGTAATATCGCCGGCCACAAGTTGGCTCATCGCCAACGACGCTGCTGCAAAAAGGGAAAACACCTTCATTTTCTCTCTAGCAAAACCTTGTTGAGTAGTGAAAAAGTTAGAGGAAAGGTTTCGCTTCGGCTCCTAGCAAGGTCCTTTATAATTTTTTTTTATTCTCCCCCTTCTTTAGCTGACGGTGAATTATCTTGCAGTGCTCCCACCAAAAACTTAGTTTCACAGCAGGAATTCAGTTTATGCTAACACCAATCCAGCCAACGGAAGTGAAAATACATGACTTTACATAACAAAACGGTAGCACATTAATAGATTTTCAAAAGACGGGGAGAATTGTCCATAATGTATTACATAACTTTGCTCACACTAAATGAAAATTTTCTTGCCATAGAGCAAAGCGGCTTTAAGAAAAAAAGATGAAAGAGAAGGAGGAGGGACAGACAAATAAATGGAATAATAGGTAAAACGATAGTACTATGGCTTATCACGGCTACAAAAAAATAATAATTATCTACTACTCAATAGCTCATACATGGACGACTTTGGAGCATCCAGTTGGGGCCCATCCGAGGTAGAGCCTGGAAGAAACACAATTTTGGTGTGTGGGTTTCTGGCCATTCCATTTAAAGTTTCCAGGTACCTGATTTGCATGGCGGAAGATGTGTTCAAGATATCGGCAGCTTCTCGCATGAGCTTGGCCGAGTCGACTTCGGCCTTGGCTGCAATCACCTTGGATTCACCAATTCTCTTTGCTTGAGCAGCTGAAGACAAAGATTCTTGCAACTCTTTGGTGAACGACAGGTCCTTGATCAAGATAGATTCAATCTTGACACCCCATAGTTTAGCTGCCGGCCCAATGATATCTTCAATCTCACTGGCGATGGCTTCTCTGTTTTCAATACAGTCTGAGAAAACGGGAAAAGTCCGTGTTAGGTAAAGGTTACAAGACGTTTATAGCATTTTCCCGCGTTATTATCTTAAGACAATTCGCAAACCTTACCTTGCAAAACACGAGAACCTAGAACGTGACGCAAAGTTGTACGTGTTCTAATTACAGCAAGACATTAGGTTCAAGAATATGCAATAGCACAAGCGCGGCGGTATAGAATGCATACCTTTCGATAAGACATTTTCTCACATCAGTAACACCAAATTGTGCTTGATACGGGTCAATGATGTGCCAGTAGAGTACAGCATCCAAGGAGACGTTAACGTTATCCTTCGTCATGATGATCTGACGAGAAATTTCTTGAATTTGTATCTTGACATCGACACGTTGAATTTTCTCAGTCAGCGGATTGATCTACGCGAAACATATATGTTAGATGTATTTGCGTGGGGTAATCTCCGCTCTATACAAATGCGTCTAATTTTACCTTGATCAATCCAGGGTCTGAGCACTTGTAAAATTTACCAAAGCGGCTGACAAGACCAACATAGCCTTGCTCAATACGTTTGTACGGGTTTGGGCAGCATACAATGCATGGAACCTATCATGGAATATAACATAAGTATCTGAAAATAATTGCAGAGTTGTCATGTAATTGTCAAACCATACCGATCCTAGAGTACCCATAAATGAGCCAAGTCCGTTCATGAGGTTACTGTGGAAATTCAACAAGTTTTAATTGACTATTGCAAAAAGTAATATATTGCATGGCGTATTGTCTCACCCATAGACGCCCTATTGAAATCAAGCACGAATAATAAGTTAACAAAGTTCATTTATGCACAATTTCAATTGTGGCGATACCTACGTGTTCGATAGTGTTCAAGTTTAGTTCGGTAGCGAATGATGGTTGCATGCCTTGTTGAGCGAGGTGGCCCACCGGGGGTTCTTTGGCAGCTATATCAACGGGTGCAGAGCCGCTTGACATTATGAAAGATTCTTAAAAGAAAATAAAGAGATCCCAATGGAGTTGGAGTGTGGAATATATATGTTCTGTCCAAGTCGCTTAGAGGGAGCTAAATTGCCTCAATGGAAATAAAGAAGAGCGCAGGTAAGGGCTTAGGGTCTCACACGCAGTTTACTGCGAGGGAAATCATTCATCTTTACGCAGTCTCCGCGGCGTGAACGTTTAGCCTTCGCAGTAGCAGCCTTAATCGCTCAATCTTTTATAGCTACCCCATTTCGCTCTCTCTGCGTCTCTCATCAACCCGTTCACTTCACCATGAGTCGCCAACAACATCCTGACCAGCCTTTAGAATTGACTGACAGAAGCTCGTCGGCAAGCTATCCTCGTGCTTCCAATATGCAGGCAGACAACTCTGAAGCTGGACTTGGCCAGCAAGGTCTCCAACCAACTTATGCTATGGAACTTAGTCTCGAAACCATTCCTCATGTAAGTCTCAGGAAATAGAGGAACTTGTAGATATCTATCGTTATTACTACATGTTCTAATTGATATCATGCCTAATAGGGCTGCTATGGAACTATGATGAGCAAGTATCTCATACAACTTTCCGATTAACTCTGAGTCTGTTAATAACTCGATTTGTCCTCTACTCCTTTCTTGTCCTATTTTAGATGGAATTGGAGCATTTGTTGGATTCTTTGGAGCTGTAAGTAGAATCTCTTTATTCTTTTTTCGTGGTTGGCCACAGCCCGTGAGATTTCCCCTCAACCTAAACATGTCTAATTTTCGGGCAATTTTTCTGTTGTACTACAGTTCCCATGTCTCGTATGTTGTCCAAACCCTTATAAGCGAGTTCCTCAAGGTATTACAAATTAGCCAATCATCACTGTATGTCCTCATAACAGCATATTAATCGGAACGGTTTAATCTAATAGGCTATGTTGGACTTGTCAGTCGATTTGGCAAGTTTTACAAGTGTGTGGATCCAGGACTGGTTAAGGTAAATTTACACAAATATGGGTATAGCTAAAAAAAAGGATCGAATGGCAGTGATGGCTAATATTTTGATCATAGGTTAACCCTATCACTGAGAAAGTCAGAAAAGTCGATATCAAAATTCAAATCAGTGAGATCCCTGAGCAAGAAATCATGACACAGGTAAAGCCTTTACCCATGTGGAACCATACATTATTGGAGACGCGTCATACTTATGAATTTTTACGTACGTAGGATAATGTCAATGTCAAGATCGAGTCTGTTCTATTCTGGCATATCATTGATCCGTATCAGTCACAATACGCAGTAACTGATGTTGAAAGAGCTCTTACAGAAAGGTTAGTTGAGCTACGATGAAGGAATTAAGGTTTTTGTATCCAAAATGTAACACGCCACCTTTGTAGAACACAGACCACATTGCGACACATCCTAGGTAGCAAAGTGCTCCAAGATGCAATTGAGAATCGTGAAGCTATTTCAGGAGAAATTCAAGATGTTATTGAACCATCAGCCAAGATATGGGGTGTGAAGATTGAGTCTATCCTCATTAAAGATATCCAATTCTCGCCTGAGCTTCAAGCTTCGCTTTCGTCGGCTGCGCAGGCTAAACGACTTGGAGAGTCTCGTGTTATCGCCGCCAAGGCCGAAGTCGACTCTGCAAAGTTGATGCGCGATGCTGCTAACATCCTTAATACTCCAGCTGCCATGCAAATCCGATACCTAGAAACTTTAAGTTCCATGGCCAAGAATGGTCAAGGTCCAAAGACCATCTTCATGCCTTTAGACTCTTCTAGCCGTATGACACAAAACATTGGCCAACCGTCCAGCTCCAACTAGTTTTTTTAATATTATTATTATCGTCCTTTTCTTTTCAGTAACCTGAATTACACTTTACCACCTCTCTATCTCGTAGTTACTTGATAAAGCTCTTAATTAAATAGTTGTTTTTTATATTATCAACTTTTGTCTATCCTTCATTAGGTGGTGTATGATATGGTTTGTTTCTTTTTTCGTGTGATACTCTATAATGTCAAAGCTGTCTATAGGGGTGCTTCATAGTAGAGTCTCCCATAACCGGCATCATCAATGCATCCTGGCATTTCTTTGAACCCGTATCTCTCATATAACTTTATAGCACCGGCCAAGCGAGGCAAGGTATCCAACACCATAGATGTATAGCCATTGTCTTTCGCTGTGGCAAACAATTTATCTACGAGCACGCCACCAATTTTGAACCGTCTGTATTCTGGCATGACGTACAGGCGCTTCATCTCACATACTCGAGTGGTGTCCGGAGGGTCAATTTGATAATCCTTCATCGATGTATCGGCAAACCCCTTAAATGGTCGCAAACCTACACATGCTACCACCTTTTGGCTCCCATCCGTCACCACAAAAAAAGCCCCACGGTTGGTATGGCTATAAGCACCGGGAAAATCCGCAATCTCTTTTTCAAAGTTTTGAAAGTCGAGAGATAAATTCAGGGATTCAGCATAGTCTAAAGTGATACAAAAAAGGTACTCAGCATACCCACTTGGTAATCATAGTGACATTTCGACCATGCCTTGTTCTTACCTCGGAGCAATTGGATGACCTGAGAGTAATGTGCAGGATCAAGAGGTACCAGCTTGAATCGAGTATGATCCATCTATACAATTCAAATTATTATTGACGGGTCTTCTGCCTGGCTTTCGAACAAAAAGGTAACTGTCGCTTTCGTCATACTTGACGATTTCCCTTTTTTGTGTTGCGGGCGGAGGGAAAAATTGCCTATGGAAAAATAAGCCCAACCTGTTTGCTTTGCTGCTTCAAAAATAAAAACCCTTTTTCACCTTTCTTCGAAAAACACTCACAGTTGAGTCAAATCTCCATCCCTCGCAAACACCCTCGTCTTGCACCGCTTGCACAGTACACGCACCTCCCGTCTTGATTATTCCTCAAACTTGCTGACAACAACTCAGCTATTATATGCGAGATGGTTGATAATCATGGTGCTCACCGACATAATTCAAAGTCCAAAAGCAACTCGTCAACTTCTTCCAACGTAGTAGGCGTTCACTACCGTGTGGGTAAAAAGATTGGCGAAGGGTCATTTGGTGTGATTTATGAAGGTAGGTTTTTGGTTGCGGAATTTACTGCCACTGTGCGGATGAATTCCCGCTATACGCTTGGCTAGCCTTTTAGGTGCTTGCTTGGCTTTCTGCTTTGCCAACCCCTGCTAACCTTGGCATCCCATCCACTTCCACTAGGCATAAATCTGCTGAACAATCAACAGATTGCAATCAAATTTGAACCTAGAAAATCCGATGCTCCTCAGCTTAGAGATGAATATCGTGCTTATAAGATTCTTGCTGGATCAGGTACTCTACTTTTTTTTTTATCCCGCAATGCTCACATCATTATATCTCCTCATCACTAAGCCCGCTTACCACTTCTTTCGCAATTTTTTTTTTCAACAGCCGGCTTTCCAACTGCCTACTATTTCGGTCAAGAAGGGTTGTATAACATACTCGTCATCAGCATGCTTGGTCCGAGTTTGGAGGATCTGTTTGATATGTGCGGTAGAAAATTTAGTGTCAAGACTGCCGCCATGTTAGCAAAGCAAATGGTAAAGAATGTTTTTTTTTCTTCCCTCATATTTTGTGTAATAAAATGCACATAGTACTGATTAACTGAACTTGGTTTTTACAGATCTCTCGAGTTCAAACTATACATGAAAAGAATCTCATCTATCGAGATATAAAACCCGATAATTTTCTCATTGGTCGTCCTGGCCACAAGACGGCCAATACCATATATATGATAGATTTTGGTATGGCCAAACAATATCGAGACCCTAAAACTAAACAGCATATACCATACCGTGAACGGAAGAGTCTGTCTGGCACTGCCAGATATATGAGTATCAACACTCATCTGGGAAGAGGTAATTCAGAATGAATATCCGATATAATCTGAGATTAGACTACACAATACTAAACCCAATGTTGATTTAATTTTGTTCATAGAACAATCCAGGAGAGATGATTTGGAAGCTTTGGGCCATGTGTTTATGTATTTCTTGCGAGGCTCTTTGCCATGGCAAGGCCTCAAGGCTGCCACCAACAAGCAAAAGTATGAAAAAATTGGCGATAAGAAGCAAAGCTCAAATATTAAGGATTTGTGTGAGGGCTACCCTGAAGAATTTGGCATATACCTCCAGTATGCTCGAAAACTTGCTTTTGAAGAAACTCCAGATTATGACTTTTGTCGAGAATTGTTTGACAAGGTCTTGTCACGAATAGGGGAGACGGATGATGGTATTTATGATTGGATGTTACTCAAGAATAATCAAATGGATCAGGTAAGATAGCAAGTCTGTGTGTATATTTGTATTATAATGCGTTAATACTAATCATCAACATTTCAATCTCTGGCAGTCTGGCGCAGGCGGATCACCAGCAAACCAACGAGGCGGCGCCCTGCTTGCCAAGAAAGACAGAGGCGAGAGACAGCAGCTGACCGGTGATAATGTCAACATGAGTGATCATGGTAACCCTTATCAGGCAACTGGCAAACACCAACGATACATGGATGCCAATGCACCGGCTGGCAATAATGACAACGCCTATGATGGCGATGAAAACCGACCATCTCGAGGGTTTTGGGCTACCATTCTTGCATTCTTCACCTGTAAACTATGTGATTAATTCTCTTGCGTCTTTTGAGCTGTGTTTTCCACTCCCCCCTTTTCGTCACGTCTTGTACAAAACACATAGATGGATATTCTTCAAGGAAACTCAAAGCTTTTTACTTTTATGATACCTCTCAACTCTGTTTATCTTTCTTTTTCTTCACCTTCTTTTTCGTATCTTGTTGTTAATTGAAGCTCTTTTTTTGTCTGCTTTCTCCCTCTTCTTTTTTTTTTTTTCTTCTTTTTTATAATTCTCTTTGATTCAATTAATCAGTTAGCTTTTCCTTTGACCCTTTAGCTAGCTAGCAATGAAAATGGCCCACCTCCCCGCCACCTATCAACCTCTATATCTTTTTCTAAAACCTTCTTCTCCTCCCCCAACATGAACTCAACCACTATAAAACAAAATTCTCGAATATGATGTATTCCGAGAAACCCTATGCGCTTTATGACCTAATAAATAAATTGATGCAGCATGGCTTACCTGCCTTTCCACTCGTTGTTATGCGCTTTGGCCCATTCAAAACATGTCGGAGTCACACCACGTGTGTAACAACACTGGCATCATTTTAGTACGACATGACGCCGAATCACAACTTTTTACACTACATCAAAATTCCATCTAGGTACACGCTCCTAGATATGAGTTTGGTGTTGTAGTATCCATGCTCACCGTCCAGCCTTGCATCTTTCAATACACAGTCGTCTAAGGTCAATTAAATATAGACGAACCTTAGCATACGGCAATGGACGCAAAATTCTTAATCCTCTACATTATTGGTAAAAACCTCACGGTTGCAAAGCAGCTCAGGCGGTTTGGTTTATCTTCAAAACCTCGTCAGTAAAATACCTTAATATAGATGAAATTTTTATTTGAGCAATTTCCGACTCTGTTGACTACGACTGCGACTACGACGTCGGCTAGAATGGCTGTCTCGCCTTCGTTCCTTATTTCGGCCGCGACTGCGGTCTCGGCTACGATCTGAATCACTATCCCTTCGTCGTTTATGCTTGCGCCTCCTCTCACGGCTCTCGCTACGCCTTCTACGAGGAGACCGGCTCCTACTCCGTGGTCGCGAACGACGATGCCTCGATGATCGATCATCTCGGTCTCGGTCCGAACGTTCACGATCGCGTTCCTTTTCGCGTTTCTTCTTACGATCTTTTTCTTTGTTTTCCTTCTTCGTATCATTGTGACGCTCCTCGTATTCCTTCATTGCATCATCGGTATCAATGATCAGATCATTGTTGTTGTCCGCCACATCTTTTCTCGTGCTCGTACTAGCGCTGGTGCCATTGCTCTTGAGCTTTTGTAGCATATTTTTTGCTTCCTCATACTCAGGCCGTATCCGCAAAGCTCGCTCCAAGTTTTTAATAGCCTCATCAATGTTCTTTTTCTGTGCGAATCTAGATTGTCCCCACATAGGAATCAGTACTGAGCAGTAAAAAGCATGCAAAGCTTTGTTGTTTTCAAACTTACACTTGACTAGCACGATACCAAGCTTCGGCGTATTTGGGGTCCATGTTGACCGCACGTTTATAGTAATCCAGCGCATCTTTGAGTTTGTCTTCATTGTACAACTTGACACCTTCCGCAACACTAATGCCACAAACACATTTAATACCACTTATAGTGTACAAGATGAAACGAAATCTTGGTTGTTAAAATTTTACTTACGCAGCTTTGGCGTACGCCTCGTTCTGCAATTGCCTTAGTTCAAGATAGTTTTCCAATTCTCGGGCCGGCTTAAACTCATCGCCCGCTATGCCGCTACTGGCCATACTGTGGATCCATGCCTTTCTCGTCACATCCGCCAATAAACTGCGAGCTTTGGCCACCATGGGATGAACATCGAATAATTGTGCCCAAAACAAATATTGGTGCGGGTTGGCCATTTGCCGAGTGTCATCGTCCAGAACACTATAGTACAGTTTCTGCGCGGCAGGTGACAGGCTGGACGGAGGCACGAAGCGGAATGGCAGTGATACCACCGGAATGTCGTTAGCTTTGGGTTTACTGACCATAGTTTCCACAGGCACTTTGCGTTTCTGCGCAAGAGATCGTTTCTTTTGCTCAGCATGGCGCATGCACGATTGCCGTGTGGAGTTTACCAGTTGTTTAACTGGCTCTAAGGCTATGAATTGATCCACGGCATCTTCAAGACTGTCGTCCGTCGTCATTTCGCCAGCCGGTACTGGCGATGCTGATGATGGTTTTGCAATTCGCCGGTAGTGACGTGATGTATCCTCAGCCATGCTGAATTATTAATGCAATGGTATAGATCAGACTGAGTGATTTTGTTAAATTTGAAATTGGGGAAGGTAATATTAAATTCATGACTGGCAAAATTCTGTTAAGCAAATTCGAAAAAAATCCAATACAGCTATAATGGATAATTGGTCTGAGGTCTATAATGAATACATGGGCTATCATGAATACATGGCAGATACAAGGATGGCAGCTGCCTGCTCAACACCTTGCTTCTGCATCAATTTTTGAAATTGCTCTGGTAATTTGCTCATGACTCCATCTGCGTCCAGCGCAGTCCCTAAAACCACAGTTTGTTAATAACTAAATATGCATACATTGGTGGTGCACCAGCTATGAACTTTCTTACATTGTTGTGAGACAATTGCTTCTAATTGGATGATTGGCAGCTCTCGCTTTGGGACATCCATTCCTTCCATCTGCTCGGGTATTTGTGCTCGCGGCATCTCCCAGCTAAGTACTAAATCTGGTTCATTTTCACTACCATCATACTGTAAGCTGCAAAGTTACTGTTACCATATGGCGGGCCATAACTAGACTTACCTGCTGGTGGAAAATCGGAGCTGCTCGTATCCTATCTCTTCTACTTTGATGTTGGTTTCCTCGTATCGTGACCGCAGGGACTGAAACACTCGTTGTCGCTCATTCAGTAATCTAGCTTGATGTACGAGGATACGGAAAAACCCAAGCAAATTGCCTTCAGCTTGGAATCTAACATGATGATAGATCTTGGGCTTAGTATGTGATTATCCAGTCGTTTAGTAGGCAGATGACTAAGCCTTACATGTCAATGAACGGTCCTATATCGAAATAGAGAGATGGGCTAACATTGATGACCAAGTCTATGACTCTGCCTGCATCTGCGTCTGTCCGAAATGAGATCCGAAATTCTTCATCAAAAGATTTTCCAGCCAATTCGTACTGGCCAAGCATACCTATTGTGCATCTCAATGATATAGCTCGTTTTAAATGATGATGTGCAACAAATTGTCTTACGCTGTGATGGTGTTTTCTCCAAAGATTTTTGGATGTCTGTAAATGCTATATGCGATACTTCTGAGGCTCTAATGACCTGTGATCATTTTATCAGCATGTTTAAAGGCTCGTAAAGCGAACTCCTATATTTGAGATGATTGTTTTAGCTTACCTCTGGGCTTTGAAGAGCTTTGACTCGGATATTGCTTTCATTCAATGAATCGCCGGCCGTGATGCGTTCCTCTTCAGTAACCATTGGGGATAAAAGGTACTCACTGCATATGACTAATAAGAATCTCTTTAATATGCTTTGTACCTTAGTCTCAAAACTTACATGACAGCCTGCAAATCCTCCTCGCTATCTTTCTCTGAAGCAATACGTTCCTCAAATGTCATCTTTGACCTCTTTGCCAAATCTTTTCGTCTTTGACGAGCATTATCTCGCTCTGCACGATAGTACTCAACCTGTTCCCGCATATTTTCGATCTTGTCCAAAAGTACGGCCTTTTCGCGCTCTTGCTGGCTGGTATAGGAGAATGTGGATGACGGGCGGTTCTGAAGCAAATAGGAACAAGTTAATGATTGTACGTGTCTACGATGTACACATTAATATATGGCCACCCTTTGTCCTTCACTATTGTCTATGATAGATTCTACAATCTTACCGTTCGAGAAAAGGACCCACTGGATCGAGGATGCGACTGCCGATCTGTCTCAGAGCCAGGCTGTACTGCCATCAGTCGTGAATGGAAACGTGCATTAGCTGTTCGATAGTCGTCAAAAGTAATATCATTGTTATCTTGGTACGGCGTAGATGCCATAGTGAGCTTGCAGGGTAATTAGAAAGGTAATTGTATATTGACCAGGAGGAGAAAGCACGGTCTTGTGCGGTTTCGAGCGAGCAGTTTGCAGTTTCAATTTTTGGTAACGTGGCGCGCACGCGTGTATCTAATTTTTATTCTTTATTGGTTTTATTGTACAATAGGTCTACGCGTAGAAATGGTGTACGCGATTTTAAGCTCGTTTCACATATTTGAGCTCGTTAACGTCAACTATGATCTTCTCTCCTTCGCTGATGAATTCAGGAACTTGCACTTTGGCTCCATTGGTCAGTGTGGCCTGCTTATACACTGTGCCCTTGGCTGCCTGGCCGGCACGCTCAATAACCGATTGCACGGTGTACTCGTAATGAGCGGGAAGTTTGAATGTGATGGGCTGTGTGCCTGCTTGTGGTGTGGTCAAGAAACTCACGGCAATGGGCATTCCGTCCTCCAGCATCGATATACCCTTGCTACCCAAGTCACAAGCACTCTCGTCCAGCTCTATCTCTTCGTAGGTTTCGCCGTGCAACAGATGAATTTTCCCAGCGTCACTGTACAAGAATTGATACGTTTCATCGGCCAAAGTCAAGACTGTAACGAGACTGTTAAACAAACTTTCAATATGCCTTCCACAAGGTAATTTCACCATGTTCTTACCTTCTAAAGAATCGCTGGACTTGAACCGTTCATTAGCTTTTTGTCCCGATACAATATCTTGCAAGTCCATCTGCAGACAATTGTATCAACGTTAAAAATCGAAAAAGTATATTGGTGGTCAATTATAATTCCGGACATGAAGTCTGGAATTTTCCTTGACACTGTACCTTGACGACGGCACCACCACGGCCGGTGGAAACGTGATCCCGGTTAATGACCTTCATGGGGCGGTCCTTGTGCTGCACAACTTGGCCCTTGCGGATGGAACCCACGGCGAGTTTGTAATCTCTATAAGCATGATAAATAGCTGGCGTTTTGTGTGTCTGTACGATGAATGGACGGCTTCGAGCCGCAGCAAGCTTGAGCATTGGTATGTGACAGGCAGGACCTTTTACGTAGAATGGCACAAAATGATTCATTTCGAGCAATATAAGCCACAGAATGAATCTCCGCAGTATGTCCCAATTTAAAAGCAGGCAATTTTTGAAAGTATTTAGCAATTTTCTATACACACATGTCTGAAAAAGTTACGGAGAAACTAGACAATTTGACGCTGGCTACCGAGACTGCCGCACCCAGTGCTGCTGAAGTTGCAGCTGCTTCTGCTGAGCAGAACGTTACTCCTTGGGATGTCGAAGGTGCCGTTGTAGATGGTGTCGCACAGGCTATTGACTACAATAAGCTGATTGAGCAATTCGGCACCAAGCCCATTGATGAAGAAACCCTGCAACGCCTTGAAAAGCTTACTGGTCGCAAGCCCCATATTTTCCTCCGAAGAGGTATTTTCTTCTCCCACAGGTATGGACACAGTTTGTTGAAACCTTGCATACTAGTGAAAAAGTAGGCTGACTTGCTCACATCTACATCTTATTATAATAGAGAGTTGAACCGTATCTTGGATCGTTACGAACAAAAGAAGCCATTTTTCTTGTACACCGGTCGTGGACCGTCCAGCTCATCTATGCATCTTGGTCACTTGGTGCCTTTCGTCTTCTGCCAATGGTTGCAGGAAGTGTTTGATGTACCACTCGTGATCCAGTTGACAGACGACGAAAAGTTCTTGTTCAAGCCCACGTTGACGGTTGATGATTGCAGAAAATTCGCTCGCGATAACGCAAAGGATATCATTGCTTGTGGATTCAATCCTGAAAAAACATTCATCTTTAACGATTTCGATTTTGTCGGTGGTGAGTTTTACCACAACGTTGTCAAGATCTCGCGATGCATCACCGCCAACCAGTCCAGATCGACGTTTGGTTTCGTTGACACCGACTGCATTGGAAAGTATCATTTTGTCAGTGTACAGGCTGCTCCATCGTTCTCCAACTCGTTCCCACAAATCTTTGGCACTAAGAGCGACATCCCTTGTCTTATCCCATGTGCCATTGATCAGGACCCTTATTTCCGTTTGACGCGTGATGTGGCTCAAAAGCTGAAATACCCCAAACCTTCATTGATTCACGCAAAGTTCTTCCCTGCATTGCAAGGCTCGCAAACCAAGATGAGCGCATCAGTTGATTCTTCAGCTGTTTTCATGGTAGACACTCCCAACAAGATCAAGAACAAAATTAACCGATATGCTTTCTCTGGTGGCGGTGCTACTGTGGAGGACCACAAGGCAAACGGTGGCAATCCCGATGTCGATGTCGCTTATCAATATCTCAGTTTCTTCTTAGACGACGATGAGGAATTGAAGCGTGTTTACGATGCATACAAGTGTGGCGAGATGATGACGGGTGAGCTCAAAAAGCGCTGCATTGACGTGTTGCAAAAGGTTGTTGGCGATTTCCAAGAACGCAGAGCCAAGGTCACTGATGAAGTCATAGATCACTTTATGGACAAGAACAAAAAAATCAACCCTTAGAGGTGTGAAAGGATGATACAAGAAGATGAGTTATATTAATCAAAAATAAAATAAAATAACATCGTGAATAAAAATACATAATAGCATTCATTCGTTGATCTCCCAAAAGTTGACAGCTGAAATGGTATATTCACATGTGTCGATGATACAGGTGAATTGTTGGTATAACATGATTATGCCGAGGATGTTGTGGGCCAGCACGAACAACAGGCAAAGTATCGGTACCATGGATGGACATAAATATCTTCGTCTTTTCTTTGGTGCAACGCTTCATCTAGATCTTGATGCCGTTGATGCCATAATAATGATAAGCCTTCATTTGTCTCAAACTGGGGTTGGGCATCGTATTCTTCGTCATCATCAGAAGATGCACAGTCTTGAGCAGGATTTCTATTTTCTGTTACGGCTCCATATCGACTGCGCTTTGTAGCGATATTCAATTTACGCTCTGATAAAACGATATGATGCGGTTAATTTTTTTCTTTTCATGTACCGACACAAATAGCGGGAAAGCTTAGTCAATCCGATATCATGAAAGCTGATTGTACACGCAAAGCACAAACAGCAAAACTTACCAAGCTTATCCAGCTGCTCGCGAGATTCATGTGCTTCTTGGTCGGTTTGAAGCTGCCATCGTGGTGCGGGGGTGGTAGGCGCTAAAGATTCAGGCCAATCGGTCAACTTTGGGATCATCGGAGACATAAAATATTGATTTAAAGTGGGAACGGGTTGCAAAATGCAGTAATGTGGGCATTACTACATACCATTTTATTGCTGGGCTCCACCTCCTGAGCCTTGACTGCAAATGCATCATTTGCGGGGAACATGATTGAATTGCCCAAAGACGAATTGGTTTCGGACAGGTCGGTGACGTTATTGGTGGGAGACAGACAGCAACGGGCTTATTGGAAGTCCAGAAATTTTGGGAGAAACGATTTCCACCGTTTTTGCCTTTCAATACCCTTTCTGTTGTTGTTTTCTTCACTTGGTTTCCCAGTCTTCCGTCCATTCCAAGCTTTTCTTCCAACAAAGTCATCCTCCAGTACATAACATTCCAGCTGTCAGTTCAATGGGTGTTTCTGCTAATTGGTGGAAGAGCCTAGCGTAAGCATTCTGTGTGGAAATTTCCCTCCACTGGGCGCATATTGATTCAGTGCATGAGCCATTAACATGAATGCTTTTTCCCTCCCTCAGAGAGAACCATGAAAATATTAAACATTCCATCGCAGGCGCAGGCGCCGGTATAGTGTCTTCTATAGTGACATGTCCGCTTGATGTCGTCAAAACTCGACTGCAGAATCAAGGCAAAGGCTATCCAGGCATAGCGCTCTACCGGGGCACATATGGTACGGCTGAAATTTTTTAGTTTTTGATCCCGATAAAAGCGACCGTGATATCACATGCAGACGTGGACTGGAGGCTGATAAAACGCTGGTTTTTTTTTTTTTGTCATTAGGGACATTGTCGCGAATATGGGAGGAAGAAGGCATTCGAGGACTATACAGAGGCCTCGGGCCAACCATCTTTGGATACCTGCCCACTTGGGCAATCTATTTTACGGTTTATGATTATTGTAAAGTGAGGATGGGTGGACGTATCGGTAAACCGGATGACCACTGGTTAGTACATATATTATCCGCTATGACAGCTGGAGCAACGTCTACAACTATGACCAATCCGTTGTGGGTGATCAAGACGAGATTTATGGTAAGTTTGATCGGGTTACAAAAAATTACCCACACTCTATGACTAAAAGCAAAAACCAATTATTGATCATTGTGCTTGTAGACGCAAAATGAACGCACTGCATATCGCTACAATAATACCCTGCATGCGTTCAAGACAATTGCCAAGGAGGAAGGTTTGGGTGGATTTTATAAAGGATTAGGACCGTCTTTACTGGGAGTCAGTCATGTTGCTGTTCAGTTTCCGCTTTATGAGAAGCTGAAGATTTGGTTCAATCCCGACAGAGGTACTCCGTCGGGCACTATCACTATCTTGATGGCCTCTTCACTGTCCAAAATGGCAGCCAGTATGGCCACATACCCTCATGAAGTAATTCGAACCCGGTTACAGAATCAAACTGTCAAACCACACAAGTATCAAGGTATTATGCATGCTATTAAGATAATGATGAAGGAAGAAGGGCCTCTAGCCTTTTACCGCGGCATGCCTACCAATTTGTTACGAACTGTACCTGCCTCGGCCATGACTATCTTAACTTACGAATTACTTGTCAGTAAGTTTGACGAAATTAAAACCTCCCCATAGACGATTTCCATTGCATTCCTTTTTTATGCAGCAAATCATAGTAAAATAAAAACCTCCCCCAAAGTAAATAATAATCAAATCATAGTATTTGCCATGTCCCGCCAAGCCAAAATAGCCGCCCCGCAGTGCTTAGGCAAGTCCTAGCAAAGCAAACTCAGTGGAAATTTTTGTTGGCTCAAAAAAGAAAACTCATTTTTACGCAGTCACGATTTGTCTATTTAACACGCTCGAAAATTTTTCCAGCGTTTTCTCTTTACAACGCAAAATAATAACCGATTCATCAAAAAGCACTGCCGCAGAGATAGATTGCTTAGGCAAACTATCCTAGACGCTGGCAGCCGTCATATGAATTGAAGATTAATTTGGAATATGGCTTGGGTGCGATGTGTTGTTAGATTTTTGGCTTCGTCCATGTCTCTGCTTCAGATCGCAAGGTCGTAAACCACAGCTACCTTTAGGAGCTATCATTCTTAATATAAATGAAATGAAAAAATGGCGTAAATGTTGATGTGAACAGGCTTTCGATGGCAGTACAATGTTCACTTTGCTAGGCGCAATATGCTCGCCAAACAAAGTTGGGTCCAATTACTTTGTCTGAGAGCATCAGGTAGTCTGATAAAATTTTCCAAATGAGTGGCTTGTACACCAACTCTAATCAACGAGCATATTAACAAAAATATAAAGCTTGTACAAAATGTAGCAGTACAAATGTTAAACCTGCCTTCAATAAATAGACGGGTAACACTAGCTGCTTCATACACCCGTGGATTTCACAGCTATGTATATAATTCAAAAATCATTCCATTTAGCTTTCAAATTATTAGTTGCCTTATGCTTCCTTTCAAATATTTCTCAAGGGCATATGTTCTTTCTAAATTACCTAATCACTTGGTACCTTTAGTGCGTGAAACACTTATCTGCCATTTGTAGTTACCGGGGGCTGTGCTTTGCTTGAATAATCAGGTATCTTCAAACAAAATTGATAAGCTGGACCCGTTTGACTTATAGCCATAATAGGTCCTTAACGTGATATACCTTAAGAGGAATGTGAAGACCCAAAAAATGTATATGTGCATATTTTTGTTTTTGGTTCAGTGTCTTTCCCAGGACCAAGTGTAGTCAGCATCACAAGGCATTGTTGCACATGGAAAACTTGCATTAGATAGATGCACAGCTTCACAACGCCATGATGTTGTCTACATGGAAAATAACGAATTTATTTTCTTTATGGCAAATAAAAATTATCGATACACTCCTGCTACCTTATGCGGCGCTCGGCGGGCTGATGAATTAGGCAAAAATGTCATATTATGGCAAGTTGGTGCAAAATTATGCCACGCTATACTGTTTCAAAATTGATCGCGCCACCACGCCCTCTTTATTGGGCCCTGTCGTGCCCACAGCTTTAAACATTCTGCCACTTTTTGTGTTGTTTTTTCCCACATAGCAGACGTCGCCATTAATCCCGGAAATCTGCCATAGTTAACGGATTTGGTAGAGATAGGCTTGGGTCACACTCTTCGAGTCTGACCGCAGCAAGGTGGCTTCTTTTGGAGATAGCCGCCGTACACTTCTGTAATGTACAGACCAAAAGGGAAAAATCAAAACAAATGAAAGATAGACCAACAGGTTTGTAATTAGAATAATGAATTAATCGCTGCATAGCTTCTTTTAATGTTTGAAGTTATCGGTAAACTATAGTTTTTTTAAAAGAAAGAATCAAGGCCCTTCTGTTTTACATGTACTATTAAAAAGCAGTTAAACAAATACAATAAGTGAATAATATATCACCAACCCAGTTTAAGCCTCTTCGTGCTTGATGTCTCTCTCATATTCAGCGATGGTAGGCTTGTGAGCTTGGTAAGCATCCTCAGCTTCGCCACGACGAACAATGGCATCATCTTGAATATCAGTTTCATCTTGCTTGTGATGGCACCAATAGAAGAGAGGAGCGCAAATGAAACAAGCAACAGCAATACCAGTGTACATCCATTCGATCATGGGATCGACGCTGACAGACACAAGAGCGAATTGAAGAACACTTCCGAGACAGACGGTGAACAAGAACAGAGCCATGACAAGGGACTTCATGGACTCGGGAGCCTTCTTGTAAGCATATTCGAGACCGGTGATGGAGGCGAAAATTTCGGAAAGAGCAATGAAAGCATAGGCAGGGATTTGGATACCAGCAGAGATCCAGTTACCAGTGCCAGCTGCGGCGACGTTTTCATAGTAAGGAGGTGATTTGTAAATCATACTTTGGACACCAGCGGCGTAACCCATAGAGATGGCACCCAAAAGGAAACCGAGAGTGATACGGAGAATGGGGCGCATGGGATATCCAAAACGGCGGAGAGTGGGATAAACAACACGATCCATGATGGGAATAGTGATAATCAAGACAAGAGGATCAATGTTTTGAATAATGTCGTTGGGAACGTTGCCAGTCCACATCTCAGCAGCTTGAGAAACCAAGTTGCTGGTCATTTGAGAGTAAGCAAGCCACCAGATAGGATACCAGCAGAAGACAACACAGGCCTTGAAGGTACGTCTCAATTCATCAACAAAGACATCATCCCAGGTAACATTCTTCATGAGCTCAGGGTTCTCAACCTCAAGGCGGGTAGGCTTACAGGCATCGAGACCTCCCTTAACCTTCCAAGAGAGACGGGTAACACGAGCAACTTCGATGAAGATAGAACCACGGGGAGGGTTTTCAATATAACGCTTGCGACCAATGACAACAACAAGAAGAGCAGGAATGAACATAGCAGTGGGCAAAAGATAAGCGGCCCAGAAACCAATGTTCTTTTCCAACTCCGTGGTAGCAATGGAAGACATACCACCGACATTGATACCCCAGTAGAACATGTTGAAAATCTTTTGGTAGGTAGCACGAGGAGTAACAATGACACGCTCGCCAGACTTGAGGGTACGAACGAAGGGAACCTTGGAACGATATTGTTCAGCGACAAGGGGAGAGACGTTGGACTTGATACCACCCATACCAAGACCAATGATAACCAAACCAACGATAAAACCGGGGAATGAAGCGCCAGAATCAATGGCAGAAGGAATGGAAGTGAGGGTCATAATCAAAAGACCAGCGATGTAGATGATACCGAAAAGCAAGATAGTACGGTACTTTCCGAGGTACTGATCGGCAATCATACCACCGAGGATAGGAGTAATATAACCCCAGAACTGGAAGAAGGTATTAAGGGCAGTAGCAGTTTGTTGACCACGGCCGAGAGCACCAGGCTGATCTGCGGGGTAGCTAGGGGGAGGAGGGTTTTGGATGTAGTTCTGGAAAGGACCGCTCAAACCATAGTAGGTGAAACGTTCACAGAATTCAATGAGGATGACCAAGAAAGCTGAAAGGGGAATGTTATCAGCAACTTCACGAAGAGTTCCCCATTCCTCCTCGGTAGGTTCAGGGCCAAATTCATTATCTTCTACATGGTCTTGAGTAGGAGCAACGATTTGCTCACTATCAGCAAGTTGGTGCTGTGGCTCCTCGATCTTTTCAGACATGATTTCCAAGAGTAGGGGAGAGAGTTTAAGGAAAGAAGAGTAAAGAAAAAAAAATAAAAATTGGTGAATTTGGGCAAGACTTTATATTGGTCACACGATAATGATTATGTACTGATCCTTGTGCTCCGTTGATATCTTTCCCAGGAAGAACTGCGGTCGTCTCACTAATTTAGGCAAAAAAGTAAGTTATATTATGGCAAGTTTACATTTTGCCACGCCTTCCCATTTCCAATCATTGGCGCCACCTGTCCTCGGCCATAACGTCCCTGACTGTCCGCGGATGGAAAGATAGTTGCAATTTGTTGCTCTCTTTTTCCCATGATAGCTATTTTGTTCGCCCGCCAAATTAACGTTGCACGCAGATTGGTGCAACAGATACATCTTGTCTATTTTAACCGCGATGTGGGTGGCTTACTCTAATATCTACACCAACATCTTGTAAATCCCACCAAATTGAAATTAATGAGAGACAAAACACATCTCGCATTTTATGCTCATACTACAAAATGTTGAATCAATTTATTTATGTCTATTTTTGCCCAAGCTTATCGATAACTCATTTCTTGTAGAAAGCTAAGTGTGCCTTTCCACCTCCAGATTAAACGAAAACGACAAAAATCAACTCGGGATCAGTGGCGTTATCACGCAAATTGGTGCAACGAATACGCTTTGTCTATTTGCAACTGCGACTGAATGTCGCTGATTCAGATAATCAAGACATAAACCTTGATACCTTATCGTAATTGAAGGATACAATGAAGGATTGTATAATATGGCCAATCAGACGTATGGAGGATAGTGAATAATCGCTGCAGAGCTTTGTTTTTTCAAAATGAAGATATCGGTAAACTATTCTGTAAGACAGTATAAGGATTGTCCGTTTTTGCATATTATTACAAAAACAAATTAAACCTTGATAGCTTATCGTACTTGAAGGATACAATGGAAGATCATAAAAAAGGGCAAATCAGACGTGTGGAGGATAGTGAATTAATCGCTGCATAGCTTCTTTTTAATGAAGATATCGGTAAACTATTTTATAAGAAAGTATAGGACTTTCCAATTTTTACATATTATTACAAAAGCAGTTAAAACAAAATACAAGTAAGTGATTATATATAAACACAAGGCTTAAGCCTCCTCGTGCTTAACATCTCTTTCGTAGTCAGCAACGGTGGGCTTGTGAGCTTGGTAAGCATCTTCAACCTCACCACGACGGACGATGGCATCATCTTGGATATCAGTCTCGTCAGCCTTGTGATGGCAGAACCAGAACAGAGGAGCGCAAATGAACATAGCGGCAGAGATACCAACGTACATCCATTCGATCTTGGGATCGACAGCGACGGAAACAAGAGCGAATTGAAGAACACTTCCGAGACAGTTGGTGAACAAGAACAGAGCCATGACAAGGGACTTCATAGACTCGGGAGCCTTCTTGTAAGCATATTCGAGACCGGTGATGGAAGCGAAAATTTCGGAAAGAGCAATGAAAGCATAGGCAGGGATTTGGATACCAGCAGAGATGAGGTTGGGTTGGTTGCTGTAGATCATGGATTGGGTACCAGCGGCATAAGCCATGGAAATGGAGGCAAACAAGAAACCCATGGTGATACGGAAGATAGGGCGCATGGGAATACCAATGCGACGGAGAGCGGGGTAAACAATACGATCCATGATGGGAATAGTGATAATCAAGACAAGAGGATCAATGTTTTGGATAATGTCGTTGGGAACGTTGCCAGTCCACATCTCACCGGCTTGAGAAATCAAGTTGGTGGTCATTTGAGCATAGGCGAGCCAGTAGACAGGGTACCAGCAGAAAACGACACAGGCCTTCAAGGCACGTCTCAATTCATCAACAAAGACATCATCCCAGGTAACATTCTTCATGAGCTCAGGGTTCTCAACCTCAAGGCGGGTAGGCTTACAGGCATCGAAACCTCCCTTAACCTTCCATGAGAGACGGATAAGACGGTAGACTTCAACAAAGATGGAACCACGAGCAGGGGCTTCAATGTAACGCTTGCGACCAAGGACGACAACGATAAGAGCAGGGATGAACATAGCAGTGGGCAAAAGATAAGCGGACCAGAAACCAACGTTCTTCTCCAATTCAGTGGTAGCAATGGAAGACAAACCACCGACATTGATACCCCAGTAGAACATGTTGAAAATCTTTTGGTAGGTAGCACGAGGAGTAACAATGACACGCTCGCCAGACTTAAGGGTACGGATGAAAGGAACCTTGGAACGATATTGTTCAGCGACAAGGGGAGAGACGTTGGACTTGATACCACCCATACCGAAACCGATGATAACCAGACCAACGACGAAACCGGGGAATGAAGCGCCAGAATCAATGGCAGAAGGGATAGAAGTGAGGGTCATGATCAAAAGACCAACGATGTAGATAACACCGAAAAGCAAGATAGTACGGTACTTTCCGAGGTACTGATCAGCAATGATACCACCGAGAATGGGAGTGATATAACCCCAGAACTGGAAGAAGGTATTAAGGGCAGTAGCAGTTTGTTGACCACGGCCGAGAGCACCAGGCTGATCGGCAGGGTAACTGGGAGGGGCAGGGTTTTGGATATAGTTCTGGAAAGGACCGCTCAAACCGTAGTAGGTGAAACGTTCACAGAATTCAATGAGGATGACCAAGAAAGCTGACACGGGGATGTTATCAGCAACTTCACGAAGACTACTCCATTCTTCTTCGTTGGGTTCAGGGCCAAAAGTTTCATCTTCTTCGTGCTCATAAGTAGGAGGGGCGATTTGCTCTTTGTCAGTAACTTGATGTTGCTCCTCGACCTTTTCAGACATGATTTCCAAGAGAAGGGGGATGTGAAGGATAGAGAGTGAAGAGGAAAATAATGAAAGCTGTCAAATTTGCAACCGACTTTATATTGACAGTTATTTCATTTGCCAAGTATAGTCGAAAAATCGTGTGCTCCAATCAAAAGTTCTCAATTTGCTGAAAAAGGAATGTCCGCCCAAAGCGGGACAGTCGGGCAAGCTGGTACTTGATTGGTTTGAACACCTGGAAAATTCGAGTGGCGTTCGAACTCGGACTTTTCATTACAAACCCAATCAAATACAGTTACCGAATGAGCCATATGTAGAAAAATGAAAACGCCTAATATGTATATTCGGTAGCACATATAGCAAAAGGGCACAATATAACAACGAGAAAGCTACAACCATGGCACAATTCAATGGGATGACTTTAGGTAAAATAATCGCATGCTAATGCATAACTCATACACCATACATATTGCACAGCATATCACAATGGTTTCGAGCGGAGATGTCAGGTCAAAAACATGGTGCACAAACACTTTTGTCTATAAACGACAGGTAAGTGATTAGACAAGTTAGATCCAAAGTGTAGTATGCGTGTATGCACACCACGCCATGTATGCGCACTGAACACTCAATGTTTATTCTTATTTGCTTGTCGCAGCTCACTTCCTAGCGTTCATCCTAAGAAAAAAAGTTTTTGCGCCGCCATTATTTAGCCAGTAAATGCAGTAAAAGGATCGTGTGATAACAATTGCGGAGTGGCAATTTAGTTTTATCAATGAGCCAACCAGATAATCGGATCATGACAATTTGTCTCTCCGGGTGTTACAGAATTGGGTAGATCCAAATGATTGATTCAACCCCCGCACACGGCCCATCTTCAAAGGTTGCCTTTTTGGTTGAGTGAATCCAACACCGTCAGCTTATTTCAGTTTAAAATTACGACGACGTGCCAATCAAATTCATGCTTCGTGCCGAGGCTGATAACGACTGCTTTGGATATATTGGCAACATGGATAAATTATCAGCATAGACCCGTTTTAGGGTCCACAATTATCCCACGATCCACGTTATGTGTATTTCGTGGCCATCGATAACCAATGCCCTACTATGTCTACAACTGTGATATGCCCATGTTGCGTGCAATTAATAGATATGAACCGGATCTGAAAAGATGACAAACTTTGGCTGACTTTGATGAGCTTATCGTGTTAACATTGCTTCCCCTCCTTTTTTTCAAACGGCCTTGTCCGATAACTCCGCATAGATACAGCCTTTTTTTCAAACTGCAAAAAAAAATTTACAAATTATGAAAGCCACCCCATTTTTTATAAACTCAATTCACAATGTTTTGTCCGTGATAGTTGTTGGTAAGTCCGTACAAGTCCTGGGTTTCGGTAGCCTTTTCAGTGCGTTCTACCTTGTGATTGACAGAGCCTTGTACAACACTGAATTTGAAAAAAGAAAAAAATGTTTTTTTATTCATTAAATTTAGGCTTCCGTGTCGTGTGGCCACGTAGCTTTCATAGGAAGTCGAGACTCAACTTGCTTGCGAATCGTAATTTTTTACGAGCATTAGCAATAAAAAGTAGCAATTAATGTACATGCACAACTTGTAAGGGTCCACTGCATTGTATATTACCCTAACACTAAAAGGCAATAATGTGACCATCGGCATAAGCGCGTTTATGCCAAGGCCAATTTTGTCATTTATTTTACAATTTGTTCACTTTTTCACACGTTCACGCCTCTTCTACAACTTGCATTCAATATTGTCCTAGCTTGGTAAAAATAACTATATTTGCTTATTTTATGCACTTCTCTACATCAGCCAATTGAAAACTAATCAACAGACTCGTATGAAAATTATATTTTCGTCAAAAACGAAATTATGCGGCATGCAGCTAGTCGAGATATTTCGTCGTGCGTGTACTACCCGATCCGAAATTTGCAACGTGCGCGATGACCAAATGTAATGTCGTACAGTCATCAGTGCACCCAATTACCTAACAACAGTGTTACTGCTGAGATGCTATCTCATATTAGTCTCAAACCTAGTTGTTTTTAATCGGACGCAAAAGCTACAGTGTGATCATATCCCTTTAATGACTTAAAGGATGTCTCATATACGTCAGTGAATTAGCATTGGAGTATATGTCCATTCAAGCTCCCCTACAAATGCTTGCTCGTACCAAAACGGTGGCAACGGTTGAATATCCGATGGAGATGGTACCATCCCCCTCCAATAAGAACAATTCTCGATTTGGTTTACTCGTCTGTCACTTGAACTATCAGCCGCTTCTCGAGCTATGACATAAAACTGACTTGTGCTATACTATCAGTTCACTCATAGGCATGGTGTCTGCGTCTCGTTGATACACGCTCAATACGCACAAATGTAGTGCTCTCACTGAATAACACAAGAAATTCACCAATGACCATTCTTCAAATATATCCGGAGCTTAGAAATGATAAACGGATTCGTAATATAATCCTTTGTGTCAAGCACTTCACACTCGGACTTTTCGAGTGGGCCCTTACTCGGGGTAGAATCCACTAAAAAAACCTTACGTGCCAGACACGATGCACATGTCTTCTGTAATGCTTTATATTCCCTCGATGGATGAACATTGCTCATTATTCAAAAGTACAGCTACTGCATGTTCTTGACTCTCCAATTCGAAGCTATCAGTCTTTGTCTCACTTATTGGTAACGCTGGTTATGGATGCGGAGCTTTCAGCCCGTCGCTTAATAAATAAGTCATAGACAATGAGCATGGTGCGGTTGCCCTGTCCAGAATGTTCTCACAGCCCTTACGGCTATCTTTTTCCTTATCAATGAGCTTCAGCTACCATACACGGAAACATTTGTTTCCAACTTCCGATCTGGGGTTCATCTAAAAAAAATTCAACCAGATTCGCCACACGTTGTTGCGACCCGAGTGTCCAATATTGTGGAGGTCGCCATCTAATGTCGGACTGGTGAATTTTGGGTTTGGACAAATTGTTCCTCTTTCCGTCCATCGTTATTTGTGGTAATCTATGAGAAAGGTCATTTGTATTTTTAACCCGAGAGTTTAGTTAATTATCGCCTTTTTTGTGTAAAAGTAGTATGTCAAATCTTGGCCGTCTTGTGTCGGCACATCTTCAATAAGATAGTGCAGTGTCAGACGACAGACCTTTCCCACAGAAATGAAGCAATACCAAAGAGGATGAGGCTTCAGAGCCAGTGTTTGCCCGATTAAGGATTTGATGATGCTGCTTGCTGTGCTCCTATATTGACTTCACTTATCTGCCAAGTAATGTTTCCCACAGTCCCTTATATAGTCATATGTGGCAAAAAAGATGGTTATTTTAAGTATATTGCAAGAAGGAATTGCAAGAAGGAACTTTCAGGGCAGAAACAGAAATAAGGACGGCAAGATATAGTCTATATTATGTGCAATATTTTCTGAAAGTATTTGCTAGAGTGTGCTTGATTTGAACACATATTTTTCAGAAACAACTTTTTAAGTTTTATAAGAGTGTTTCATATTATCATATCGAGGGTGTCTGCTTGCCGACATTTCGAGCATACCTTCCGATGTCTTTGTAGTCAACTCATTATATATGGATATCATCTGATACGGCTCTCTTATAATGAGCTATCTATGTCATTTTTAATGGTCCATAGATGGGGTATCAAGGTATTAAAAATAAGGTACAAATTTGCGCATATATTTTTTACGTGCGTGGCCAATCACCATTCTGTCCAAGGGTAGTGACGAATAAGACTATAATTCAATGGCTTCTTTACTGACGTTGTTTATTCTGTAAGATATACGAATTTCATACCATATCATACAAGTACTGGATTTGTATCTGTCTCTATTACAACAGCTGTACGAACATGTGAAAATTATACATGCCTCAAAAGGTCGGTATAGTTCTTAAGCAATGATGCATGTAATGATAAGAAAAACGCAAAGCAGAGTTCGTCATCATGTACATCATACACTATTTCGAAAGTGGCATCAGTTTTCAGACCTTCATTTTGAGGAGCAGTACACTGTATGGACTAAAAGTCGATTTTCAAAATTATCGAGATGTTCTCAGGGTCGTACGCCAAGCCTTAAAGTCGAAGTGTGATATAAGCTCAGATTCAGCTGTCAAATGTACATTCGTCTCATTCAATGCCTGTAAAGTACCCTGGCAAGTCAGATCTCAAGTATCAGCCGTTGCTCCTGGTTATTTTTGTCCTGAGGTAGGCCGACAAAGCACATGACAACTTTTTCGGTAAAACAGCAATCTTTATAATACTGATAACCCTTCGACAGTGTCTTTGGCGTAGGCTACCAAAGTATACCAATATTCACTTGGTTGTTTTATCCAGTCGCCTTGTATTATACTCGCCAGTCTTGGTGGAATCTATTATTTTTCTTCATTTTCAACCTCTTTGGCAATGCTCTAGCCATTCTCGGCTCCTTTAACCTGGACCCTGTCCCCGGCTTCGCCAGTGTTGGTCTTTTGATAGGTTAGAACGGAGTAGCCTAAATATCTCATCACCAGTGTAACCTACCTAACACCATTCTCTAATTTCAGGCCTCGCTGCTGCTGTCAATGTGTTGATCGTTATATGCTTTGCCGTTGATCGGCTAGCATATTTAACGAATTCCAGCCCTCTGCGTGTATATACCTTTCCATTATTCTGGACTGGTGTATGGAACATATTTGCCTGGTACAGTCCGCTTGGCGACTTTTTCACGTTTTCGCAAGCTGGCATGCTTTGGGGCTCTTTCCGCCAAATTGCTTCGTTTGGCGGTCGAGCTATGCTTGACTTTTTCATGGCTTGGTGTGGAACTGTTATTGTTGAAACATGGTTCACTAAGCAAGACCCACACCTCCAAGTCCGAAACGCCGATTCAGATCACGCTCTAAGCAAACCTGTCGATAATGACTACTCGGAAATTGATACTGATATGTCAAAACCTAAGCAATCGCTAAGGGCCACCATTCGTCTGCATTTGACTCCCATAGCCATATTCTGCTTGATCTTTGCCACCCTACTAGGATATGGCGGTGGACAAGCGAGCATCATCTCTGGCTCATTTTATCAGAAGAGCTATGGGGAATATATTACAAGAGATGTTATCCGCGCTGGTTGCGTTATTGGCAACACCGACGGCACTGGTTACTCACCGGCCGATCGACAATATTGGTTTGAACAGTCTGTCCAACTTGCAAAGGTATCTTTGGCTCTATCTATGAATGCTACACGGATTCAATATATTAATGTTACATGTTTCCAAGGATGGAGCGAAACTTGTGCTGTGGTCAGAAGAGACTTCGCAAACGTTTAACAGCACCGACAAACAACAATTCTTGGATCAAGCTTCTGCAGTGGCTCGTAACAGCAGCATATATCTGGCTGTCTTATACATCAATAATATTCCAAACACAATTGAAAATTTAATGACATTGATTGCACCTAACGGCACTATTCTACTAACATATTCAAAAGCGCATCCGGTCGTCGGTGTTGAAGATCAACCTGCTGGCCCTAATGTACTACAGTATGTCGATACCCCGGACCTTGGACGCGTTGGTGTTGGTATCTGCTTTGATTACAATTTCCCATCTCTTATTGATCAAGCTGGGCAAAACCAGGTCAACTTGATGCTTCAAGCAAGCTGGACATGGGGACCATTGGGAACTTTTCATGCTAGAGGAAATTCCTTGAGAGCGATAGAAAATGGATTCACCATGCTTCGCTGTGGTAGCCAAGGCATGTCTGGTGTGTTCACGCCCACCAGCGATAGCCCATATCAACAGCAATTCGCCACCCTTTCCAATCAAACTTTGATGTTCCAAGTGCCGCGACTTCCCTACGTTCGAACCACTTACACCGTTTTCCGTGGTGCATTTGGGTGGATCTGTCTTGCCCTTGGTCTTCTAATTACAATTTATCTTATTGTATCACCTTTTCTGCGTAAACCAATCCGCAGGCGCTCGGCTGCTAAATAATAAGTAGAAGTAGTACCTTCATTCGTTATAACATTGATATATAAAGCCTATTGACGCGTTACACGTTGTCTCCGCTATACCTCACAATGTTTGAATCAAGAATTTTCAATGAGCTGTATATGTTTACACCTCATTGCTGTATATGGTGAACTTCGGTTCTGTCAACACGTGCAGCCTGCATTATATGATGCCATAGAGTGGCTGCCCAAATCATGATTGCGGGTAAGAGCAGTCACATCTGCTAGATTCATCTCAGGTAAGAACGGATTTAGACTGTCAGACTGACAGTCCGACAAGAGTACCTGTTTGCCACACTCACAATGGGAGACTTATCTTCTTTGAGACAAAAGATCGACTCTTTAGACACCATCATAGTCAATCTCCTAAATGAGAGAGCACAAGTTTCCCTGGATATTGGCGCGACCAAGAAGAGTCTAGCGGCTGAAAGCTCAGACGGAAGGTGGGTCTTTGCTACTAGCTGACATTGCGGTTAATCAATCAGAGCGGTCGACTAATGCATTTAGTAGTGAAGAGAAGCAGCCTCATGTATATATGCCCTCTCGAGAAAAGGAAATTTATGATAAGGTATGATTTACAGTTTGTTAGCACCTTTTTTTACCTGACGCGTGGCTAACGACGTTCTCATAATACCTCTTATAGCTTTCCACTCACAATAGAGGCCCGCTCAATAACGACTCGCTCAATGCCATTTTCCGTGAAGTATGCAGATCTTGCTCTTCTATGCCATTTACAATTAAAATTGCTAACCTATCACAGATTATATCAGCTTCGATCTCGCTACAACAAGATGTGTCAGTAGCGTATCTAGGACCCCCAGGCACGTTCTCCCATCAAGCAGCATATGACAAACTTGGCGATAGTGTTGCGTACGTTCCGCAAAAGCAAATATCGGGTATGTGGCACTGGCAGTGGAGTATTACATTTTGCAAACAATGTGAACTGATTATTTTGGGTCAACAGCCGTATTTGACGCCGTCGAAAAGGGACGTACTACTTATGGCCTGGTGCCCTATGAAAACTCGACATTTGGATCAGTGGTAGAAACATTAGATCGATTGATGCTCACAGAGTCCAAAATTCGAGCCGAAACGTATTTAACAGTGAGTTCAATTGACGATATCGATATATGCGCTCGCAGTAAATTCTGACATTCTCTTACAATCAGGTACACCAATGCCTATTGTCCAATAGTAAATTAGGTGATATCAAGAAAATTTATAGTCATCCACAAGGTCTTGGACAAGTTCAGTCATATTTATCTGCGAATTGTCCGAATGCGGAACGTATCACCGTGAAATCAACCGCTGAAGCTGCCCAGTTGGCAGCTTTGGAGACGGGTGCTGCTGCCATTTGCAGCTCAATATGCGCTTCATTGTATGGGCTAGAAATTGTTGCCCAAGATATCGAAGATGTGAAGAGTAAGTAAAATGTCAAGTTTTTGAATCTATGCGGTACAAGTCACAAAATTGACTTAATGTTGTCTTTGATCTAGCCAATACCACACGATTCTTGCTTCTCGGAACCGCTTCAGATCGTCCTACCAAGAACGATCGTAGCCTTATTCGCTTTACAGTTGACCATCGCCAGCCTGGTGCATTGTGTGACGGACTGAAGGTTTTCAAGGATCAAAACCTGAATTTGTCGAAAATTGATTCGCGTCCTTCTAGACAAAGGCCATGGCACTATGTGTTCTTTGTCGAATGTTCGGGTCATGCGGAAGATGAGAATGTTAAGCAAGCTGTGAAAGATATGGAGAAATATTGCTTGGATGTTTGTGTTTTGGGCAGTTACGCAGACCAACGCCCAGAATAGTAAAGTCATTGTACGATAATTTGCATGCGCATAGATTTTGGAATAAAAGCCATTCCACCTACAGAAGAGTCCGATGAATGATTTGATAGGGGAGCACATCACACTGTATTTGCGCTGATGTCCAAATGATGGTAGTTCTGGTTAGGTGTTATGCGCAATACAGTCTTATTTTGCGTGCTATTCAATGAAGCTGCGAGTTTTTCAAACGACTTCGTAAACAAATTGAGGAGTGTCATACTGAGAAATCTATCATCGGTATTGGAAATTTGATATATTCCATAAATTGGAGATGGGTGACAGAATCAATACATTATATAGATGGCGGAGCTAACTAGCATTTTGATGGAGTAAATGCTGTAATGATAGTTATAATGATGATTTGATACTGTTCTCTATCGGGCAGCCGAGACTACTTCGCCCTGAACTTTCAATTTATGCAATATGAAAATTGATTTTTGTATTCATGATGTAGGCTAGTCTTCTAGCCATTGAACCCTTATAGGCTTGTCAAATGCTGTAAAATCAAGGCGCTTAACATCACGGACAAGACGAGTGATGGAAACCTTGTCTTTGGATTGACTGTTCAATAGAGACGTATAGGCATTTTTACAGATGTCTTGGTGGCGAAAAATCGATAAAACAGCTTGCATGACGAGCTTGCAGCTTGTAGCTCTTGAGCAGTCAATTTGTTCAATGCGTATTTGAAGTTCCGCTGAAGACTCGCCCATAAAGTGAACATACTGGGAGAAGTGATAATCAATAGCTTGTGTCGCGAGCGTAGTAAAGTTTTATACTGCATGGAGCACTGATTGCGTTCCCGCGCCCGAGTTTGTATTCAGCACTTGAGTCTGCGCAACTGAGAGGGAGATAACTCTTCCTCATATGCATCTTCATCATTAGGGTAGCCTTATTACCCCAATTTCAAAAAGCCATACCCAAGCGTTGCCAGGATCTTTTGAAACTCGGACACACAGAAGCTAACCATACCGCTCATGTTTTTTCTATATAATCATTGCCAATTAGTGTTTCTCAAGATCATGTAAATATAAGCTGACATACCAATGTTGCTCAATAAGTAGTATGCATACAAATAAATGATGATAAGTGAAGCCTTTAAGCACTGTAGGGGTATTGTCTTCGATATGATTGTGTTAAAAAGTATATTACATTTGCCAGGGCTTTAACGATCACGTGAATTTTAACATTTGAATAGTTCAAAATTACCTACAGAAATCAGGTAAATCCGTAGTGGCGCAGTGGTATAAAGCGGTTGTTGTGTCGAGTTAAGGTAACTTCATGCCTGGTTGACTCTAGTGATATGTTGTCGGCCCTCAAATTAATCATACTGCGGGGAGCTGCCAGCCGGATTTACTTTTTTGCTTTCGAAGATGAAAAATTATGACTCCGTCTATTGCCTTACTCTTTGATTTCTTTCAGGAAAGCGCTTTTAGACTGTATGCCTTGTTGAATGCCAGAGTTCAAATCCTGGAGTATGATATTTATTGAAGAAATCATATGACGTGGTATTTTGCAGCATGAAGATGTTATACAGTCACACAGCGAATGTCTTTGCTGCTGCATTGGAGAGGCAGAATTTTTCTAGAGAGGCCCGAAGTTTGAGGTAAGCGGAGCTGCACTATATCAATTCTTAATTCTAAATAGACCAAATTATGGGAGGTAAAGACTTCATGCATCATATCAGTTTTCTATCAAAGTTCAAAATATGTAAAAATTGCATAGTCAAATGTTTATGTAGACAATTGACTGGTTGCTTTAGCATTCTGGATCAAGCACATGATGATAGTGGCCAAATTCATTTTCAAAGTGAATAATATTATCGTTCCCTATGTATTTAAATGAAGTGAGAAAACTGTTCAGGCCGCAACTCTACTAATGACCTTACTTGTATCCAACTGTACAGAAGTAATCGAGGTCTGTCGACAGCAAAGGCACTTCTAAGCTAGTTTTTACATAAAGGCTTACTGTTTGAGAGCTGTAGATCATTGATTGTAAATGATTGTAGTTCTCCTTTATTAAGCCGTCAACTTGAGAAAATAGAAGCTCTGGGCTTTTTCCCTGGGAGAAGGAATGGTTGATCATAAAATACTTGCCAAGACATTAATGCATGAAGTGACGTTACAAATAGTAGCCAATCTGATTATACAGACTTTTTGATTATTTACTATTCATGTAGAGAGCAAAGAAACATTTAAACGCATAATAGAGCTCTGTTTAGTGGAGAGTGGAGTAAAAGCAAAGCAAGTCGTAAATCAGCAAACAATTTTATTTTAAAAGACTACTTCTTTATTAAAATTATTGTTACAATGCTAAGACTATAAAGGGTTTCGACCATGCCAAAGGTCTCGTCAGATGGCTTGAGGCTGCCATGACCCCATTTTTTGCCCATGCAACTTCCCTCATTGCAACTGGTAAGCTTTTGCAAGTTTACCAGTCCCCTTTCCTGAGGCGCCCAAAAGCTACCGCCGTCAACATCTGTGAGACTCATGGTTGATGCTTTTGGGACATTTAGTACTCGTCAGTACTTCGGATCAGGGTGAGCGGTGTATGCCTTCTCGTAGGTTAGCAGCCTACAAATCATCGAAGGAGCCTTTGCCCAAACGTCAGGAGTACTTGCCACATGATGCCACCCATATCGTTCCTCCCGACTTACACCACGTCAGGCGCTTGGGAAGGGATGACTTGGTTTGGCTAGAGCTAGTAAAGACGTGAGTAGTGGAGAGAAAGTTAGAATAGGCTGTGGCAAGGGTTGCCACGGATCTACCTACAGTTCAAACAATTGTTCAATTAGAAATGTAAGTTTATATACTCCTATTTGAAGCAACTATACCTACATAATATTCATATACACTTCTTCCCCCGGAACTTCTAAAAAACCCATTTCAACGACCTCAGTTATTCCCTTATGCAGAGGAAGTTGGACAATTCGCTTTAATGATGCCTTCCCTTTTTTATATTTTCTCAATGTCATGCATTTCTTTTTTGTAGTCTCTACATTTTATGCATTCCTTTTTATACTCTCTTCATTTTATGCATTCCTTTGCATAGTCTCTTGTTCAATTGGTCCTATACAGCGACGCCCATGGTAACAAGTTTGCAAACCTGTTTTTTAAACTGTTTAATTGGTCCAATGAACGCCCAAAATCACAAGGCTTCAACGTGTTTTTGTGACGACTGTTTTTGCATTAACTTTAAGAACACCAGCTATTTGTTAGAACCATTTAATGTGTCCCCCAAAGACCCCCCGGGAGTTTTCTGTTATTTTCTTAGCTTTAGCACGTGGAGCTTTTGATTGAGAATGACAAGGTGTAATAAAGAAGCAGGGCTTGACTTAAAATTTATGATGAAGAAGATTACAAGTGAGTTTGAGAACCAGCCCCAAGGAAAATCAGATAGCGCTATAAAAAATCAGCTGTAATTACGACACCAAGGAGGCTATAGAGCCATAGAAGTGCTAATCTACACATGAAGATATATTGAGGAAGCTCTACATCGACTGTAAGCCAATTTGAGGCGTTCAAATGCTAAGATCATACACTCAAGACCGCTTAGCTGAGTGTTATCCGCTGTCAAAGATATTCCCCGCCTGTACAAAGAGCTTGACCCGGTAAAGGTTGTCCAGAGATTCTCTCCTCCTCAAAGCTAGTAGCTGATAGTTTGAATCAGGCTCAGAAAATAGACTCACTTCTTGCTACTTTAGAACGGATTCGCATTGCGGCATACATCCCACACTGAAGTAGAGTTCGTCCCTGCAGAGCGCACAGACTCTACGTTCGGTGTCACACGCCAGCGCAGTAGCACGGAAGGCAAAGTTCATTGTTGTGCCCGTCCGCCATCACAATAGGAGTAAAAGATAGCAAATGGATAGATTCTCTTAGATGTGCTAATGTCCAAATCGACATTCAGGAATGCATAGCACACTCATCATGTGCAAAAGGCAAATATTCCCACCGTATTTCAGATTTCTACGTTAGCACTAATAATCAACTAGCATATGAATAAGTGGTATTGTTTTTTTGAACGAGGCTGGCAGGGCGCAGACTGTAAAGGCTTAGTCAATATTCACAGATATGCGAAGTTCATAAAAAACAATGAAAATTATCAGACCCTGATATCACCAACTATGTGACCTCGAGACACTAGGTAAGTACTAATGGCACTCAGTAGGACGACATTGCTTTTATAATATAATTGACAAGACGTATGTGATAAGATAGCGCTAGCCGCATAAACCTTTAGTCACAGACCTTACATTTCAAGCCTGCATGATACTCTTCGCAACTTCTTTATAAGAACCTGATCGAATGTCGGTGAGAATATCAACTCCTTTCGGCTGCCATCCCAATTGCTGCATAGCTTTGCGACTAGAAGCTCGGCATTCATGTAGAACAAATCCCACTAAGAATGGAGTCCACAACTTTTTCGCCTCTTCGAGGCTGACCGATCGCGTAGGTAAGCTGACAGCGTCTCCGATGGCCTCAGCCATCGATTTCAGCGTAACATCTGTCGATCCGGTGCAGTTGAAAGCGTCACCAGCTTTTGCGTCTTTGGCCATGAGAAAGTACAATTCTGCGGCATCATCCACATGAACGGCTGAGGTTTTTATACTTCCCTCATCTACGTAAATAGACTCGCCGGCATTTACAGAAATTTGCATCAATGTAGGTAGTAAATAGCCGTCGCCACGTCCATAGACAAAGGGAGCTAGACGTATGGCGCTCACTTGTACACCGTCTTTAGCCTTGAGCAAAGCGTGCTCCTCGGAAGAGATACGTTTCTTGAGAGAAAATGTGTCTGATGGAGGAAAGTTTGAATCCTCAGTGGTCTCGTTGCCCTGAGGGTCCGAGCCAAACATTGCACACCCAGAGCTTATAACCAAGGGTTTCTTTGTTCCTTTCAACGGCTCGCTTATAGCATCCACAGCCATGGCATCCAACCGTAACACTTCGTCAAAGTCCATAGTCCAGTCGTGGATGAATGCTAGATGCATAACAATATCAGCATTGCCACTTTCTCGCCGCAATACCTCTAGTGTTGTTAAATCTCCACGTACGGGCGTTGCTCCAAGGGCTTTCAATTGCGTGTCACCCTTTTCATTTCGTGACAACCCACGTACGTTATGACCTTTGGACACTGCCTTTTCCACCACGACACGTCCGATAAACCCAGTTGCTCCCGTGACAAAAATCGTCAATCGCTCTCCGCTGCGGTCCTTGTTCTCAATGTTCATCTTGTATTCGGTTTCACTTTTTATAATGTAAGCGATTTGGAAGAGTTGTTAGCCACGACGAACGTCTCATATAGTTTGTTATATACTGGACTCATGGGACTTCCAGGCGGCAGAAGTTAACAAATAAGGAATGGGGCTGTGTAATCTGATTAGCTGACTAATAATTTTACCCGTTCACATCTTACTTTTATGGATAATATGTTTCTGAAGTTTGGGAGCAGAACCGTCCTCAACCTTATAAAACGAAGAGGTGTAAGAAGAACACGAATTTAGGCTAAAAAGAAAAGGCTTGTCCGAGAAAGTTTCATTTCGAACAGCAATTTCAAGACTGATGTATCTCATAATTTTCAGTGAGAGCTTTATGTACCGGCCTTTGGTTAGTAGGTGCATAAAAAATGTCCCTTACTTTAGGAACAGAATGATAATAAAGAACCCCACAAATTATTAAAGATGACAGGCTGTATAAGTCTGTGACAGATGTCTTTTAGATTTATCTTCGCTAGTTCGTAGTCATGTCTCTTATTAATATTCATTAGCTAATTTACATATGGTGAAGAGCTTTGTCGTCTACATCTTCCAATGGTGAAAAATCCGTTGGATTGCGAGATCGCAGGCCTGACTTAAGAGTAGGACTTAAAGCTTGCAAGGTCTGGTGCAGTGGCTGCTCTATTGGGTCGTAATCGAATTTCGCTACGCTGGCCCCCGAATCAGACCGATCCAATTTGATACCGATTTTGCTCTGACCATCATTTTTGACCCATTTCTTCGTTTTGGCCAGTGAATCAGAAATGGGGTTGATCATATTTACTACCGAGCGCCCGACTGACGTTTGATTGATGGCATTTTTCACTTCATGAAGCGTAACTCTGTTGGTGATTAACAGAACGAGTGCGAATACGACGGTGGGGAGCCATAGAGCTAATGTGATGAAAGCAGGGATGGCATAGAGCAGATTGTAATTGACACTTTGACCTCGAGGCGAAATGGTTGCCGTGGCAGGAAAGCCAATCCCAATCACATTATTGGCCATGAAATCTGTCCAAACTAGCTTGATGACTTTAGATGCGTTCTGTGGTGATGCTGTCAGGTTTTGCCAAAGTTTGTTTAGGTTATAATCCGTTTTGCCAGAGATGTCAAAGCCATACGATAATGAAACATCGTTCCAACCGTATTTCAATACAGAAAAAATTCGGCCTGGAATAGAACTGCCCTGACTATCTGAAGGACTGACAAGCACCTCGCCAAATATGCTGAGGCCGTAATCGCTAAATCCTGGCGGTAAGTACATGTAGCTACCCTCCTCAATAATCAGATCTGGATCGTTTGCATGACTCGCATCTACAGGTCCCCAGTACGGGCTTGCTGAAGTAATATTCATTCCTGTTTTCTCTACCGCCCAGAGTGCTGATATGTTTGCATTCTGTCGCGATATTTCTAAGGTAGTAAACCCAGTACTGTTATTGATTGGTTGAGTCATTGTAAAGTTCACTTGTTGAATATTGGCTCGTATGGCGGTAGCACAACTGTAAATAGGTTGCTCAAAAGTGGTATTAGCAACCAAGATTGGGATTGTACTATTATTCAACTGTCTAGGAGCACCCAACATTAAGGCACAGCCAATCAGAGGTTTTGTACCGTCCTGAATGTCCGTGGCATTGTATCCACGGCAATACGCATCAATATAATTAGCCACATCCCAAGCAATGCTAGTAACATTAGCTTTTGTTATGAGTGGGATGAAGTTAAGAGGAAGAAAACCTAATTGTCCAAAAGGTGTATTGGACGCCACTGAATTAGGGTAGACCTGATAAGCCTTTCCAATTTGTGAAGTGTTCCGTGTTGTATTGAATGCTCTCATGGCTGCCAGATTGCTCCATACCGCACCAGTGTAAGCATGGTATGCCAGATCAATGAAGGTATTGTTATCCTTATAAGGAGACGGCTGTGTGGTGGTTAAATCGGCAATACCCCCATTATCTACAATCACCGTGGAGTTCTCTGTTATAAATTTTAGATTGGCAGAAATTTGATATCTAACAGTCAAGTTAGTGTCGACGCATGCTGATTCGGGCTCTAGCCATAAGATATTCCGGCTCCATCTGCTTTCCCCTTCTTCATTGGGGAAAGAGTGTTGCATCAATCCAATACCTGGATTGTTGGTTGTGTCCACTACCGCACCTTCAATAGCGATAATGTTATCTCCTAGAATGAATGACTGCATTCTGCTCAAACTTCCGATACTCATTGGCTGGTTATTGTTTACTCCGCTTTGAACCTGTGTAGTATATTTGCGATACTGGATATTAAATGGACCTTGGTAGTCTGTTGAATTGAATTTTGATGTAATATTGGCTGCGATTTGTGCAGTGACAGAGCTTGATCCGCTGCTCAGCCCAACGGGCGACCCAGGGCAACCCTGATTAAGCCCGTCTCCACAAAGCCGATTTTCCTGGTATTTTGATCTTGGTGATGTTACCCCTCCCATTGGCCCATTATCTGTTACATATGACATGGTTTGTAAAGTAGGACCCATGTCGATAGTAATATCTTGTAAACCAAGCGGAGTGACGACTCCAGTGAGTGCTGTTAGAAACGTGCCGATCAAAGTCAAGAAGGCAACAGTGTTTATGGATGGTTGTATTTTTAGTGATCTAACAGCATCAGTTCTCAGTAATACCGGCCATGGTGAATTTTGAATCGTTGCTCCAATCGTACTCCAACTATTGGCACTGCTCTTATTGTTGACCATCGACAACAAAATGGCAACGACTACCATAGAGAACGTGGCTGACAAAACAGTGCTAGCAGCACTGATTATAGCAGCCGCTTCGGACACGCTTATTGATACTGCCGGCATTGTAGAGTAAGAAGCATAGCACAGAAGGTAAATCAGCCACACGAAATCAAATTATTATAAATTTTGACTAGATTCACAGCATCTTTTTTGATTCCGCAGCTGCAGAGCTCTCCCCCCCCCCCACTTGAACACTTTTGTTCCGGGTTTCACCAAACGGCAGGTTAGCAAGCCTTGCAACTCGCTACTAACCTATAAAGCAAGGGAAATGTTTTCCATGAATTTCCTGAAGAAGAGCAAAAGAAAGCGTAAAGATGTTGTGTACTAAATTATGTTAAGTTTTATTATGATGGTATTGGTCTGTTTCCTATGTCAACAATTAATGCTTGGTAAGATGATTCATGTCAGAGTCTTGATCAAGAGGGTAAAGCTCCATTGGATCAGAAACTTGCGGCTCATGTTTTCGTTTCTTGATGGTTTTTTTGCTTTCGTTTAGTACCTGCCACAAACTCGTCGCTTGAGGTACAGGATGAAACTGAATGTGATCGTGACCGCCGTTTGTGGTCACATTCAACCCAATGTTATTAGCATTCTCTTGCGTAGCCCATTTCTCTGATTTGAGGGCATAATTATTTGAGTTGGTTGTTATGTTGACTACCACTCGTCCTAAAGATGTTTGATACAGCGCTTGTCGAATGGAATTGATGCTAATACGGTCTAGGGCAAAGAACACAATGGTGATACCTATGAGTGGTATCCACAATGCCAAGGAAACAAAAGCAGGAAGTGCATACGGCAAATTATATCCCACAGTTGGCACATTTTTCATGACAGTGGTTGATTGTACAGATATGTTGGAGTACAAGTTATTTGCCATAATATCGGTCCATATTAAATTCGGTATCCTTGAAACAGTGTCAGCAGAAGCTGAAAGGTTTTGCCATAGTTTTAACATTGCACCGTTTTGACTACCTGAGTAATCATACAAATAGGACGGCGATGGTGGTGACGAGCCTGGATCGCTCAAAATCAAGCCAAGAGCGTGCGCTGGAAGTGAGCTTGCGTCCGCAGTGGTGGAAAAAAGCGACATCATACTGTTGCCGGCAGGTAAATACAATACTTCCGATCTCAAGGTGTTCAATGATGTACTGTTCGCATATTGATCTGCGACTGGTCCCCAATAAGGATCTATTTGATTAATGAACATTCCAGGATGTTCAACTGCCCATAGAATAGACGCATTTGTGTCCTGGCGCTCTAAATCTAAATTAGGAAGAGTGGCTGTTGCATTTGTGGTCGTATTGAACGAAGCTGTTAATGTTTGTAATTTTACCCGTACAGTGGATGCACAAGAGTAAACTGGTTGTAGCCAAGAAGAACTGGCTTCCACTAGATTAGAGTCGCCACCATCTGTACGAACTGGAGCACCAACAAAAATGTAACATTGGACAGCAGTGTTGGTGATATTTACATCATCCAAACCAGCAAACCCTTGGCAGCCGATTTCATTCCCTGGAATACCACTGCCGTTGATAGCATAGGTCGAGTTGATGGGTAACAAGCTTGATATGAATCCTGGGTCAAATAATCCAATCTGCATGGGAGTTACGCTAGAATTGCTGCTAATAGGCCAATTTTTCCCCACATAAGACGTTTTCTTGCTAATGTTATATTCTGCCATTATATACGCGGTGGAGAAGAATGCCAGTTTCTGCGCCCTATCTTCCATTGGGATCTGTTGGCCATTCCTACCATAGTCAGGGGAAGTTAAATTGAAGTTTGAAAATCCTCCTTGGTCTGTAAGACTAATGTTCTTATCTGACCCAAAGTAGCTGATGGATGCAGTATCTGAGAGCATATAATTAAGCGTGAATCCAAGATCTACGCATGCAGTATCAGGCTCTAGCCAGAGCATCTCTTGATTCCAAGTAGCGCCATGCGGAAGATACGGAACTTGAAGGTTCCCAATCCCAACACCTGGCGACTCGGTGGTGTCTATTATTAAACCTTCTACTGCAAACAAGCTGTTTGACAGTAGGACCGAGTCTGAAATGCTGATATCTGGTACTGGATGAAGCGTTGTACTATTCACATCATTCGTTGACATAACATATCGCCTATATTGCATATCAAAAGGACTGGTATGGTTTGTGCTGGTGAAGGTATCCGTTATATTTTGTGGTATGGTGAGGTCAGTCTGAGGGACTAATTGACCGGTGACATTCGTTAATGTTCGGCCTGGGCAAGCTCCCGCACCTAGTAAGCTATTTTGACATTGCCTCTCTTCTATATACAGTGATCGATCTGTAACAGCTAGCGACAGGGGCTGAGTATCGGGCAAAAAATGAAGGCTAAGATCAACTGGAACTTGACTGACCACCGGTATTAATCCAAGTGGTGTTATCACGCCGGTGATAGTCACCAAGATCATTATGATCTTGGAGAGCATATCAATTCGCTTCACCGGCTTTTCGGTATGACTGGTATTTGAGATATCCGTAGATAAAATGGCTGGCCAGGAAGAATAATGCAGTATTCGAACAAATACACTCCAAGTCGACGGAGAATTGTCGTTCCGCATCAAATAGATCAAAACAATAACTAGAGCAAGGGCATATGTAAACTGGACAAGAGTAACGCCAGCACTTATCATTGCTGCCACTTTGGCAACAGTTATATCCAATAGTGCCATGTTGGAAAGAGCAAGCCATGTATGATGCACTGCCAAATCAGAAAAATTATGGAAAGCTTTTGTGTGACTAAACTGCAGCAGTTACTGGCACTTTTAGTCGCGCTACTACTATCCTGCCATGCTGTTCTCGGGGGCCATTCAATATTGTACGACATCGCTGGCTAATTGTGTTTCTGTAACATGCTGAAGAACATACTACCATCTGCATACACGTGCTAATAAGCTATACATGGACAAAACCCATTAGCCTCATTGCTGCTCCATGAGTCAGGCATCTGCCGTCTTTTATCTGCCCAGTTGATCCAGTCAAGCGATGAGCGAAAAAACAAATCTTAAATTAACAGGAAAAAACGGGGAATCGAACAAAGCAATTGCTGCGCAAAACTTGAAGGAGTTTGGCATGTTCTTCTAATTTTGCAGAGTGAGGTTGGCGGCTATGATGTTTTGGGAATTATATGTGGCTGGGGCACAAGCAAAAAAGATGTAGATCTTCATTTATGCAAGCAAGCCAATGGTAGCTGAGCCCCTAGCAGAGGTAAGAGGATCATTATCTTTGCTTGCATATATGAGACATATCAACTTATGGAGATCATGAACAATCTACAGCTCTAATTTACAAACATATTTATTGCTGGTGGATTTACTTTTTCGGTTTAGATACCGAGTGCGCAGCAAAATTGACACAGGTCCCTGAGAATTTTTTCATGGGGATATTGAAATTAAAGATGCGGCCACTGAGCGGATAATGAGATTCCTCACAAGTTGAGTTGTGATACCAACAGTCTTGATAATCGTACAATCTCCAGCCGAGTTGGAGTGTCAGAAAAAACGTGTCTTCATTATAACTATGAAAGCAATAAGCTTGTGCTTATCTTTTCCTTCGTTATCCGCTCTTTAAAAGTTTTTATACCCAAACATTTACCTACTCGTTTCTACGCTTCAGACAAGTGCAACATATCATTGTCGAGAAGCACCAATGTCGATGAAAAAAGTAGATGATCTTGCATTTCATAAGGCTGTACGACGGCGGCAACTTTCGGTCTATTTGATCGCGTTGCTGTCTACTCTAGCTGCCTAATTTGCCATCCTTTGAGCCGAAGCACTGTCATGTAAAGCAAAAAGCAATACAATAATCTATGACTACAACAATTTGAGAAAAAGCATTAAAATGTCGTACATTACCCGGGTTCTCGGTGGTCAAAAAGTAGTCACACACGTAAATTGTTCTGCTTTTTTAAACCAGGTATTCCTAGATTTAGCGTCCACCATAATCAAGCTCCCGTATGCGACATAACCATTAGCCAAGTACTTCTCGTGGTTTCCTTCCGTCTTGTGAGTTTGTATTCCCAGGAAAGCATAACATTAACTAATAGAAATGCCAATTTAGGTAACAAAGATCTATAAGCAACTTATAAGTATGTCATAGAAATGAAACTACCATAAATGCATTTAGGCTGATCGGATATTGCAAAGCTTATTTCGCCTGAGAAATCCAATATGCAGCCTGTGTTATTAAAAACAAAACCATTTCATTCTTTTTGAAGCTTTGTTTTCCTGAAAGGCGGTCAGACGTAATGCTCCTATCTTCCTTGATCGTTACAACTCTGGTTGGGGCCGCTGCAGCTCAAGACGTACTGACATCGCAGTTGTCGTTCAGTGGTTATACTAATTATCTTTACCGTGACAATGTTACATCATCACAACTACTCTTCACAGAAGCAAATTCAACCAATGTACGAACTCGCTTCATTGCCGCCTTCCCAGCAGGAAACAGCGGTGCCATGGCCTACTTCAGTCCTTCCACCGGCAACACCTCAGCTCTCACTCTTTCGCTGGTTGAAAACAGCTTGAAATCTGTCCAGTATGACTACAATCAGACCGGTATAACTGGTCAATGGCAACTCAATCAGAATGCTGAACTGGACCTTGCTGTACTTGGCTCAGTACGAGCTCTCCGGGATTATGTTGAAGGAGGAGGGATTCTTCATCCTGAGATGAATTATACTCTCTTGCAATCTAGTAATAACTCCGTTACCCTGTACCGCAAGTTTTTCAACGACTCTATTGCCATGAATTTTACAATGTCTACTGACAAGCAGATTCAATCATCTGGAAATACAAGCATAGCTTTGCCAGCTGGGACATATCAATTTACAGTTACATTGAACGAAACTACATTGGAAGGTATTCCCCCAGCAACTTTGCTGAATCAGCAAAATGAAACTATTGCTACAAATTCATCTACATCGGACTCTGTCAAGATGGTATCATTTCTTTCTTACACTGAAAAGCTTCTGGCTGGAGGATGGAGATTTCTGACATATTTCGGAAGAGACACTCTTATTTCGCTACGAATTTTGATGCCTATCCTGTCTTCAGATACAATTGAAGCGGCATTGGGTGCAGTCCTTGAGAGAGCAAATATAACAGACGGAGAGCTGTGTCATGAAGAAACCATTGGCGACTATGCATCTTGGGTTAATATGCAAAATGGCCAAGCTGATTTGGGCAGCAAACCTTTTTATGATTACAAAATGATAGATACCAATTTTGAATTTCTGCCCGCTTTGGCTTACTATCTACTTGAACTTCCTTCGGGTAGTGGTAGGGCCACGCCATTCCTATCCAAAACTGCATCTTTGGCAAACAACATGACTTACAAAGACTTACTCTCAAAGAATGTTGAATTGGTGATGAATCAGTCCTCTAGCTTTGTCCAGAATCCTACAGCTGAAAATCTGATACACTTGAAGGATGGTGTTCCTGTTGGTAATTGGAGGGATTCTAACCAAGGCATTGGATACGGTAGAATTCCTTTTGATGTGAATACTGCCCTTGTACCAGGATGCTTGCGTGCCATCCAAAAATTGGCAGATGCGTCCATTCTCAATTCATCACTAAGTCAAACAGCCGCCAGCTATGCAGATGTTTGGGAGTCGAAGGCTTTGCCATTGTTTTCAGTGCCTCTGAATTCTACTTATGCAGAGCAATCCCTATCTGAATACACCAAGTACACCAACCTTACGTCAGACCTCTACATGAACTCCAGTGCATCTGGTAATTCAACCAGCCCGCCATCAGAAATCTATGCTCTTTCATTGATGGAGGACGCCTCACCGGTGCAAACAATGAATTCCGATTTCTCATTCAATTTGATGTACAATGACAATGTTACGGTCGAGCTATTAGAATACTCAGTCAATGCGCTCAGACCATTTCCGGAAGGGCTGTTGACCAATGTAGGATTACTTATTGCCAATCCTGCCTATGACAGCAACCGAACAAACTGGGAGGTATTCACTCGAGCAGCCTATCATGGAACCTGCGTATGGGGATTCCAGCAGAGTATGATGGTCGCTGGTCTTGGCAGACAGTTAGAGTTGTGCAACGGTACATCTGGCTCATACAATACATCAACGACCGCTCCACTTTGGTGCTCAAATTCCACCTTAGTATCAAACATAAAGTCAGCACAGTGTACACTGTGGGACATTATCCTTAGTAACCCTGCTGTTGAATTCGCTGAAACATGGACCTGGACTTTTGAGAACAGCACAAAGTCGTTTGTGGTTACAGATCCAGCAGCACTAACGCCAGATTCCACAGAAGCAGATGCTATTCAGCTTTGGTCGTTCACGCTATTAGCACAGGATAAACCAACCTATTGCAGTTGAATTAATTTATGAAAATATAGAAGATCTCTATCAAGCAGATAACTATAAAATAAATGCCTAGCAAATGAATTGGAATAGCCGAGCCGATCCATTTTATTGATATGCAAATGTTTAGCCTGACACTTTCAGCCGCGTGACTTTAAATTCTTAAAAGTCATATATGCAAAACCAATCGAAGCAACAATTCAACTACGAACAATGTCGACTATCACTAAACTAAGATTCAAATCTGATCGGTCGTTAATCAACTCCAAATTCGACAGCTACAAGCTTCAGGTATTCCCGGAGGATACAAATGTCCACCGCTTTCAGTTGCCAAATGCGCTCTCCATACCGAAATTAGCTATGAATAGTCGCTTAAGCTACCGAGAATTGCAAGCGCGAGTGAAGTTCAACCACTTGAGCATATCACACCAGCGGCGTCTGGCCTTTTATGTGGACAATGAATTTTCAGTCGTCGGCGTCGAGACCAGTCAAACTGGCGACCGTGTTCGATTTCACAAAATTGCCCAGTTGCAAGCGCCACTGACTGATGTCCCGTCTTACGCAGAACCAGACTCCTCAACACCGTTACTGCCACAATACCCATCTGTGCACTCATTATCCTCCGACATGATACTCGCAAGTAATGGTGCAGGGCTGATTTATGCCATAAAGCTCCACAGAGATGATGCCACAGGTGATATCATCGGCAAGATCCTCTCAACCTCTCAATTTGCTGGAGATGGTACAGAAGGTCTTTCGCCAGTACCATGTGTGATAAGTGATGCAAAAATGGTGGATCAAGAAATTAATATAATCACTTGGAGTGTGGCATCTCAAGAGAACGACGTGCCCGCACATCCAACTTTAGATGCACCCACTTCAAAAATCCTTTTCAACATCGCGTATTCCAAATTGCTTGTCTCTAACAACGACACCAACGTACAAGCAGATTTATCTATAAAACACATATTGCGCGGACGAGATATACCTTTCTATTGTGAATTTGATGTCGAAGCAACCGGTTATGTTATGGGCAGTGCCCATGCGTACGAGCTTGTGTTCTCAAATGAGGATACAGAGATGAAAGAAACACCGGCAGAGACTGCAGATGAAAACGGAAAATCGGCATGGCCATATCGTTGGGTTCAGAGTTCGGATGATCTTACTATCGTCTTCCAATTACCACCAAATACCCCAAAGAGTGCCATCAGTTGCAGCTTTAACGTACAACATATGAGCTTGATGGTCCAGAACGATCAAGTCACTATATGCTCGTACCCATTTCGAAAGCTGTGGGATACTATTGATCCAGACAGCTCAGTATGGACTTTGGATGTAGCATCTGGCTTACTTACAATAGAATTGATGAAAAAGAACGAAAATGTCAGATGGCTCCATGTCTTCGAGCAGGACGATCAAGTTCTGGAAGATTTGAACCCAGAACAATTGAAGGAAATCCAAGAGCGCTTAGAAAAGTTTACAGGAGAAGGCAAGGCCATCGGTACGCCAGGATGGAAGCAGCCGCTGCAGCATCCAATAGTAACGGATATGGATGAAGATATCGATCACGAAGGTCAAGCTATCAGCCTTGCTTGGATAGATGGGGACAGTGGCAAAATCAAAGCTGAGGTTTTAGCAGGCGGTCAAGAATGGATATCCACTTCGTTCAAACAACCGGCTAGTGACAGATTTTCCTCAGTATGTTTAAAATTAGACGTCGATGGCCTGGTATATGCAGTTGAGCGAGATGATCCGATATCGGTCAAGCATACTGCCTCATTTAATGCACTCGCTTTTGTGCAGGCTAGTAAACGAGACCAAAGATTCATATATCATGATCCAGCGAACACGTTCTCTGTCATTTTGGAGGGCACTCGCAACGCTTATATCTATTATCGCCATGATGATGGTAAGCGAAATACTGACGTACAAACGCTGGTTGATCTCACTCAAGGGCACGACATTGATGTTATTGGTGCTCAGTTAATCGATGATAAAGTTTTATTGGTATTATTAGAGACATCCGTAGTGGTAATAGATCTACAATATTAGATAAAGTCGTCACTACATCTATCGCTGAAGAGACAATGTCTTTGGCTAGTTGCAGAGACGGTAAAAATTTTGAAGGACGTAACGCAAGTCCCGTCAGATCACCCTTTTTTTTCCCTCATTCATTGATTTTCCATATATACGGATATTAGAGTCACAACGTGGATTGGCCCAATAAAATGGCATTGCATAACGCCAACGCATTCTGGGCTGCTCAAGAACCTAGTACTGGGTAAGTGTCCTTGAATCAGTTGGGCAATCCGTCACACCAGTCCACTCTAACGGATGTAAAAAGCTCAAACAATGCCGAACTTTTTTTGCATCCTGATACTCCTACTGGGGAAACGACATTCGTAATGGCGAACAAACGAAAGGACACTCTAGCTAATCGCCACAAGCGTCAGTTGTGCCGTTTAATTGATATGCAAATCGAAGAACAGAAAGAATTGCGCAAGAAAATAAGTGACCAATGTCCTGACGAAGCACGCAAGGAATACTTTGCTGGTCAGCCTTCATCGCCCATAGGCATGTTTGAAGTGGTTTCGGGAAATGAATGGTTGAAAAAGAACTATGTGAATCTATTCCAGCCTGCCAGCTTGACTCAGAAAGACTCTGATAATAAGCCTGCTAAACCATCAATACCCGAATCGCAACATGGAACATACAAGTTGTTGATGGTAGGAGATGTTCTTTTCACGGTGGCGTAAACTCTACATTAATTGCTAATTGATCTGCATTAGGGCGTTGCGGAACAAGAACAAATCGCAATGCGTGTTAGGCATACTCAGGAATACGATCAGTATCGAGTACTTCAACTAAAAGAAGTACAAATGCTAAATCCAAACCTGGTCACAAATCCGCCTACTATACCTGATCCAAAAACAATCTCTTCGTCACTGTCAAACGTAGCCATCCCAATATCCGAAATAGCACCACCAAATCAACCCAAGGTGCCAGCTGCAATGCAGACTCCCATGGTACATGTAGCTTCACCTGAAAGTAGCCATTTCAAGCGTTCTAAAAGTGATGATGGGGTCTCCTCTCCTGCACCTCGTCAACCATCTGTGGATCAGTCATCACCTATACCCTCTGAAAAAGTATCCGATACGAAGCCGTTGACTTCCAAGCGCAAAAGTCCTCACAGAGTGCCACCACCACCACCACCTCCTCCTCCTCCTCCTCCGCCGCCGCCGCGGTCTACACCATCTCTTTCTTCTCCTGCTCCTTCTCGCATCGAGTTGATTCAAAATCAAAATGAAGTCGGAGGTATTGGCGATGAGCATTCCAGCAAAGAGGAAAGAATGCGATCAGCTACTTCAAAACGGTTTCGGTCGACATCCCCCATGTCTAGAGAAAAATTGGATCGAGCACGGTCTTCTCCTCGATGGAGAGAAGAACCATCCCGATCACCTCATATGGATGGTTCAAGATACCAGCGGCTGCCAGTCAAACGCCCTAGATCATCTCGTAAGCTACATCCTCCTCATCATTCTTATAAACCTCCTTATAGTGAATCAAAGAGCCTGCAAAGTATGGAACCTATACGTCATACAACTCCATCAAAACCTCGTAAGCCTAGTATTGCAAACCCTGAAGCAGCTTCTCATCATACTACACAAGCAGCATCAGGGAATGCTCCACCTATGGTCACCTCGAGTAAAAGTAAGCCAAACGATGACAAGCATAGTTCGCATGGTGATAAATACAAACGAGACTCTGTTCCATCGGCGCTGACTGTGGAGAAAATCCCAGGTCAAGGAACGAAGGTGGTACGTCGGTATACAGGCGGTAAAAAACCAATGGAAATTCTAGGCGATCCCAGAGATTTTGACGATGCTTTGCATAAGCCCACTCCAAAGACACCAATTATCCAAAATCGAACTCCTTGGCAGGGCCTTTGTTTTATACAACGCAATACACGCAAAGTGTTGGGTTCGGTTGCAGAGGTTGAACCAGTGATCCGAAACCATTTCACAAGTGGTAGTTCTAATGATATGGATTTGTAAATAGTTTCAATAACATACTATGTACATAATTAGACTCTTAATATATATATATTTCAACAGCTTGTGAGAAACATGGCTCATTCACATTGAATACATAGGGTGCGCTTCAAGGAATGAACCCTGAGCCCAGGGTGAATGTGTGACTGGACATGCTAATGAACCGTTCTTTAAATTGAAAGTCCGTGAAGGTAGCTTTCTCCTTTTTGACCGTTGCAACCATGAAAGGCTTTACGATTGGCTCAGTTGCACTGACGCTGCTGTTCAGTGCTATACAATGGGCAGTTGTTGATGCAGAGATTGTGGAGCTAACACCAAGCAACTACGATGCATTGGCCAAGTCAGGCACATGGTACGAATACAGTTACACATGATTGATTCCTCAGCTTATGCAGCGTACTAACTGACAACACCTTTTAATGGCTCAGGTTTATAGAACATTTCTCACCTTATTGCCCGCATTGTGTACATTTTGGTACGATCTTGTCTTGTAGTTATACTGAAGCATGTTGATCTGGTTGACAAGACATTAACCGAGGGCATTTTCAAATTTTTTAGCACCGACTTGGCAATCACTTGGAAAGACTCATCACGATCTTAGTACTACCAAGAACTTTCATCTTGGAGCCATAGACTGCACTGTTTACGGTGACTTGTGCAATGAGCATAATATCAAGGGATACCCTACCATACAATTGTACAGCAATGGCCAGTTCATTGAAAATTATGCTGGCAGTCGTGACTTTGATGTCATGTCTGCTTATATCCTTGCCGCCTCTGAAAAGCATGCCTCACCCGCAAGTAACATCCCTGATCAAAAGTTGGCTGATGTTGGCGTCAACCCTACTGGTAAAGTCGTTCAATTGACCGCCGAGACGTTTGACAGCCATGTTGCTCGCAGCAAAGAACCTTGGATCATTCAGATGTATGCACCATGGTGTAAATACTGTTCGCAGCTTGCCACAGTCTGGGATCAATTGGCAACAGAATTGAAAGGTCATGTCAACGTCGCTTCCATTGATTGTGAATCTAGCAAAGGTAAAGGACATTCCAATGTTTGTGGCTTTGTTTCGTTTTGGGCCAGATGCTTATAAATAATTCGCTGCAGATGCTAAAGCACTCTGCTTGAAGCAAGGTATTACTGGGTATCCAACAATCAAATTGTGAGTGTTGTACAATGTTTATCTCTGATGTATGGATTAAATTTACTCATACATGTCTCAAAAGTTTATCTGGGGATGTCAATGTTGAATACAGAGGTGCTCGTACTGTGACAGCTCTTTCTGAATACACCAGAAAAGCCAATGGCGAGCTACAAGAGATCACTGGTGCACAGCTGACGGCTATCCAGCAGGATGACTCGGTTGCGTTAATCCATTTGTACACTGCTGAATCAAAGTCGAGCTTGGTAAGTGATGCATGATAATGGTTAACAAATTCAGCTACCTTATAGTCTCATTGATTCTAATTGTCAATTTTTTTACAGGATGTCATCAAGGCTGTCTCTAAACATTTTATTGATGATGTGCCGTTTTATATCACATCAGATCCTATCTCCATTCGGCACCTGGGCTACGAAACAACTGAGCTGCCAGCCGCCATTATCCTAAAAGGAAAGCATAAATTTGTGTTCTCCTCCAACAACTATGCCAATACACCCGAAAATGAACAAGCTATTCTTTCGTGGGTGCAAAAAGAAAAATTCCCTATAGTTAGCGAAATCAACCTAAAGAACGCCGAACAGATACTTAACAGCAACCATATTCTAGCGTTCGGCCTGTTTGATGGATCCAAAAAGTTGGAAGATCAGAAGAAGGAATTCAAATTCATGACCGATGCTTGGCTTGACAAAGGGAACAAGAATAGCAACGTTCTGTTTGTCTGGCTGGATGGCACAAAATGGGCTGACTATGTCAAGAAAGTGTTTGATATCAAACAATCGCAGCTACCTCGCATTGTGATTGCTGATCCTAAGACCAATCAATTCTATCCTACCGATAGCGAAGGAAGACAGTTATCAATGGATTCACCACAGACAGTGTTGAAATCAATTGTTGAAGCACAGACTGGCGCTCTGAAACCAGTCACAGCGAGAGCATCTCAACAACATGCCACAACAGCTCAGATAGAACACCCTAATTATTCCAGCTTCATACAGGAGCACAAAATCCTTACCATGCTAATTGTAGTGGTTGTGGCTGGTGTAGGCTACAGAGTGTACGGCACCAAGCGAATCCAAGCAGAACTGCTTCCGTCCAGTAACACCAAGCACCACGAATAAGATCTCGTTTTTTTTTTTTTTTTTCGCATCGCATCAGAAGAAAAAAACGTGTTCTTGCAGTTATGAACTCCACCCATCCTCCCGTTGTACCTCTTTTAATACACAAATAAAATTATTGCCAATGAAATGTATTGCTTATACACGTATGTGTGTGTGCAGATTTGACAGAGGGTGCGGCGGTCAGCAATTTCCACACTCGACTGATTCCATAACCTCGAACATGTGCCTCTTTTTTATTATTCAGTATTTTGATCATTCTCTTGATCTTTATCTGCTTGCGGCAGGTCTTTGCTGTACAGCTTTCGGCCTGCCATTTCAAGAAATGCCATGCCTTCTGCGTTGTTCAACACAGAACCTTGTGACCGTGGGTCAGGGTTATTTGGATCCACAGGGAGCGGTCTGACTAGCCAAGCTAAATAAAGATCAGGTATTGTCAAAAAAAGCTGTCCAGAGATGCAACCATGAAACTTTGTCCACTCATGTCCTACCTTCTACCAAGTCTATAGTAAACTCTTCCTTTGATGTTAAGCGAGGGCTGGAGTAGGTTGAGCAAAGTGGGCCAGCTTTGGAATGGCCGTGCGAAAAGTCGGCATCAAGCCATAGTCCACAATATTCAAATTGGCCACCCATTCCAAATCCTGACAAAGTGCGGGGGAGAACAGGCGGTGGTACAGGAACAAATGACAAAGGATTTTTTTGGCTTTAGATATATTGCGATAAGCTGTTCCTGCATGCACATTAAAACTTACCATTTGGTAGACTCTTTTTGCCCCAGCACAGATATTGATAATGATCGTTGTTGCCAGCACTGGCATCCCACAGCCCCATTGGGTCCAGCCGATATAGAAAATTACTGCTGTTGCCTGTCCAACGTGTTTCAAGCTGCAGCGCAGAATCAATATATCCGCCTATAACATCACCATCTGTAGTTTTGATTGCAAGTATCAAAGCTCCCTGGTTGGTGATGCTATTCACGAAATTTTGCCAGCTGCTACCGTCTACCTTCGAAGAAAAGATTAATTGGTGTGGACTCGATTTACTGGTGCTAGTGGACGCCAAGCAATCAGCCGGCATATGTACGGTCAATGGGAAGTAATCGAACGGAGTCAATACATGTGAATATGATTGGGTTTGCGGCAGCGATCGACGGGCCATGATGGGCGCAAGGTGATGCTGAGCGCGATCTTTATCTGCGTTTATTGATTCTGGCCAAAATATTGATCGGATCAAGATATTAAACAAGGTATTGAACTCCAAATTATGGTTGTACCAATTGTTGAATACATCGGCCGCGACGTTCCGAGTGGCCTCTTCGTTCCAACCCGAGTTGCTAGCATTGTCGGTGTTGAATAGATTATCCTCATTCCACTGGCTACTAGCCGTAGGAGGTGACTTATGGTATACGAGATAATCAGCCAGCCGCTTACAGGCCCTCTTATTATTGGTCGAATCCCACTGTTCAGGCCCTATTTCTGCACCCTGCCACCAGATAGGAATAGCGCTGTTGACAATGTGAGACACGAACTGTGGTAATGATGCTTTCGTACTTGAATATAGCGCATGGATGGACTCTGCATCAGTAGATAACGCATGTGCTCCTCTAATGAATGCTTCCTGCGTGATCAAGTCCTGATCTGAGTTTGATATCGCAGCCAAATAACTAGCTAGGGCTTGTCGTAATGGCAAGTCGACATGTGAGCAAAGAGCATGCTCAAAGGCGGATCGTGGCAGTTTGGCTGATTTGGAATGCTTGTCCGGAGCGTCGGACTGCGCCACAGCTTTAGCATATTGTTGTTTAATTTGAGCTTGCTGGTCAGCAGTGAAGGCTGCCAGTAAGTCGGTGGAAGAAGTTCCGGAACTCTGCTTATTACCCATTAAAGAAGTATGCAGGCGGCCGAAATGGTGTAATGCCCAAAAATAAAAAGCTTTTGTGTAATTTCAACTGAATATCATAGAAGAAAATTGAGTTAATGTGTTTTTTATTATTTAAACCACACACAACGATAACTCTAATGTGAGCCCGGGAATATTTTGTTTTACGAGATGTAAGGTAATAGTACAGAGTGCTGTGCGTTGATTAGCTGTGATGCAATGAGAGGAGTGACCATATGAAGCGGCTAGCGAACGATTTACAGCAAAAATATATTTCAACAGGGGGGAATACGAAAAGAAACTGATGAAAGAGGAATCGGTAGGATGCAAGACAAAAGCAATATATAGATAAAATGGAAGAAGGACCAAAAGTCAAACATTGTACATGATAAAATGCATTCTTTTTTACGAATCCTCTTCAATACCGCCTTCTTCGCATTCGACCTCATAAGCAACAATTTCCTTCAATTGAGCCAAAAGATTTGGCCACTTGTCCAAAAGATCATAAATCTTGTTCTCCCATTCTTGGTCCTCCATGTCACGTCGCGAACTAAATAACAGGTGATCAAATGCCTCATATGAGTGATTTCCAAACTTTGTTTCTTGCTCTTCCTCTTCGGTGAAGCAGTGTTTGGCATTAATAAAAAATTGTGGATAGGATTGCTTAAACGTAGCAAGCTTAGATGGGTAATTTCGAATGAGTGTGATATCGACATTTTCAAATGTCGATTCATCGTACGATCCATGTCGAATTTCTTCGTCATCATCATCGTAAGAATCTGAGTCAAACAAATATTCTTCATAGCCAACCAATTCTTTGAATTTTTCAAACAATGCGGGAGCATGTTCTAAGAACACAGATATCTGTCGAATCCATTCAGCATCTGGTATTTGTTCACGTCGAGCAAACAGCACTCGTTGAAAGTCTGACCAGGATTCGTGCAAATGAGACTCTAGCATGGTGAAGAAACTTTTGTTTCGGCTGGCCAACTCTTTCATTTCAATATCGCGGTCTAATAAAGCCACCAAGATGGTATCGGGAACGACATGGCCATTAATGTCGATAGGTGAACTTGGTTCTTCTACGTTGTCTTGTTGAGCAATGACAATGGTCTCGGGCTCAGACTTTTCAGGCAAATTACTGAGGTCGAACGATACCGAGGGCTTGCGAGTTTCAGATGCCGATAATGGGCAACCTAGCTTATGGTCCTCCATAGAATGATTATAACTCATTTGATGAGAATAAGGCATACCGCACAAGAAGAAAAAGGTAAACTGGAGGAAGAAAAAAAGGTTGAAACCAAGGAAGAAAAAGACGAAACGGCGTAGAGTTCAAAGAAAAATCACCCTTTCTTTTCTCTATGAAATACTGACATCACCTGAATCAGGAAAAATACCTGTGGGCCTCCTCCGCAAATTTTGTGCAAAGCTTCCTGTTTTGGCTGAAATCGATAAGCTTCTGCTTGAACTATTCCAGCGTGACCTGGCCAAATCTTGCCATTTCATCCCGTCTCCTTGTTGCATCCCCATGCAACCAGCCCAAATCTGCACACTGCATGAAAAAATATATATCAACCTTTACTTTTTTTATTCGTCTTCCACGCTGCCACCTGTTTATGGTTCAAAGCCGAATAGGTACTTTGAATAATCGTCTTACCACGGGAGAACAAGGTAACAACCGGCTGTTTCACTTGTTACGGTTTGCATCGGCCCTCAGCAATGTCTGAGGTAAGGTAAGCTGCGTGAGCTCACAAAATGACTAAACTCAAGAGCCGCGTTTGAACCGAACGGCTTTTTTGCCTTGCCCTGGTACAGGATCCACAAGCTGGTCCCAAAATTTTTACAAACAATACTTTGACTCCTGAACGTGCAGCTTGGTGGATCTGCACAGCACTAACTCATTCTCGGTTTTTTGTTTTTATCCATCAGAACACGATGAAATTCACTTGTTTCATTTCTCCGCTACAATTATAGCAATGTAATTGCTTAAATGAAAGGGAGTAAGAGTCTCCATCTGGGATTTGCCAAACCAGTATATGTGCAAAGCCTCATTTGGACATTTGGTTTTTACCATTGAAAAGATAGTAGAAGTATGGAGGTTAAATTAGCTCGTTACTGAGGTTTAATAGTGAGAGTCAAATTCAAATTGAAGACAATATTTGAACTTGTTGTGGTTCGTGCAGATCACAGCAGCAAGTCCGAAGCAAAAATCTATAAAACAAAACAAAAAACTATGACCCAACCGTCCAAAAACGTATGAATATGAAAAATAATAAAGAGATCAACGTTATTGATTTTGCTTGATTAGCTTGGAACACATATTACATGGAGCAGCCCCTAGAAACGGCATTTCTAGCTTGCGCAGACAAGTGGCTCAAGCTTAATCAAAATGGCTGGGTTCGCTCAAGTAGACAAGCCAATAAATGACTGTGTGACCAAGTCGTAGTTTCAATTTGAACGTCCGCTTAATGAAATGGGTGGCTATAAAGACTACCGACCAAATCTACTCTCATACTTTGAACATCTTTCTTTTCTGATTCATCCATGCGATCTCTCTATATTGCCGCCGCATGGGTGTTGTGCTCGGGTTTCTTTGATCAATCGATGGTGCAGGCAAAGTCTGGGACTTTTCTACACATTACAGGTAAATTAATTTCCATTCGAGCACCTCTATGGGCCCCAGCTCACTTGAAACTAACATTTGGAAAAACAACATGGTTTTTCCATATCCAGATATCCATATCGATACAAATTATATTGCCAACTCTGATCCTGATCAGTGGTGTCACCGTAAGAATAGCAAGAGCTCCAAGAATACTGCTGGCAAGTTTGGTGCCTTGGGTAGCGAATGCGACTCGCCTGTACCTTTGGTAAGTGCCATTACAAATTTTTTCTTAAGTTTATTGGCTCCTCAAAATCAAGCCTCCGCCTTAGCATGGTTGCACATCAGTACTTTACTGTACAAAATAGGTGTTAATCGTCGCCTTTATTTATTTGTAGGTTGACTCAACATTTGATTACTTGAAAACCTCAACCTTTCAAGACGTTGACTTCATCATTTATACTGGAGACACTGCACCGCATGTAAGCATTATCCTTTCTTTTACCGGACACTGTTCGATATAGCTAAACATACTACATTCTGCAATTAGAAACGTGATGACAAGATTGATGTGACTGATGCTGATGTGCTGAGCGCTCATAAGAACATTCTTTCTCGTTTTGACAACGCTTTTGATCTGAAGGACAAGAAGTTGATCCCCTGTATTGGTAACAATGATATGTTTGACCATAATGAGCTTAACCTTGCCAGTAAGGACAAATTGTCCAAGGAGCTATTAGGTGATCTCAACAGTATTTGGAAACCTCTTGATCTGAACCTTGGCAGCTCTTTCTCCACTGGTGGATATTTTGCTCAGGAAATCTCTGGTGGACCCACTGTACTTAGCTTAAACTCCATGTATTTTTTTGACAAAAATAATGGTGTACCAGATTGTGATACTGCTGGATCAGCTGGAGCAACTGAGTTGAAGTGGCTTGAAGCGCAATTGCAGTCTGCCAAATCTGCCAACAAAAAGGTGTACCTTATGTCGCACGTCCCTCCTGTAGACAAATCAAAAGAATTGTATAAGAAAAACTGCCTCAAGCAGTATGTCAACTTGCTTGGTGAATATTCGGAATCCATCGCTTCTCATTTGACTGGCCATACAAACGATGATGCACTAGCTGTAGTATATAAGAGCAATAGCGAGTACCAAGTGGCTGCGTTGCACAAGAAGAAAGATATAAACTTCAAGACGTCTGATGTCGTGGGTGTGCTGACCAACGCCCCTTCCATTATTCCTGTCAACAATCCAGGAATTCGCGTGTACCACTATGACCTAGACGACTTCACCATTCTGGGCTGGGACCAGTACACAACTGACTTGAAAGAAGACAACAAGCAGTCAAAGGTGACATGGAAGAAAGAATACAGCTCTTCCACTACTTATGGTGTAAACAAATTGAATATTGCTGGCTGGCAATCTGTTGTCAAGCAACTTAAGGGCAGCAAGAAGCTTTTCAACAAGTACAAGTCATACATCAAAGTAGACAGCTAAATTGAGTTACACATAACATGAGAAAAAGATAAAAAAGAGTAATTAAACAAATTTGGACTTAGCTTATGACAAGTGCGTTATCTTGCCCATTTTGAATGATATGCATTTATTTATTTTATTTTTATGGCCAATTGAAGTAATATTTAACGACAATACCAGTGAGGTAATGAACATTTTTCATTTATTAGCTGGTATCAAGGCAGTATCCTCTGTAACAATGACCAATGACAAACCGCTTTTTTCCCGCTGTGGGACCGCCTGACGGCCTGAAATCAAACTTGAAATTGAGCGCACCAATCCTGTTTGAGTATGGGTGGCAACAACCCACGGTATGAAGAAATGTGGCCAGAAGCACGTAAATCAACTGAGAAAGTCTCAAAGTGATAATATAGCATTCGATATCAAGGTGACTCAAATTCTAAAGAAATTTTATTTTTTTTACTCTAACAAGTTGGAAAGGCGGGAATTGTACAGTGGTATCATTATGTATAATTTGTGGCATTAATATGGTACAAAAAGGATGGAGGGGTAAGGCTTGTGTGAGGTGGGAAGCGGGCGTGAGAATAGCAAAAGCTTATTGGTTAGGAAATGACTACCGGAAACTTTTGTAGCTGATCAGCACAGCCAAGCTATGATGCCCAAGTTTTTGATTTATCCTTGTGTTTTTTTCCACTAATTTGAGGTAGTCAGGATCTCGTTCATCGTCATGGTCTTCCATGGCCGTACATGGGACAAACGATGGTGCGTGATATTCATCCAATTCTTCCGACGGTCGTCTGTCATATTCTGTGGAGCTGTAACTTTCATACGTTTCTACAAAATCTTGAAAGTGCACGGATTTGACGCTGGATGACTCCACAGAGCAACTTCGAGTCCGCCGATCATGGACTGAATTCTTTGATTTAGATAGCTTGTGTAAAAGTGAAGAAAGTGATGGAACCATACACGTAATAAAAGTGATTGGCAAAAGGGCAGTAAGGTCATGTCTCTTTATATGAGGACTTACCCACCTCTGCAGATCACGAGATCACTTGGCTAACTTGTTGTTCAGGTTCATGTGATTCCTTTTTTTTTATTCAATTGCCTACAGTACTGCGGCATTTGTCCAACCCAACTTATCTTTATTATTTGCCTCGAATCTTCTGCCTGTACTATTCTGTTCATATAAAGTTTCGCATAAATTCACATTCATCACACGCTTGTTTAAAACCAATTTACTTATACTACAAGCTATACTATTTTTTACAGCCCCATATTTGTTTCAGTATATCAATTATTGCGTGGCGTGCATTTGAAACTGCGAAAAAGTTCTTGTGGCGCTTCGATTTGAATGGTGGAAAGCAAAATCGATCATTGCTCTAAGACATTGGATATTGGAAGAAGAAAAAAAATGCTGACACATCATATATATGAACAATGCAATAAACCGAGTTGGGAAAATGGAAAACACCATGGAGTAATTTGAATGTCTCCTACGCCTAGCTGTTTTGCTCAGCCCCCGTTGATTGGCAAACCTCTAGCCAAGATGTGGCTCACACGATAGGTCGCTTCGTTCTCGGTAATATTCTCTAACCAAGCAAACTAGTGTCACACGGAATGGCTCGAACGTTTTTCACTGTCCGCATTGGACTGTGGCTCTTGCATTCGAACCGCAGCGATCACAATGACTAAGATCCAGACTATAGTCGCTAGAACACCTATTGAATATGTGTTAAGGTGAAACCAAACCTTATCATACAGCAATGCTAAAAGTTGGAAAAAGCTTACTAGCGCCTAGAGCACCATCCATGAGGTAGCAGCCATTGAACAAGTTATGTGTGACGGCATTAGAACCAATAAGAGCGCATTTGGGGAACCCATCATAGCTCGTCAGAATAAACGTGATCATAGCTACCCACCACACAAGCATGATGATACCGGCTGAAACCTCGATAAAAATAGGTATATTTCTTCTCCTCCATTCGACAGTGAAACAGCAGCAATTGATGTGATTGAGTTTGGTGACCAACATGATCATACTAACTAAAAACGAGGCGATTCCAACCACAATCAAGACATAATCACGGGAAGTGGCTTGACCTGATGGAACACGTTGATAGTCTGCAGCGTCAATATATACGTCGTTTGTACTGCTCAATTGTCGGGCAGTTTCAAAGTACCCAAATGCCACAGCATTCAAAAGCACGGTCGCTGCGGATAAAAACACGATGGCTGACAACAGCACCAAGAACAATGGTGTCAGCGCATGCATTGGAGGCTACAAGTAAATGAAAGTTGAGTAACAAACAGAGAATGATCGTGATATGGTATCTTTATTATGCCAAAAGATATATAGAATTATAAAAGTGTATATATGAGCCCTTACAGGAGAGAGCATTACACCTAATTATGTTATATAAAATGAATTTTAGCAAAAGTGCCTATTGATAGAGTGTATCATCCTCACAAAAAAAGAAGGGAAGAGGGGGGAATAAATAGGTCACTTTGAAGTGTCGTGGTAGTGATCAAGGGGTGTGGAGATCCCCTTTACTTGATCAGGGATATTCTGCTTGAAAAAGTAAAGTGATAGTCCGCGTAGGTTGAACAAAGCGAGGTATTCGGGCGGTCATAGCTGATTTATGGTAAGAGTAAGTGAGCTGGTGATGATGACACGTTGCCCGCAATGGTAATAAAAACAAGGACAGCCAATAGTTGAAAAGCTCAGCCAGCAAATTGCCTGAGCGCGAATATTTAAGGCTACCAGAATAAGCAGGAATCGGAGGGCATCCCGGTCAGTATTTGAAAACAGACGGGTAGCTCGGCGATGATCCGAGTACAAGTAGTAAGGATTTGTTTATGTTTCATCGGTCTACGGCAATTGGGAACACGAGAAACGTATGGAACAGCCTGAGCGTGGCCTGCAGTGTGATTCCTTTCGCTGTCACACATAATAAGCACCACCTTTAATTTTCACCTTACGCTCCGTACGTCCGTTGAATCATCCAAAAATGGAAGTCTCGATCCTTCAAGACATCAACAAACTTGTTATTTGCTTTGCCTACTCTTTTTTAGTCCTTAGCTCTTTTTCCCTTCTTCCATTTCATACTTGTCAACTAGTTAAATTCATTTGTAAGAACCACGACATATCGCTTTACATCAGAAGAAGCGCTTCCACCTCAACCCTTTCAATCCCACAACGAGTGCGCATCAGAAGACATGACTACCGACTTGAGGGTGAATACCTCCTTTTTTTTCTTTTTATAAACTGAGTCCCCTGGCTTACATCTGTGCACATAATTCTAATCGATGTGTTCATAGTCTTTGGAAGCCGTATTGAGTAAGCACGGTTATGTACATAGCTGGAAGTTGCTGAAGCAGAGATCCTCCGTCCCCACGTTAGATGGACTGCAAGGGAATGATTCAAACGAAGCCCTTCAGGCTTTACTTGAGCATCCAGTGGTGGGTTGAAAAAAAACCTCTTATTCAAACTTGAACCATGTTACATGATCTAAATATGCCATATCATTGCAGTGTCAAACGGTTGATATTGTCGTCGATGGTTGTCGCAGATATAGAACACCTGGTAAGCTAAACTTGGACCGCCACGCGATAGCCCCTTCGCCCCCTTTTGGCCACATTGTCTTATTACTGACTATCTTTTGTTTATACAGCTCAATACCAACTGTATCAACAATTTTTGAGCATTTTGGGTTCTAGATCCAATCGCAATGAAATTTCAATGGACGCACCGCCTACCAGCCCTTCCCCCAGCTATTTTTCCAGTCAATTCGACCAGCAGGTACGAATCGATTCCGCAGTAAACTATATGTATACACTCATATGATGCCGCAACCATCACTAACTTATGATCATTATCTAGCCACAGCAATATGATCCAGAACAGAGACAAAACAGTATTGAAGAATTCATTGCCACGGAAGAAACTTACGTCAAGACTCTAATCACATTGGTTGATGTCTTTGAAAGACCATTAAGGTCGTACTCTCAAGACCGGATGAACTGTATATTGAAGCCATTCAACTGCACCAAGATTTTTCTCAATATCGATCAGATTTTGAGTGTCAATCAGGCATTCGTTAAAGAATTACGCAATTACCAGAAAAACCCAGATGCCACTTCATTTGGAGATATCTGCGAAGCACATGTGAGATTAAAAAAAAGTTTATTATCATTGCACAAGGTTTTGTGTACCCTCAGGTTCATTGACTATGTCTACTCTTACAGATGGCCAACTTTGACTGTTACACTCGATATTTACATGAGCATCAAGCTGCCCAATCTCTTCATACCAAGGAATACAAGGTCAATCAAAGTTACCGAAGTTTCCTCATCAAAGCAAAAGATCACCCGGATGCCAAGCGAAAGCAACTACAGGATTTGCTGGTCGAGCCTGTTCAGCGCATTAGTCGTTATACTATGCTTCTCAAAGGTACTGACCTGAAAGAGTTTGAGAGTCGATTACAAGTTTTTGTGTTCACATTGCGCTTATGCTTACTATCGCCATACCTTTCGCCTTAGATATTATCAAAAGCACACCTCCGGAGCACCCGGATCATGCGGCGTTGATCTCTGCATTATCTAAAGCAGAAGAGATAGCTACAATGGCAGATGACAACAGAACAAGACTGGCTCGTATGTTCTTAAATCTGTACAATTCCATAAAGGGATCCCCTTGCTCTCTAGTGAATCAAAGCAGGCGTTTGGTTCACCACGTGGATGCCACTGAGATAGACTTGGTGAGCAAAAAGCCCCTACGCCCAGTCACTATCCTGATCTTTACAGACAAAGTCCTGGTGGCAAGCCGACCTTCCTATTCTGTATCAGGATCCGACCTCTGTGGTATTGATACTGAAGTCACTTCCCCTGGTCCCGCCTCCTCTTTCTTGGCAAGAAAAGCCGAAAAGTCTTTGAAACGAGATCGCAGTCTCAAATTTAAAGGATGGTCGGATATAGATCAAGTGGAAGTGTTTAATGGTCCGGCAACCCATTCGTCATCGTTCCTTTTACGAGTCAATCCATCAAATGGAAACACATCTTTGGCAACTGCCAGCTCTTTTGAGGAATATTTCAGCGAACAACCTATCAGGATGTATTCCATCGCTCCTCAAAGCGAGGAAGTTGAAGTTGAGCAATCCACGCAAGCATACGTGTCTCAGCGGGATAGCTTTTATTCCAGCTTCCACTACTCTAAAGCCCTGTTTCAAGGATCAGCTGCCGAAACCACATATCATCACACGCGCTCCAATGTCTCAGCATACAGTAACATTTACAACTTCAACTCCTATCCCTCTATTAAGCGAAAGGTAAGGTGACCTTAAAAGATTAGCGTACATGATATGAGCAATGACTAATTTGGCTACCTTTCGTCAGAGTAATATCGCTATAGTATATGTTGAAGAAGGAGAATGTGCAATAGATCGCTGCCTTAATCAAGATGACACTGTCCCCTGGCTTGTGGGATTAGTGTATGCTGATTTACGCGGATTTCGGTTCTCCATTCGTAGCAAACTGCATATCGGTTCCATCAGAGAACGAACCAACTCGATGCCACTGTTGACTGCAGGATTTCCTAGGGCCGACGAAAGCGCCATTGATTTCGAGAGCGTGTTTTGGAACAATAGTAAGTTCAGTGGTGCCTCTTCAGATATTAAATCATCATAGATTAACATAGGTATATAATCTTATTCCAGTCCAAGCTAGCGAAATCAAATTGAGACATTCAAATGTTTACCAGGAGAAATACGGTACAATTAGCAGCGTGATGGCGAGAAAGCAACAAGAAGGCAGACCCAGATCATTGTCCAAGCCTAGAAGTATTCCTACTATTGGCAAGCTTTTTGGATCCAACAGCTCTTCTACTGCAAACTTACAAGTCAATGCTATCGCTGCTAATACCACCCCCACCTCCCCGGTCAGGAGTACTAGCAGTACTACTGTGTCCTCAGTCAATTCATCTGTACCTTCTGTCAATTCGCGACGGCCCCGCATCAATAGTATCAGCGGTCCTCTGATGGACAGCAGTCAACCTCCTTCATATTCCCAGTCCGTTGCTCGTAGTACTTCCAGTTCAAACTCTGTCAGATCGTATACAAGTACAGAGTCAGATTTGTGGTCTTCTGGTACCTCTATTTCAAGTAGCACCAGTACTGAATATTTGGATTATCTGACTTCTAAGCCACAAGTCAGAAGCTCAAGACCCGTTAGGATGGCCCTGCCTACTGTTCCTCAAGGATATGTGATGTCGGATACTCAAACACCGGATAGCGCAAATGGTACTTCAGATAATTATACTGACGAAAGTCAACGTGGTCGTCGCAGAAGCCGCAGCGGCCAAATGAATCAGCTCCAAGCTCCAGAACCAGCTAGTCCCATAGAGCAGAAGGTGTGTGTAGTCCTAAGAATATGCAATGTATGTCAGTGAATGACTAACTAAAATTTTTAGAAGTTTGATATTGGCGTGGAAGACATGCAAAAATATCTATCTTCAGTTCGCATTTCGCTTTCGAAGGGCCAGACCGTCTCTTCAGACTCGAAGTGGTCGGAGCCCGATTGGTCTCCTGGTCCTGACAATCGAAACAGTTCAAGTTCATCCATCGCCACGAACAACAGCACTAACTTTTCCAAACGAGCTAGTCGATCTAGTACAATATCGTCCGATAATAGTACTCGAAGCTCATTGAGCTTGGAAGACTTGGACTTCCGCAAAGTAAGTTAACATGATGCATAGTGGCTCGCCGCAGTCAGATAACAAGATGCTAAGTCAATGCTGAAACTTCTAGGAGTCTCCAAAAAGCGATCTCGACACACCTACGCTCCTTTCTGACAATTCACGTCGCTCTTTTATCATTAAAACGTCGCCCACCATTATGAGCCCAAGATCCCCAGACTCAGTCAACTCTGACAATATGAATATGGTTTCCAAATCTGTCTCCAAAATGCAAAACGAATATTTTGGTAAATGGCAAGAGATGTTTGATAAATGCAGCAGTATGGCTCAAGAGATTGAGCTGCTCACAGAAACTCTACGCGAGGTAATTACAGCGATTTGTTATGTTGGTGTTGTTTATATTGGTCATCAACTAATCGCTGCATTTTCAGCGCAATAACGATGTTACCAATCTACGAAAACTATACCGCGATACTGCTGACGAGAACAAGATCTTGTATGAGGTACGCATAGGGATCAAGCAGCGATTGATCTATTGGATAATTTTTTTGTACTGACAATAACTTTTTAGAAATTTAACGAAGAGCTTGAGGATATTGCCAATGTCCTCGAAGACCAGCGATACAAGAGTGACGTGTTTGGTGTATCGAGGCCAGCCCATCCAACGCCTGAGGGACAACTAAGACGAAAGTTAAAGGTAGCTCTGAAAGAGCGCAACTATTGGCAGCAGAAGTCAGGGTAAGATTAGCTTTTGATCGGCAGAAAGTCATATTGGGCTATTTCTCATCTTTTTAAATTTAGGGAACTTCAACGTGAGATCGAAAGCTTGCGAAAAGGCGTTGCCTCACGTTAAAAGATGCATAACCGATCATGAGTATTTATGCTCTTTCGAGGAGCGATACATTATATATATTTTTTGTAATTCTTGTCCTGTCTATTTTATTTTTTACATATCAAAACCGCACATACATTCAGGTTCTTCTTATCCATCACTATTTTCCCTACCTCATCCCCTTCATGTCTTTATCCTTTTTTATTATGTTACATTCAAGGACAATTTGTATTGATATAAGATCCTCAGCATAGCTATTGTACATAAATTATTTTGCATGAACCGTACTTTGCATTGGCGTTTTTGTCTATTTCTATTTTCCGGTCAACCATTGCTTCCATGACCTTTTTGGCTGCTCAGTTTGTGCTTGAGATTGAGGATCGAGTTTAGGTGCTTCGGCAGGTTCATCATTTGTCTCTGCACTTTGAATCATTTTGCCGAGACGCTCCATATTTGCTTTAAATTTGGCTACGCCATCAGCATCATTAGCAGCTGTGGCGAATCGCAAAGCTTCATTGTAATGTGAAATGGCTTGCGAATATTGATTTTGTAGCTAAGGATTATCATGTCAGCTCAGTCTGTTTATTGATAAAAAAATGTTGTCTCGTCTTACCTCAAGCATCTTTCCAATATTGTTGATAGTGACACCGGCACATTCTTGACAATCCTTCATAGATTTTTTGGGTTCCGCGAGGGTGCCTCCTTCAGTGACAACTATACCTTGTTTGGCAGTTTCTAAGGATGCTTGAGCCCAGCCAAGTGCTTCATCTCGTCGCCCCAGTCCATAGAGGGTCTCAGATAATTGACATTGTATAATTGCTGTCAAGCACACAAATCCTTCCGGGTTCTGCTGTGAAGCATTGTTGGATGCTTTGAGTGATTGTAGGTACAGCGGAAGCGCCATATCAAAATTACGCTGAACAGCATAAAGATTGGCTAACGATAGTGCCGTTAAGGTCTCTACTCTCATGAAGTCTTTGTGGGATCTTACATCTGCTTTCGAAGATTGCAATGTATGAACAGCCCACGCCAGACTCTCTTCAGCTTCAGCATAATCACCGATTCGCACATAAAGATCGCCAATTCTCTTCGAAACGTCCACCAGCTCCAACACCTTGTCTGAATTCGACTCCTCTCCTTTCTCTATCAACCGATGTACCAACAATTTCCAAAATCTTGAATATTCAGCAATAGAATCTAAAAGATTGCCTGCTCTATTTGCATCTTCGGCAAGTCTACGTCGAAGAGCCAAGGCAACATCGGAATCCTCATCCATCTTCTGCTCTTCCAACGCAATCCTCAACGCCTCTTGTACATATATAGTTGCTATGTCCAACCTTGGGGAGACTTCTTCGCGAACATATGCTCCATGAAGTAAATTACGTGCCTTATGCTTCAGTTCAGGTGGTGTAGGGTGTAGAAAATGCTCAATGTATATGTGATAGCCTTGCCATCCCACCAGCACTATTGCAGCTGTGGAAGCAGCAAAAATACCCACGGCTTTGCCAATTTGTCTTGCTTGCCGACTAGCTTCGAGGACCGATTGAGTGTATGGATTAGTTGTAAAATGAGGCTCTTCTCGGACAATGCGCTTCGAATTCCTAAAACTCTGGCTATGTTGAATGGAAAAGTTTCGTCGGTACAGCTGTGGTAGCCTGGTCACAGCCCTTTTGTTGAACATGTCAAGTTAATTGCAACACGAAGTAGAAGTATTCAATGTTTTTTTGTATTTGGCATTGCGCGGTCAGCCAATCAAAATGGGAAATTTTTGCCTCTACTGTGCCAGAAACGGAGTCCTCTCGCCACATATACATACAAACATGCTCAAACCCAAGGTCATTTCACAAGTACTGCGTCAGGCTTCCACTAATGGGATCCACACAGCTTTGTATGTATCATACGATAAAGCAACATAGAAGTAGGAAGTGTTGTATTAATGACCGCACTTTCTCTGTCTAGATTAATGAACGCTGGCGGATCGCTATTAGCATTTGCTTCCCCATCAGATAGAGAAGCTAGAATTTACGCAGCCATCGCCGCCAATCTGTGGTCAACTTACTTGAAAAGCTCAAATTCTGATGTTGCTTTTCGCAATGAAAACAAAGAAGACGACCTGCGACTATTGATGTTGCCTTGTGAAGAAGGTGTCGTGGCCATAGCAGCTCCAAGCACCACCATGCTAGTCTGCTTAGTCGGAGATAAATCCGTTGACCTTGGTATGCTTAAGGCGAAGGTAAGACTTTTATATGTCGCATTCTCAAAAAGTCCATGGTTTGTGGCAATAGTTGAGCATCAATCAAACTAGATCGAAGCTGTGTCACGACATTTGAGTGAACCTTTGGAGAAAGTCGCAAGTTATCAACAGTAGAGCAAGTCAACTCAACATGGCTGAATCAAGGACGATGTATATATGCTCAAAGACACTATTTTAGTCACGAATAGCTCTTGCCGTGGAGGCAAAGGAGCATGATGATATTAGTATGACATAGTAATCTAAAAGAGCTGGTAAACGCAGTACGTTTGTTCCTTGTGGGCCAAAGCATGCTCAGCCTTCTGAATATACCCTGCACCAGGAAATAAATGTGTAAAATATACTGTTTCATATTTTAAAGACTGTACCTTGAATCCATGACCCAGTAGAAGTATTTTCACCTTCTGTGCCTATATGGATTAACCATAGTCTTCATGATCGTTTGCTGCACGATGAGCTGTGACGACATGATTAAGCAGCCTATTAGTAACTTTAACAAATGGATATAGAGAGGCGATTTGAATATGTACGATGAATTCCTTTGGTTACCAGTGTTTCAAATTGCAGCTTGTAAAATGAATGTAGGTTTCAGATCCCAATGTTTACTCCTGAATCAAGTGTTGCAAAGGATGATATATTTATAAGCTTCTGAACAATAATATGCATATTTCCGTAAGTTGGAACGCATGGTCGTTTTTCAAATCGCTATGCTTTTTATCAACCCATCTTGTTGCAGTGTAATATAATAATTGTAATGGCTGATATGACAAGGCAAGCAATTTTTGATCTGATTTACTTGTGACTCATTTTTTGAAAATTCAGGACTGCTAATGATTATTGGTTGGGACAAAATTCACCATTTTGACAGCTTTCTTTATACTATTTATCAACCTCCTGTCCGGATCGAATGAGTACTTTTGGAAAACTATTCCGTGTCACCACCTATGGTGAATCGCACTGTAAAGGCGTTGGTGCCATCGTTGATGGTGTTCCACCGGGCATGCAGCTGACTGAAGCTGATATCCAACCTCAGCTCACTAGAAGAAGACCAGGCCAAAGCAAGCTGACTACTCCAGTAAGCTTTGAATTTCGCTGCAGCAAAGCAGCCATAGTGCTGAAAGCTAACCAAATGAATTTTTAGAGAGATGAAAAGGATCAAATTACCATTATGTCGGGTACCGAGTACGGCATTACCTTGGGCACACCTATCGGCATGCAAGTTGCCAATCTCGACCAGCGCCCCCATGACTACGGTGAGATGGATGTCTATCCTCGCCCATCGCACGCAGACTGGACATATTTGAAAAAGTATGGTGTCAAGGCATCATCTGGTGGTGGTCGCGCTTCTGCTCGTGAAACCATTGGTCGTGTCGCTGGCGGTGCTATTGCACAAAAGTACCTTAAATTAGCCAACAACGTTGAGATCGTTGCCTTTGTTTCCAGCGTTGGCAAGGTTGCCATGCCTTTCATTGAACAATTGGAGAGTGGAGAATCTGCTGGTACTGAGTTCCTCAACATGCTAGATACCATTACCCAAGATGAGGTTGATAAAGATATAACTCGATGCCCCGATCCAGCAACTGCAGAAAAGATTAAAGAAGTCATCATGCAAAAATCGGCAGAGAAGGATTCAATCGGTGGTACCGTCACTTGTGTTATTCGCAACTGCCCAGTAGGATTGGGAGAGCCATGTTTCGATAAATTGGAAGCCGTTTTGGCGCACGCCATGCTCTCCATCCCAGCAACGAAAGGATTCGAATTTGGCTCCGGTTTCCAAGGTACCCAGATTCCCGGTCACCTTCACAACGACGCCTTTATTCGCAAGCCAGACGGTTCATTGGGCACCAAGACCAACAACTCTGGAGGTGTGCAAGGTGGCATTACCAACGGAGAGAACATTTACTTTAGAGTTGCATTCAAGCCTGCTGCAACGATATCCAAAGATCAGGAAACATCAACCTACGATGGTGTTTGGGGTACCCTGGCGGCAAAGGGAAGACATGACCCTTGTGTTGCTCCTAGAGCTGTTCCCATTGTAGAGGCTATGGCAGCACTTGTCATCATGGAGTAAGTCGTTTTCTAAGTAGCATGCATGTTGATGCCGCGTTATGCACATTTGTTCTAATGGCCATTCTACTTTAGTACCTTCCTTCAACAACAAGCACGACAAGCTTCAGCAGCACTACTGCCCAAAGTAGACATTCATCATTCACTTCTTGGCGTTCCTCCACCAACCAAGCAATAGATATAAACTGAAAAAAGATTTTATGTAGAAATTTGATAAACATGCTTTTATTTATTGGACGTTTCAATAATCGCTGTGTTCTTCGTCACTATCTTCATCGACTATCGCTCGTGCACTTTGTTTAGCTTCCCTTGAAGGTATCCTATATGGCTAGTTAGCACCAAATTGGATTCGTGACCACATGCATAATCGATACTTACACTCGACGAGAAATGGCAGTCGACTTGAGTTTTTTGGTCAGTTCGGACTGGTCAGTATCCTTACGCTGTCGCTTGGAGTTGCCAACTTTGCTGTGCTTCTAGAATGCAGGCATTAGGAAGTGTTTAAAACAGCTCAGAAGATCATGCATATACTTACCTCTTTTGTAACGTTTGTCGAATCTACATTCTCTTTATCTTTGAAAACAGTTGCGGGCATGTATGAGCTTCTCATATTCTATATACATGCTGTCAATACCGCACATAGCATTATACTTCAAGTTGGTATCGCTAGACTCGACTCACCTCAGTCTGTTGTTCAGTGGTTGGCAAAGTTTTGTATAATTCAGAGTATAGCTTCACGCGTCCCGGATATGAAGTCAAGGACCATGATGAAGTCTTGCACTTTTGCCGAATCAAGGTACAAGTTAAGTCACTGAGGATGTAGGAATTCTATTTGCAGAATGTAAGTTTACAGGATATCTTCGGCATTTTCAATGATGCTATATCCTTACCTTGCTATTTTCTGGATTCGTCACATCTGTAGTTGCTTTGATTTTTTGAGCAATATGATATAGGAAAGAGATGTTCTCACTGGTGGCAACGCAGCTTAAGAACAACTCAATGAACGGGATGAATAATCTTATTTCATCGTCCTCTACACCAAAGTCAGGATGATTGGCTAGAAGATGTATAAGCTGAACCAAGGACATCTCGATGTACGATTTCTGAGTGACGGCTATATAAATGGCTATCAGTAACAAGTCAACATATAAGGGACGCCTACACCCTCTTGTGTGGCTGAACTTACATCCATGATTGACGGCCGCATGCTTTTTCAAAAAGGATTTGGTCTGACGAAGTAAATCCTTTTCAGGTTCATGTGCAAGCAAAAACAAAAATGCGTAATATCGGGGATGCAATGCTCCTGACTGAAGATCCCGAATGATCATCTCTGAGAACGCAGCACGAGCTTGATATGCCGAATCCTGTAAAATCAGTTAGTTACACATGATATGGTCTACATTTACTGATTTGAAGACGCGTACCTGTAAGACAAGTGACAATTTCTCAAAGTTTTTAACGGATGTAAGTTGAGAGTAGCAGTCAAACTGTGACAGCAGGGTTATGGCTAGAGCGGAAGCAAGCCGAACTTGAGCCCAAGCACCCAACCTATAATAAACCGTATGAGACATAATTGCATAGTATTTTGACTGTTTGGAACGAATGAATACCTTGCTGGCGGCTCCGGCTCTTCTAGCAATCTCCATAGTAGGCTGAATACTTTGCTTGCAAAAGGTGGAATATTATTGGTAGTTGTGGCGAGCTTTTTAAGTCTGTTCACTAAAACTGCCAATGCAAGAAGCTGCAGATAGATGTTCGGTCACTCGTTGGACTGATGATGATAGCACCATTGATTATAATCTTACCTTGTTTTTGAATTTTTCGGGCAATTGATCCAAATCCAGCCATACAGGATTTGCTTCATCCGAGGAGACCTTCATTGAAAAGTAATTAGTTTGATACTGGAGATCACTAAACTTATTTGAGTTTCTCACATTGTCAGACTCAGCGATGATATTATCAATCAAAATATCTGCTATCTTCTGATCCCAAGCATCGAAATAGCTGGTGGTATAAGCAGCGATTTGACCGAGTGCTATCAATTGAGTGTGCAGCTTCGAACTCTTTGCTTTCAAATCTGCGCAAATTTCCTGTTTCATGACATGAATTCTCAGATTGGAAAATGTTTTCTCTACGTTTGAGTATTCACTTACATTCATGAGTGATGCACAGATTGAGTCGGCGTTGGCAGCGTTTGTCAAGATGATAGCAGCATGTTCTACTTGTAGTGGTGATCCATTGGTAACAGTGCTGTGTAGTTGTTCTGCTACATCACTGGTTGAACAAGTTGAAACTTTCTTGAGCCGCCTGAATGTATGTATTAAGACGCTACGAAAATACTTACTCTTCAAGGAATAAAGTGTTGGGAAAGCGTTTGCTCATTTCGGACAGAAGGCCAAGGCCGTTCTCAGCTATGAAGGTTGTTAGAATATTACTTAACACAGTAGTATTTGAAGAGACATACCTAGCGGAATATTTGTATTCATAGCCTTCATTACAGAACTCAAAATGATGTCAAGTTGATCACGGAGAATGGAGGGGAAGTTTCTGGATATAAGCTAGTTCAATGCTTTAGTATTGTACATATACATGAAGTCTTGACATAAGCATAGTAACCTTACCTTCAGCAGCTTTACCGCGCCATTCATCAAATCAAACATTCCTCCATCAACTTCCATTGCAGAGTCAGTCTCAAGTTGCAAAAGATAAGAGATACTTTCTTTGTCGAACAAGAACAGAGACATTCGTCGCAGTAAAACTTTAAAGGTATCTGAACTACCTGGCAGTATCAGATCCAGGCGGTCAAGAAACTTCGTCTAGATTTGCGCGTTCTTCAACATAATGACAGATTCACGTATCAAATGTATAGTGACTTACGCTCTCTTCTTGACATAAAGTAATATCGAATTCCGTGTTTAGCAACTCTTCCAGGCTGTTCAGCAACGTCTCATCATTCAGGTCACAGAATCTGCGAAGATTGTTGGTGACACGTATGGGTTCTGGCAATTTGCCTTATCACATATACAGCGTTATTATTGATGAGCAACCAAAAAGAGAATGAAAAGAATTACTTACTGGCGATTGATTTGATCAAAACCTCCAAATTAGCATTAGTGACATTATCCGATTCCTGCAAAGCAATATGTTAAGAGCAGCCGTTGCTTTTACATTTCTAGTTGCTACTTACATTAGAAGTGCGGCAGGCTTCAACTATACGTCGTAGAACAGAAGCAGTCCTGCATTTAATCATTATTAGACTCAGTCGACTCATTCGACTCATTGCATTTCAACCAGTGAATGTCTACTTACACGCATTGTCTCTGCATCAATGCTTCGAAGGCGACAGTTGCTCGTTCGTCCAATGAAAGAAGCACCAACAACATTCGTTTCGAGTATTCAACCGAGTTTGAATTTGAAGGTATGATATGATCAACCATTGCCTTTTCAATAGAACAACTGAGAAGTAAAATTCAGTACGGTACTTTTTATACTGGCAATGAAAGATCTTTAACATACGTCAGATGGCTATCATCAGCATAAATGCAGTTGAGGACTGCTGTTGGAATCCAATAAAACAATTGCTTGCATTCGTTATTTCCAAGTAGGCTGTAACATGGCTTTAGAATTAGATCAAAAAATAGGTATATAAATCATCCTTACATTTCATCATATGCTTGATCAAACATAAAGCCCAAGGTTCCGAGAGCTTCTTGCTGTACGAGAGGCTATTGAACCATCCATGTTATAAGACGTTGATAATACACAAACATGTACTAGTTATCATACCTTTTTATCCTTGCATCGCAAACTGACTTTCTCTAGCGTAGATTTAGGGATCTGAGATTTGACTACGTCAAGCTCAAGCTGCCGCAAGGTCTTGCATACAGCTGCACGAACTCTTTCTTCTGGGTCGATCAACTTCTGCTCCAAGCATGCTTCCAGACATATATATAATTAGCCAGTGTTTGAGACGTCATGCTTCACGAAATCACATATATTACCGAGGATATCTTGGCATAAGTTTGAATGGAATTTCATTATAGATCCCAAATGCTCCACGACTAATATACGTATGCTGACCACATTATCATTCCGCCTAGAGCATTTTTGAGTTAAAATTTTGCCTGAGCGAAAGACAACAGTCAGCAATAATGGACTGCACCTGTTTAACCATGATTTCCAAACCAGAGGATAATTCTGAGCCACAAAAGAGTTCCTTTCAGCAAACATAACACCGAGTGCTTTAGTTCCCAAAGTTCTGACATGCACATCCTCGACTTTTGTTTCCTCTTCTAGTTGCGGTATCACGCTCAGCAAAACATCGGGTACTGTTTTATGGATCTCTTGGATCAGCTCATGTGCCTCCTTCAATTGTTCGTAATCCTGCTCGTCATCACTGGATTTCGCTTCCATTAATATGTCCGAAAAGTGCTAAAGCAAATAGTGAGTCCATTGTTCGCAGTCAGCAATTTCTCCCTTATAATAACTCACCTGACAAATATATCGCTGAAGAACTTCTGATGTACTTTTGCACAATTCGACAGCCATGCGGTACGCAGTTTGAGACTAAAATTCAATTAGAGAGCTATCCTTTTTCTATGCTGGACATACATTTCGCCATGTACTCACTTTTTGTTGCAGTTGCTCGAATATAATATCTGCTACTTCACGAGGCACATCACGTTCCTCATCAATTAGCTGTATCATGATATCTACAAAGCAGACTTGTACTTTGTTTTCTATCTCGGAACTTGGAAATACGTTTAATGCCGGTAGTACTGAAATCATTGCCTTATGAGGGACTTACTTTGCCAAGTTGAAGATGGTTTTGAAAAGCTCAGTCATCATCGCCGCCGAGCTGTTTAGTTGTTTTATAATTAAAATACTTTGGACCATAGACAGACTTTCCAGTAAGTAGAATCTATTGTCATAGTATGGATCTGAGATATTTGATAGCTCTTTCAGTTGCGAGATGAAAAGACTGAAGATCGCCTGTAGTCATTGATGGTCGGTGAGTTACTCAAATAGTTGTTAATACTCTGATCTCTTTACCTTAAGCTCATTGTCACTATAAGGGGGCTGGTCTACAGCATACAATTTAAGCATATCCGCTAAACAGCAAGCTATTATTGCTCGAACTCTCTTATCTCGATGCTTCAAAAATTCATTGTTCACTAGCTGTTTCGCTACATTCTTGAGAGAGTCTAGAGCAATGGTATTTTGCTCGCACTCCTGTAACTCGATTCGTAAAGTCTATATAACAAAAAGTGAGTTACAACGTGCATTTCCAGCGAAATGTATAGCTTGAATGTCATACCTCGAGCCGCTCTAATAATGAGTTTGTTGGAAGTGGCTTCTTGTTCCCAGACAACAGCGGCTGGTTGAAAGTTAGCTGTTTCAACTCCTGATTTTCTGAGTCGGCGACGTCCATGTCTCAAGAAAAAGATTCGCGTTCTAATAACTGTCTCGAGACGCGACTTCACTCAAATTTTCAACTCAACACGAACTCGCGTTAGTCACGTGTATATTACTCCTTTCATACGACAAGGTTTGTCGTAGCACTACCACTATCATTTTATGCCATGTCAAGATTTAAGAGAAAAAAAAAGCAGCTTCCAATATGACACTGATGGGCATACTACCACGGCGTTTAGAAGTGTGTATAAGGCAGTGTACATTAAAATTAATGGCTGAAGTAATCTTTGACAGTGATTGAAATATTGAGCCAATAACTGCCCTATGAATAACATCAAGATCAAAGTGAACTTATAAACGAATTACCAGTGCGGCGGCAGTAAGGATCCTATTTAAAAGTGGACAGAAAGTGGTTTTCTTTGCTGTAGTTATTAGTCAATGCTTTTCCATTTAAGCAAGTTCTTCAAAGATTCGAATACGGTTATAAGCTATGATTGGGGACAGCTTCAATTCTATGGGCTGCGTGAATGTTGCAGTATCTTCGTACAAAACGGATTACAAGCCATAAAAAAAAATTAGGCAATGTAGTGACGACTAGCCTTGTCCAAACTTAATCTCTCTTGCTCCCGAGGTTTGAAATGTAGAAGCCATTTGTCAGTTCACAAATATATAAAGACCTGACTGATGAACTATCAGCTCTATGATCATTTTCTGCTGCAAATGCTGTATAAAAGTAAGATAACTCTTCTCTATGCTGTACTAACCTATCGTGAGCATGTAGAACCGACTACTATAAAGTTGATGGAAACTACATTCGATTAGGGTCTTGATAAATTTCGGACGCAGATTTTGTGTGTCAAATGGACTGACTTTGGTATTATGATCCTAGGAAGGATTTTACTTTTCACAAAAAATAGAGCTTATAAATAATCATCTTTATATAAATAAATTAGTTATTAAAACATTTAGTAAAATTTACAATATATTATAATATTTTATAATTTATGTGATATAAATATACGTTTTATATTTTACATTTTAAAGTTATAAAATCATTATATTTTGCAAAATTTTATTTAATTTTTTAAAATGCTCTTAAAATTTGTTTATAGCTTGATATGATGAAGTATAAATAATTTTTAAAACTGAGTCTGCTTACTTTCATTTCTTACCTTCATTTTCTCTTTGTAGGATAGCGGACCAAATCAGCTCCCAGATTTCACTTCATAGATACATCACCGAACAGGAGGCTACACTAGAGCGAACGCTCATTTTGAAAGTAGAAAATAAGAGAAGCTGCATGCTACATCTGATTTATTGCCACAATAAACTGCTCAATTGACAGTTTCAAACTAGAAAGAAAGAATCACTACGGAAGAAACCAAGAATCAACAGATACAATGTGTTAGTTGAGCCTGGATAGAGATAAGGTGCAGTATGCAGTTGCTGAAGATACGCCTGTATTTCCTTTCCAGTTTGATTGTTTACTGAGAAAATGAAATTCAACAAATCAAGCAGTATTTCAAGTTTCCTAATAGAGCGACTTTCGTGTATTCACTAAACACAATATTGCTGATTCCGGTGTAATGTGATAAAAAACAACTATAATCCCACTCATAGATATCATTTCTGCGACAAGTCTCTAGGTAAAAATCAATGCCTTTGAGAATTTTCAAATTCCACGTTGAAAGATTAAAAGACGGAATAAAATCGATTGGCATTGACCACTTTGTACACCGGAACAGGGCAAAACTTTGGGGCATGCATACTGACTTTTAAATTTTGGATCGTAATCATGTTGTGGCACAACTATGTCTGAGAGGACGCGGATTGTTTAACATAAACGAGTTAGCAGTATGAAAGAGTTGATGTCAATACGTGCGTGCCGGGAAAAATTTATCTTGTCCTGCAGTGATTTCGTCATGCTTTAGTGTGTCGAATTACTCCGCCAAAACCTGGGAGATAATGCAACATTACAGCCTGTATAACTCATAATCCGTACCTGATAAGGTCACCCAATCGCGAATCTCACTATGAACATATAAAATCCAAGCTACGTTCACTTGGCGAAGCATTGATGTTGGAGGATCTGAATTGACAAAACAGGTAGTATACTTTTGGATGATAGGCTTCTGTATAGCATGTTATTGAGAGACGGTAATTTCGCTTTTAATTAATGCCATATTACTGATTCAAAATCCTTTCTCCACTATTGTTGTCTTAGCATCCTTGCTTCTATCTAACCTACAACTATTTGCGAAGCATTATTTTACTCCATTTTGAAGAAATTACTTTTACGAAAGAGATATATGTAGTTAGTGCCAATAGCAGGTGTATGTGGAACAAGCAGCACTTGTTGCTTATTGCAGCCTAACGGAGATAAAAGTGACTGAAGGAACCGTGTGTGCCATTCCATTATTTCCCATGCAGGAAAATATGTGTTCGCTTGCTTGTAACGCCAGAATGGTAAATTTATCCATGAGTCATATATGTGGTTGTCATCTTCTATATAAGTGACAGCAATTTTTTTTTGTTATTTCCCGATGCTAAGCAGCAAAAATTAGCATGAGGGATTCTTGAAGTAGTATATGAAGGTCTGGGTTACCGCAGGATGAGACCTGACATGTTTAAAGTTCTAATATTACAAAGTTTCCCCAGATGAACTAAAGATTTCTCTGTCGCACATGAATAAATTGTAGATATAAAACTTACCTGATAATCACCACAATACGTTTCTCTACAAGATGGCCAAGTTTACTTCAATTTTAGTAGCTGTACTACTCTCCTACACTGTGGTTCAAGCAGAACTACCTGCATCGGCTCCTGGTGAGTAACTTCTCATATTTTCAGAAGATCCAGCTGTTCTGATGATCGGCAAAGGACAAAATGATTGACATACCTTCAACTTTAGGAATAGTCGTAAACGCCAATGTCAGTTCTGATGCAGCTGGCTACCAAGTTAATGGAAATGCTCAACATACAAATACTGGGCTGCATCTCTCGCTCAAGTCAAATGCGGGAAAAAAAAACCTCTATGGCAAAACCATTGAGGACTTGAGTGTTGATGTTTCTTTTGAGACTTCAGAAAGACTACATGTTCGTATTGCTGACACAGTAGGCAAGCAGTACTTGGTGCCTGACTCTCCTTTGGGAATAGAACGTCCCAAGATTAGTCACTCTGCTGGCGACCTGAACTATGCTTTTCAATATACAGAAAGGCCATTCGCATTTAAGGTTATCCGCAAATCAGACAATGAAACAATTTTTGATACTACTGGCCAACCTCTCGTGTTTGAAGATCAATATTTGGAATTGACCACCAAGGTTCCCGATGATGCAAATCTTTATGGATTTGGAGAATTGACTGGTGCTTATCGTCGCAACAACAATGCAAACGTGACTACCTTATGGGCGAGAGATGTTGCTGATCCATTTTACGAAAATCAATATGGCTCGCATCCTGCCTATACCGAGATTCGCAATGGCAAAGCTCATGGTTCGTTGCTATTAAATGCTCATGGAATGGACATTTTTACCATTACAGGCAGAATCACCTACAAGGTCATTGGTGGCATTTTGGATTTTTATTTCTTTGTTCCAGAACCAGCTAAACCAAATGCTGTCGTAGCTGCATACACAGATCTGGTAGGAAAATCCATTATGCCAGCCCTCTGGATGTTGGGTTGGAATCAATGTCGGTGGGGATACCAGAATATCTCGGTGGTGGACAATGTTGTCGAAGAATATAAGAAACACAACATACCTTTGGAAACTATGTGGACTGATATTGGTGAGTCTTCATTTCCGTCTTTATTCACTTTTAAATCAAGTATCTGACGAAAAGCTGCTACATATAGATTATATGGATGGCTACAAGGATTTCACGTTTGACCCAATCAGATTTCCTGTTTCGAAAGTCAAGAATTTGACTAGAAAACTTCATGCCAACAACCAACATTATGTGGTCATTGTCGATCCGGCCATTTCTACTAACTCCAGTTACGAGCCATATAGTCGTGGACATGAGATGGACGTATTTATGAAGCTCAACGATTACAAGACCGAATACAGTATGTTTAAAAGATATTATTGATTCTTATTTCCATAAAACGCTTGACTTACCTGCCTCCATTGATAGATGGTCAAGTCTGGCCTGGCTACACAGCCTTCCCGGATTGGTTCAACCCAAAAACTCAAGAGGTAATTCTTAGTAAGGCTAAGCATTCTCTTGAACCTCGAATTTCGTGCTGATATCTGTGATGGTATAGTACTGGTCCTATGAAATATCCAACTTCATGAAATCTGTTGACTTGGATGGTGTAAGTCGCGTAGTAGTATATAAGCCAATGTATGAACGCCTTATCAATCTATCAATCACTAGATATGGATTGATATGAACGAGCCTTCTTCATTCTGTCTTGGATCCTGTGGATCGGGCAAGAGAAATCAAATTCCACCAGCCAGCAGTGACACTGAGCATGCAAAAGAGCAAGCTGCTTTAAACGCTCTGGGAACTGGTGTACAAGGGGACTCACGGAATTTGCTCTATCCTCAATACACCATTAACAATGGTGCAGGGAATCTTAGCGAGAAAACTGCCCCAACCACTGCTACGCATTATGGGAAAATCCCTCATTATGATGTCCACAATCTGTATGGCCATGGTGAATCGTATACTACTAACACGGTGAGTGCCAAAAGATATTTGTATCCTTGACTTCAATATTTCAGTCTGACTAATATGATCCTCAAGGCTATTCAAAGTTATCGTCCCGGTGAACGTGCCTTCGTACTCACCCGTTCTCAGTTCGTTGGTACTGGAAAGTACGCTGGCCACTGGTAAGCATTTATACAGATAGTTAGACGTCATCAGCAGCCGAGAAATAACCATAAATCTCGAACAGGACGGGAGACAATTCAGCTACATGGGCATACTTGAAAGTTTCGATATCTGCTATTCTTCAGATGCAGCAATTTGGTATTGCTTTATCAGGCTCTGATATTTGTGGATTTGGGGGAAATACCACCGAAGAATTATGCGCCAGATGGCAATCCCTTGGATCTTTCTATCCCTTTGGTGAGTGATATCCCTTTGATGTGATTGTTCAAAAATTTCAATGGCTAAAATTTTTCATTATAGCTCGTAATCATAATAGCGAGGGTAACATACCTCAAGAACCTTATGTGTGGCCAGTGGTTGCTGAATCTACTCGAAATGCACTGTCTATCCGCTATACTATAATGCCTTATATCTACAGCTTATTCCAAGAAGCCAATACCATTGGCACTGGCGTCTGGCGCCCACTTATTTTTGAGTTTCCCGAAGATAACAGATTTTTGGCAGAAGACGTTCAATTCATGTTAGGTGACTCCGTTCTTATCTCACCAATAGTGTATGAAGGTGCTGACAGTATTGATGCTAAATTCCCGGCTGGTATCTGGTACGACTGGAAGGACGGAACTGCTATTTCCGGACCGACTACTAAAACCCTTCATGCCAATCTAACTGAAATTCCTATCCACATTCGGGCTGGCTCCATTATTCCTGTGAAGTCTCCCAAACTGACAATCTCTGACACATATAATACACCTTATGGACTTCTAGTTGCACTGGATAAAAACGGTACTGCTAATGGACGATTGTATATCGACGATGGGCATTCCATTAAGCAAGACAGCACCTCGAGTATCAACTACAGCTTTTCTCAAGGCACATTGGTTGCTAAAGGTCGATTTGACTACCAAGAGAAAACGAAGTTGGAAAAAATTTCTGTACTTGGCAGCAACTTTACGACGGCGTTGGTAAACGGCAAGAAATATCAACTTCAGAAGGATAATAATACTGGTGCTTCAGTTGCCCAAGGATTTCAAATTGATCTCAACAGCTCATTCAAAGTTCAATTTAAATAAAGCTTTGAATTGATACTACAAGTGATATTATCACCTTACTTGAGTTGGCATTATACAACCAATTTCTTTAAAAGTAAAAATCAAAGCTCAAATAATGATTTTCCTATTTTCGTTTGTGCTTTGCTGAAGCATACATACGAGCATCGACCTAAGCGAAAACTAAATGCTTGAAATCAAATCGTATGTTAGCCATACATGGGTTTTGAGTGGTGGGCCGTTAATGGCACTGAGAATATCAGAAAAGGTGCTTTAAATGTTTTGCGCTTATGATTGGCTCCTTAAGCACGTCCCCTTTTTCCGCCCGAGTAGCCACTGTTAGCTTGGTAGATACACTTCAGCGCTTTCTCTGCCGGAATGACATCACGAATTCGGTTAATTACATTTGACGCCTACAATACCATCTTCAAGCCGAAAGGAGGCATATCTGCCCAATATGTAAGTCGTGTCTACCATTACATACATTTGCTTCATGTCAGCACTAGTAGTAACGGTTGTCGAATTAGGAAATGGAGGCTAAGAAACTGGGTATTGTTGTTTCGAAAGACGCTATCAGCAAAAGCTTTCGGCCAGCCATGAACAATCAACTTAAAAAATATCCACTTTATGGAATTAGTCAGGGTCTAACTCCTAAAATATGGTGGGAACAAGTAAGTTGGTTGTTCGCTCAAAGCTACTCCACTTCCGTCTTAGCTGGCAGCTTATAGGCTTGCTCTGTAGGTTGTCCGATCGACATTTGAAAAGGCTGGAGCAACAGATGAAGGCAAGTATCAAGAAAAGTGTCAGTAATTATATTATGCTTAAATTGATCGGTGCTTAGATATGGATGTCAAATTCGATGAACTCTTTGAAAGCATATGGACTAGATTTACTTCTGCTGATGGGTATGAGGTGTTTGGAGATGTGCATAGTACTTTAAAAGAACTGAAATCTCGAAATATTTCTCTGGGTGTGATCAGCAATTCTGATGAGCGAGTTGGTAGGATTAAAGCTATCAGTGATTGATATGATGTGCAGCTCTTCACTAAGTTTTCGAATAGCTCAAGTTATAGAGAGTCTGAAATTAGATTCGTACTTTGATTTCGTTCTGACTAGCTCTATGGCTAAACACGAAAAACCGGCAAAAGAAGTTTTTGATCAAGCCTTGGCACTGGGTGGCAAGAAGCACGATTTACGAGCGTACGAAGCACTGCATATCGGGGATGACATCAAGAGGTAATGTCAATTTTGCCCCATAAACAGCTGAGAGTGAAAAGGTACTGACATAAATTAGTGATTATTTTGGAGCCCGCAATGCAGGTTGGCATTCGCTGTTGCTCAGAAGAGGTAATTGAGCTATGCGATTAATTTACAGTTCTAAATGTACAAATACTAATCATTATCTATCCAGACAAATTATCGTATGAAGAACCTATAACATCACTTCCTGGTGATTCTGAGAATTTACCTGTAGAAATTACTTACATGAAAGAACTTCTACAATACATTAAAACCCCCATTTCATAAGATATAGCATACCCTCACACTACTAATTGAAATCGAATAAACGTTAGATAAATCTTATTCAAAGAAGCCTGTTGGTCATCATGACCATGTATTGTAAACAATTTGGGATGAAGTGTCACTTCATATTATTGGAAATCATTTGTGTGATCATTGGCTGATCGGGGTGCTAACAGTTCAAGCAGTCACGGTAATCAGAGCACCCAACGTAGTAAGAGATGTATTGAGAAAAGTATCCCGCCGGCCGACAACTTCTTGCCTCATGCTGACCGACGACGAATACGACTATCTCTTCAAGCTTGTCTTGATAGGAGATTCCGGTGTTGGAAAGTCCAACATCTTGTCACGATTTACCGTACGTTACGTTTTATGTTTGCCCCAGCAAGATATCGTTCTTCATGCACTGACTATCTATACACCAGACCAATGAATTCAATCTGGAATCAAAAAGTACTATTGGTGTGGAATTTGCCACCAAGAATGTTGTAATTGGTTAGTGTAGCTCAAATTGACCATGTTGACATTTGTTGAATCCGCACACTGACTGGTTATCTTGCAGATGGACACACTGTCAAATGCCAGGTAAATACGAGGTTGGTGAGGCGAGACGGTATGACCGCGAGTTTATACTAACAATAAGAGGAAATATGAAAGATATGGGACACAAGTGGCCAAGAGCGTTACCGCGCCATCACTGGAGCGTAAGTTATAGTACATATCTATCATATAACTCTTGATTACAGTTTAACAAGTGATCTGCATAAATAGGTATTATCGCGGAGCCGTTGGCGCTCTCTTAGTATACGGTAAGCCATATTTGAACTTAACATGAAACTGTGGTAAACCAAAGATGCTAACCACTGTTCCAGATATCACACGACCGCCTTCATTTGAAAACGTCTCGCATTGGCTCAAGGAGCTGCGTGAACACGCGGACGAGAATATTGTCATCATGTTGCTAGGGAACAAACTCGATTTATCGCAAACCTCAAGGGCCGTGCCCACAGAAGAAGGTGGAGCATTAGCTGAGACTGAAGGATTTCTCTTTATGGAAACTTCGGCCCTCGATGCTACCAATGTTGATAACGCGTTTGCCACCATTTTTGATGAAATTTACAAGATCATCCCAAAAAAGACTGCTCATGATGATTCTACAAGCAAGAACATTGGAGATAGAGTTGTCTTGAGGCCTCCTAGCATCAAAGGCGAGGAAGGAGAGGACATGGAATCCAGACTTAAAAGCAGACGAGAGGAACAAAAGAAAGCTGGGGGGAACTGTTGCTGAACATCTGGTGGTCATTACGTTAAATGTTAGATCTAGATGATCAACAACTTATTGAATAGCCTACTGTAATGAATATATTTTTATCTCAAACAATGTCACTGCGTGGAAACAATTATCTTTTTAAATTAAACTAAGATCACGTAAAATACTTGATCGACGCCGACTAGCCTGCTTATGCACTGTATGGCCGAATGTTAGACCAGTTGAATCCCTTTCACAATGTACTGCGTCTTTCGAGCCGGGAACATGCTCCTTGGAAACTCCTCCGTCTTTCCCAGTAATTCCGTTCCCAGCGGTTGTCGTTGGCATAATCGGTACAGAGTCGTCTTCCATTTGCGACCCACTCGTCCCATGTGCAGTTGAGTACAATTCTGGATGTCGACGAGCTTCTGGTGATCTATTCCATGGGTCTTGTCCCACCGTCGGTTGAGGTTGTGACCATGGAGCTACGATATAACAGCGGGTGTTAAAAGTTATTTGTTTGCAGGCTAAACTATAGTTTTTCTCAGTTTTCATACCTTCACGGTTTTCATGACCGGATTTCTGAGTTGATTTCATTGCTTCAAGTCGGTAATAACGAGTATGAGAAAAATAAAGAGTGGAAGTGAAAGTTCTTCCACGTTATGCGCCTCATATTTGACGGATGATGTCAGTCGGTCCATTTTTTGGACTGCTGTTATTTTGGCAGCAATGAGCTTCCCATGTCAACAGTCATGTTTCACATTGCACACACAAAAAAGGTGTTTATTCTTGGTAACTCTCTAATTATCCATCATATTCATAACATGCTCGGATATGGCTAGCGAGCTTGTAAGTCCAGGAGACTCTATTCCAATCAAATTGTAAAAATTCTTGAAACCCGCGTTAGATTCTTCTTTAATAATGAAGTCCTGGAAACCGCCGCCGGGAGCAGCCAATTTCGGTCTAACAGATTTCATTGCGATTAACAATGTATAAGCCTAAGTAGCGCGTTCTTGCAGCTCAAACCTACCTTATTCCTGCATAATCTGGGTATAGGGACGACTTGTCAACACCGGGAAAATACTTTTCTACAGCTGTGACGAATTGATCCAGCTTGGTGTCATCATCCTGTACAGAATAATCATCAGCGCTATCAATGTAGGCAATATCAGGTCCGAATTTGCAGCGTCCCGACATGTCTAATGTAAGATGCGTTCCTAGACCGGCTAAATTCTTTTCGGGACAAGGATAAATGAGTCGACTGACTGGCGACTTTTTGCGATATCCGAAATATTGTCCCTTTGCATAATAAAGCTTGTACGCGTCTGGCATCAACATGTTTGCAATTTTGTCTGCATGAAGTCCGGCGGCATTGAATACATGTTTTGCGAGTACTAAAGTTGGAGTGTCTGTCGAAGGTGGTGTGGCTATCTCAACTAGATAACCACCCAACGTCTCAGCGGAGCGAATTGAATTTACTTGGCTGCCCAAAGCGACGTCGCCGCCATGGTTACCAACTTCACTTTCCAAGTACTCCATTAAACTATGAGAATCTATAATTCCAGTTGTTGGAGAGACAAGGACCGAGTGTGCCAATATCTCTGGCTCTTCTTTCTTCGCCTCTTCTGCATTCATAAAGAAAGTGGGTACGCCTATTCGTTTTGATTTTTCGTGCAAACCTTTTATATAAGCAGTCTGCTCCTCATTTTCTGCCACCACCCATTTTCCAACCTTCTTATATGGTATAGTAGTCCTTTCAAGCAACTCGTACAGCATGTTTTTTCCCTTGATACACAGTCGTGTCTTTAAGCTGTCTTCTGGGTAATATAAGCCGGCATGTATGACTTCACTATTGCGAGAGCTGACGATATAGACAAATTAAGGTCATAATTCTCGTATACTGGCAGTATACATACCACGTACCTTGTCTCCTCTCCAACTCGGCTATGCCGTTCGACCAAAATAGTACTTTCGCCTTTACGTTGCCTGGCAAGACGCTCTGCCAACGCTAATCCAGCTACACCTCCACCAATAACGAGATTCTCGACCTCTAATTCTGGTTTGGGTAGCGCTGAAAAGTAGCGTTTATGTGCTAAGCGCTTTAAAGCAGTTGAATGCCTTGATACAAGACATTGCATGTTGAATGTGTTGCCTTCAATATGGTTCCTTCAGCGGAGATGATGAGTTATCAAAGTTCCTGATTTGGTAAACTTAAAAATCCTCGACAGTTCCACTTGGTGACAATCGTCGAAGCTGATTTTTGGTAAACCCTCTATAATTGCCAATAGGATATCGAGGATGATCGGGCTACTTGCAACAGGCTCTTGGCTTTATTACCGATTCCAGTTCTTGTAGTATAGATTGTTGCATCAGATCAACTGACAAACTTGTAGCCCAGGTATCAAACAAAAAAATAAGCATTGCTATCAGTTTATTTACGAGTACATATATAAAGACAATATGATATATTGGTTCAAATGGTTGGTTTAAGGCTTATTATTATTAAAGTCTATTACCCTCTCACCGGTAGATCTCGGTCCAAGACGTGTTACGTGGTCGACGCTGGATATAACTGGGGAAGCTCATATGTCACAACCCGTAAGTCTATTGAGGAGCATCGATCGTAGAATAAGTCCTCCGATTTCCTGTTGTGCATTTGAGGATGCTCATTCCCAAGCAAAACAGATCACTGACAGTATATTCGCAAGGCAGCTGCTACAGCTAATGATGGCAAAGATACTACCTACAGTATCTATATTCCTTGCTGACAGTAAACCGCCGCAAGAAAACTCACAGCATAATGGGCCATACAAAGATAAAATCATATGGCACATTACAACTCTGCCCTCAACCTGTTAATGATGCTTGTAACGACATAATAAGACACATGATTTTATGTAATAAATGAAAGTATATCTACTCCTTCATCGACATGCAAGAAGATTATTGAGCTCAACAGAATTCACGTAAATGCCAATTTAGAATACATGATAGTTAATGCAACACCCGTTGAACTCACCTTGAATTGGTGAGCTCGCTATTTCTGGAAGCTGTTTGGTTGAAGTCTATGAGCTTTCAGTATCTCGTAAAATCTACAATGAAGCAACCTTTGTATCTAGCTCGCTCAAACTTTTTTATTAAAACTAACATAGTGAAGGAGTCACACCTTTCCTTTATACATCCTTGATCTTCTTTAAGTCTCGGCCTACTCGAAAACTTCATAAGTTCTTCAGATAGGTGATATTGGATTTATATCAAAATTTCTCTTCTTTTATTTCTGTTTGCTATTACAGACACTGTATGGATGAGATGCGATTATATATTGTTGAGTAACGGTATTTAATAAAATGTGGTTCATGAATGGCGGCATCCAGGAGATCAAAATTTTTGTGCCTGTGGCTGCGATATCACGTGACCGTTTTCAAAACGTCTATTCTTTGGCCCTTTATTTTTATTGAATCAAACGTCGTTGATTCACTTTGCAAAGATGCAGCGAGCGATCACCTTATTACCACGGTTAAAGCCAACGGCCGTGCCTTGCTATCGATCGGCTGTTTTCATTCAAAGCCGCTGGGCATCTTCGATTCCCATGTCAACAGCACAATCCGTGCCTACTAGTACCATTATTAACTCTATCCGAGGTAATTATTAGCTCTAAAGCATATTACTCTAGGGACTCATAGAAATACCTTTCGAATCCACACTTATACATACAAAGAGAAATTTTATGAGAAGCAAATAGAACTAATGCTTATTTTGCCAGTACCCGCATCACAGCCAAACCAGTCTGTTGCATCTATCACACAGTACATGGCTGCTCTTAAGCCATTCCATCCACCCAGTGTTCCCTCGACGCCATCACAACCCACAATGCATGCTACCAGTGTGCTTCGAAAGCGCAAATTGAAGATGAACAAGCACAAGCACAAGAAGTTGATGAAGAGAACCCGGGCATTACGCAAACGCATTGGCAAATAAACATAGAAAAGCCCCCTTGCTCAACTTCGTATTTGTATAGAACGAAAAACTAGTTTCATTATAAAAATCACATAGAAATTATATATCTTGCTTTTATTTGTCATGGGGTGCGCATTTTGTTACGTTTGAGTTTTCATTATATACAAGGACATCATCGACTTTAAGAGTGGTATTACTGCTTGTCATCAAGCTTGGTAGTTACACCTGCGGTTTGGTTTGGAATCTCAATATCGCTAAAGTCATCTTGCTTGACAGCGAGAATGGAATAGGAATCTGAAGGGAGTGAAAGATTAGGACATGCCTGATGCTTAAGTTGCGAGACGATGATTATTCTTATTATTACTATGGGCAGTATTATTACTAGCGAAATCACTACTTACAGACACCTCCAACAAATGTCAAAAGCGCACCGAGAGTCAACAGGTTGCGAGCTTGAAATGGCTTTCTTGTGCGTTGAAGAGCAGGAGTGAAGCCATAGCCCTTTGATGTAGTGTACAATTTCTCTCGCGAATTATTAGCCATTGTGAAGCGACAATGTTTCGGACAGGGGAATCTCACAAAATTATAGACAGGTCTTGCTGATGTGACTGCCAAAAGGACTGGCGGATTTTTTTTTTTCTTCTTCGCTGTTAGCTGAGACTCTAGTTCTACACACTTAACTTTCTTATCGCCACTTTGAACGTTTTGCCATAATGGTGGGTAGCATTGTACGAAGAATTGCACTTGATCACTTTCAAATATTAACTCACTATTGTTTCTAGTCTGCCCCCGTGAACCCCAAGGCTTTCCCTCTCGCTGACGCCAGCTTGACCAACACCATTTTGGATCTTGTTCAACAGGCATCTCACTACAAGCAGCTCAAGAAGGGTGCTAACGAGGCTACCAAGACCCTCAACAGAGGTATCTCTGAGTTCATTGTCATGACTGGTAAGTTTCTGATATTTTTGATTCACAGCATGCTGCCGGGTTGCCGTCGACATTTTCGAGTGGCCAAGTTGACCTCTCGAGATTTTGACACATGGACCCTTCGCCGCATGGTTTAATCTTTTGGCATAACATATCCACTCACACCTTTATCATTTTCTAGCTGACACTGAGCCCATTGAGATTCTTCTTCACTTGCCACTTTTGTGCGAAGACAAGAACGTTCCCTACGTTTTCGTTCCCTCCAAGACTGCTCTTGGCCGTGCCTGCGGTGTTTCTCGCCCAGTTATTGCTTGTTCGGTCACCACCAACGAAGCATCTGATCTCAAGCCTCAGATTCTTACTCTGAAGACTCAGATTGAGAAGTTGTTGATCTAAGTTATCGCAACTGAACGGAACCAAAGAAAAAGTTTCATTTGTTTTTCGATGAATTGATGGAAATTTTTTTCTTTAAAACGGAGTGAGGGGCGTTTTCCAAAAAAACACTCACCAACTACATAGCATTTATTCTGTTTTCGTTTTTATCACTTGCAAAGAAAAACTGTTGATAGAATATCATAAAAAATATTTGATTGGCGATAAATCAAAATAACACATATAGTCTGAACAGTGACAATTGATGAGATAGAGTTCTGCAGATATGCTGGCTGGGAATGGACCGAGCAGTAATCAGAGAATAGGCTTATAACTGTATAAGACCCAATAATTTGAAAAATTTGATATTAGTTTGAATACGAGAAAATCTTACACCTATATCCATGTTATTCTCGAATACAATCGTTGCTCTTAATCAGAAGATCTTGGCTCATTTACAGCACCAATTCTTGATTGCTATATAATCAGTTCTCTATGGGCCATGTATGTTAAATGTTATGATGTAACAGTCAGTCGGCGGGGCGACTAACAGAACCAGCCCGGTCATCAACCTCCATCGAAAAGTGGCAGGAAACAGCCTGTGTCTTGCCTTGACGCTTCTTAGCATCTTTACCCAAAACCTAGTCTATAATAAGAATATGGCTCATATTGTTAGTAGTGATATATTGAATGAGGACAATAAGCATCATTGCCTATATAAGACAAAGCGAGGAATTTGACAAGCAGTGTGGAATTTATGTTTAAGCGATGGAAAATGTGGTATTAGCTTTTTTGTGGCACCTTCCACACTGCCCACAGCTTTTAAAAAAGGGCATAATGCACTTATCAAATCAAAGTCATTCGTCCATAAACCTTGTTTTTACATTTACCTTAGCGTTGGCAAAGCCCCACCCCAAAATACATTTAACACCTTATATATGCTTAGTCATTTGATCTACATTGCGTTAACGCAACAAAAAGTACTGGTCTACCGTTGTAGATGTACGACTGATATCTGTGATATGTAGTGACGGGTTAAGGCAGAGTGTGGTTCAGTCCACCACCAGGCGTAATGTCGCGGTTGAAAGGTCCCGTTCTGGTTTATGAGGGTATTGCGTGTGACAAGCTTGTGCATCAGCTTCTCACGACCGCCAGGGGATGTCACCACATGGTTCTACAAGTATAAAAGAAGCTAAGCAAAGAAGTTTTCTATCTCTATAGCGTTTCAAAAAAAAATCTCACATTATGAAAATTGAAGGTTCTGTTGCTATTATCACCGGCGGTGCTTCCGGTAAGCTTCCATCCTAGTTCCTATCAACATACGTTGTCATGAACCTTACGTTTGCATCACAGGCATGGGCAAGACTTTGGCTGAGAAGCTTGTTTCTCATGGGTTGGTTGGGTTAAAATGAAAATATAACCAGAAGTAAAAGCATTGAAAAGGCTAATTCATTACTGCTAGTGGCAAGGTTTTGATTGCAGATAGGGATGTTGCTCAAGGATCAGCGCTAGCCGAGGCATTGAATAAAGAGATAGGGTAAGCACCTATGAGAGGCAATTCTTTTTTAGTAATTGGTGTCTTTTGATAAACATTACTAACAAGCGTTCAGCTCCAACGTGGCGGTATTCCACGAAACCGACGTCACGAAATGGAAGACTCTGGAAGCAGCATTCGAGAAAGCCAAGGATGCGTTTGGAAAGATCAACGTAGTTGTAAACAATGCTGGGATCATCGAGTCCTCGAACTGGCTGAACGACGATGACCCTGGCGAAGAATCATGCGAATATATGACTTTGAGCATCAATTTGGTGGCGGTGGCCAAAGGCACTCGTCTGGCTTTGCAGTATTTTGCTCGAAATCCCCAGGTTGGTGAAGGTGTGGTTATCAGTACAAGCTCCTTGTACGGTCTGTACAATTCGGGCATTGTCCCACTGTATGCTGCGGCCAAGGCTGGTGTTGTCTCGTTGGTGAGAAGCCATTCTTTGGCTCGAAAAGAAACCAATACCAGGCACGTTGCTTTGTGCCCGTGGTTCATTGATACTCCCATATTGCATGACACGTTTCGCGAAGCTCTCACAGCCAGCAACATACCTATAATCCCACAGGAACCAGTCATAGATGCGTTCATACAAGCAATTGAAGATGATACCCTGAACGGTAAGAATTGAAACCCACTTTGAGTAATGGATCAGCGGGCATGTGTTAAAAAAACTGTTGATCACCTAGGCGCTGTTCTCACCGTGTTCCCGCATGGTACCGAAATCATCCGCGATAATATCTATAACAGCAATGCTGAGAATCTGGAAATGGTGCAGGCCATGGAAACCAGTATCATTCAACGACAATATGCTCTTGCCAAAGAAGCAGGAAAGCTTTAAAAAAAAGAGTTCGGGCACAACAAAGGCAATACCAAGAAAAAAATCAGTTTCATTTACAAATACTCTGCTGTATTAAGATTATAAAAAGTCTGATTTCTCTGTGAATGGAAATCGGGGCTAGCAGCAAGAGAAGAGAGGCAGCATATTGACATACGCAAGCGAGAATAAATAACTAATATATTATCGGAGGGATCCTAGGTCAAAAGTTTTTAGAGGTAGAGCTGTCCATTGACAAGGCAAGGTTTTAGAGCAAGCCAATTTCCCGCAAGCTCTTTTGAATGATGATATCGTTGACGGCAGCCATGACAAACTTGATTTGCTTGGTATCGGTAGCGCATGTAAAGTGGGTGTAGATTTGCTTGGTGTTGGACTGGTTGAGGGAAACAAATCGGTTGAGGATGTATGCGCTAGCCTCATCATAAGTATTGGCGCCTTCAAAATCAGGAAAATAGTTTGCTAAAGGAGAATGGGGCAATTTTTCTTGGAAACGATCAATTTTGTTCAGAAATAGGATGATGGAAGTTTTAATGAACCACCTTGAGTTACAGATCGAGTCGAACAACGTCAGAGCTTCTTGCATACGATTCTACACCAAAGTTATACCGCACAAAATTAGAATAAATCATGAGCATTTGACTAATGACTTTGTATCTTTTGCACTTACTACAGCCTCATCTTCAATCAAGGTTTGATCATACTCTGAAATGGCCACCAAAAAAATGATGGCTGTAACACTTTCAAAGCAATGAATCCATTTCTTTCGCTCGCTGCGCTGGCCTCCTACGTCGAACATGCGATAGGTCAAATCGCCAATGACAAAACAAGTCTCTGTAATACCAGTTGTCTTGATTCGAGACCGTAAAACATCCTGATTGGTGGGAAGAAAGTCACGCTCGCCAATACGATCAATGGAATCAAAGTAACTGCGCGGGTGAAAAGGAAAATTCGTCAAATGTATGCAAAATATAGCAGGACGGAAGAATATGACATCAGGGCAACGTACTATTGGGCTGAATCATTCAACTGATATTCTCGGCTTCGATCAAAAACCGCTTTGATAGTTGAGTCTTTCCACAATGCACGGATAGCAATTGTGATATCGGATGACAAGAAGTCTCGTTCGATCTGAGCTGGCTGCTGCATAATGAAATCGGCATAGTATCTGTTTTGTTGGTCGCGCAGAGGCATACCCAAGGCTTCCCTAGCTTCCAAAATCACTCGCATGGATTGGATTGCGTTGCTATAAATGATCTCTCTGAACGCCATTCGCTCATCTTCAGAGTATCCGCCATCATGTATGAGTTTCATCTGCTTAAGAATGGTGGATTTTCCAGATTCTCCCGCACCTACAGCAATAAAGAAATATTAATGGACAGTGCAATAGCTTCCATGGATAATGTCATGCAACTCGCCTAGAAGCAGCATCTTAATTTCGTTTTTTAGATTATTCTTGTCCTTTCGTATTTGATCATCAATAAGGTCATTGCGAAACTTTCCCTCTCGATCGAATCTTGATTGGCAGCAACCCATATTTTAACTGAGATATAGCAAGGAGGGTTAAATAAAAGAAAAACAGTAATTGCAGTGCCAGCGGTGCTATCTACATACAAGTGGTTTGTATGGAGTTTTTTAGTCTTGGCAGTGTGGTGTGGTGGTAAGGCTGTAAGGTGTGTGTGAACTTTCAATTGATGGCTGTGTTAATGGGTATGAAATGTTGCATTATTGCACAGCTGAAGCCAATCATGATTTTTTTTTTTCGTACCTTTTGTAAACCTTTGTCAGTAGTAGTCAGAAAGAGGTGTGCATGAATGGATCATTCGCGGGTCCAAGGCTTTTAACAGGAGAGATGAAAAAAATGGAGTTTGCTTCTTGTCTCTTGCCTATTTAAGGAGAGAAGATTAGGAGGTGAGTTGGGGCTTTTTCGGATCATCCATGACAAAAGAGCAGCTTTTGTGGCGGCAACTGCAGTTTGCACATTTATGCGGCCTACATATATAGCAAGAGTGACAACTGGATTCATTAAACCATGAAAATATTAAAACCTTGAGCGCAGGATTATAACTTTACACCTGCACACCATAACATTTATCTGCAGGTACAAGGCCCAAACCGTATACAATCCGGTTGGGTATTTTTCCCCCAAGCCAGGTGGTCTTTTCATAAATGCTATATTCTCCTTGCACCCAAGACCTCCGTTTCCAACTTGTCAAACACCTTTTTTTTTGCGCGGTCTCCTATCCTTCTAGCTTATCCTTGTCCCCTGCGAACATGCATCATCATAACTTTAGGCTACCAAATTTCTTTCTGACTAATCCACAGGGAATACATTTATTAAAAAATAAGCCAATGGTGTGTGTTTTTACTGCATGAGTGACACAAAAACTTTCAACAAAACAACCAATCCGTTTTTAATCCATTAATGAATTGCCACCACCTGGTGCATCATTGCGTGGTGGCCAATATTGTTGATATGATTGTGGCGGTTGACCAGGCTGCGACCCTTGATATTGACCATGGTATTGTGATTGCTCTGGCATAGGCGGTGGTTGCTGTTGCCATTGCCCTGGAGGTGGAGGTTGATTCCAACCTTGCGGCAGCGGTGGTGGTTGCTGCTGCTGCTGGCCGTACGGAGAGTAGCCATATTGCATTTGTTCAGACACAGGAGGAGGTTGCTGATGACTAGATGTATATGGCTGTTGTTGCTGAGGCGTGGGTGGTTGCGGCTTTGGCGCATATCCAAGTTGCGGTGGTGGCTGCTGTGGCTGCTGTGACGGCTGGTTATAACCATATGGCGAGGGATGGTATGGGGTTCCATAATTAGACGATGACGAATAGGAACCTGACCTAGCAGGCTGGGCTGGCGAATAGGGTTGGCTGCTTGATTGTTGTGATCGATAATCTTGACTGCCGGGGCCATAGGGTGCCGATTGTGGAGGCAGAGGTGGAGGTGGGTTACCAGGAATAGGTGGTGGTGCTTGGCCAACTGAATCATTTCTAAATGGCAAACCACTTGGCGGTGTTGGCTGGTAGGGCGCTGCTGGAGGTCCCATTGGGGGAGCAGCTGGCCGATGATAAACGGGTGAAGTAGGTGCAGCATGCTGCATTCCACTTGGATAAGATCGATATGGATCAGCTTGACCAGAGAGCTGCTGCTGCTGAGGCGGCGGCGGCGGTGGTGGTGGTCCAGATTGATAGGATGCAGGGCTTTGTTGATAACCATAGCCAGCCCCACCACCTGGATTGGAAGTCACAGAATTTGATCGCTGAATCGGGCCAGATGGATGCTGATCGATGAAATGTGGAGTGGTTGATGATGCTGGAGTTGGAGTAGAATAATTTGCATATGCTTGAGGTTGAGGTGGTAAAGCTGGAGGTGATCGCATCATGGTAGGAGACACTGGTGGTCGAGACAATTGGGGTGCAGAAGCTCCTTGATTGAGGTCCAATTGTCTTGCTCGATCAGACAGCTGATAAACAGAGGGATCATGAAGAGCCGATGGATTGTCATATTTGCTCAATTTATCCTTTAACATTTGCTGCTCCATTTGACTTTTTGATCCCTCAATATCTCGCGATAGATCATTTCGTTCTTGAGCTCGATCATTTGCAAATTTTTGCGTATTTCGTAACAGGGTCTCAACAGTGTCGTTCAAATTTGAATAGAATTGAATTCCTTTACTATCAGGATATCAATGGATATGTTAATAGCTTGAACAATGGTTTGTAAGAAAAAAGAGCTAGTTACTCACAGCAAACCATCTTTGACTTCGAAATATCCTTCACTAGCATGTCTAAATCTCTCCACCACGGTGCGTCGTTGTTTTTCAGCTCTGTCCCATTGTGATTGCACCTTTCTAGCATCGTCACCTTCCATGAGAGCTTTGAAAGCAGTTGTGAGCTCTTTCAACAGCTGTTGTTGCTGATGGATAGATTGTGCAATACGTTGTTGGTGAGGCCGGTATTTCTCCAATTCAGTTGCAAAAAGCTGTGGCTCAATATTAGTAGATTTCTTATTCAGGATTAGAAGATTGGAGATATCATCTTGATGAGTCTGCAACATTGTCAAAACATGAGTATACTGTAAGCACCACTGGTATGTTACCGTGACACGTCTTTTACCTTTTCCTTGAGATCCTCCAAAGTCTCCTTTCGCTCGGTTCGTACTTGATACAACTTTTCTAAAACACTCTCAACACGTTTGACTTTTTGTTGAGTGCTGCCCTTGTTGACACCGCTATCAATATCGATATCCAGTAAACTTGCCGCTTCCTTCTTCTCGGGAGCAACGGTTCCAGCCAGACTTTCAGCAAAAATTCTAGCCAAATCATCGCTAGATGACCCCTGTCGCAAAATGGAAGCATCTCGAGCCACCCTGTCCCAAAGCTGAAGTATTTGACGATCAGAATTATTTCCTTGTTCAAATGACAAACGATGATTTCGAAGATCATCACGGAAAGATGTTGTCAAAGTAGACGAAGGTGCCTGGGACCAGCGATCACCATGCTTAACCCGCATCTGTTCACAGCCTCTCATTTCTTCATCCAATGTCATTGAAACTTTGTCAAGTGTGCTCTTTGCACGATCTTTGAGAGCTTCGAGCGTGTCCACCAATTCAGCCACCTTGGATTTCGTAGTCTCTTCATCTCGAATACGATCTGCCCAGTCACGAACTTCTTTGGTGGGAGTGGCAAACTCATCCAACGACACGTCATCTCGCTCGCCTTGGTGTCTGAACTTCTCAAGAGCGGATGGTAATTTCATGTAGTCTAGTGAAGCATCAAGCTCACCATTAGCCAGGTCGCAGCGCTCGGTTTCAGACCGAACCACCTTTGCCTTTTCTTCAGAGTAAAGTGAAGCACTCTCATGCACACTAAGAGGGATCAATTTGGCAAAAATATCTGGGCCAATGACCTTGTTGATCTCGTTGGCTCCATATAACTCGGAAATGGACACTGACTTTACAGCCTTCAATCGGTCAATAGGTTGGATAACAGATTCCTGAGGTACGGTGTCGCTATAAATCATATCATTGTCATGGGTGGCTTGCTTTAGCTTTTCACTACAAGTGGCTGCAAAGGTCTTTGTATTTTCCTGTAGCGCTGATGCGGCATCGGCAGGAAGAGTGGCGGTGGCAGAATTGGCGGCAAGTCCGTTCGCCAGTTTACTTGCTTCTTTGGCCGCAGACTCCGCAATGGTCAAACGACCAACACATTCACCATACTTGCCTTCTGCTTCACACGCCAAAGCCTTATGATACTGCGATAGAGCTTGAAAATACTTTTGTTTGACATGACAAACCGTCAACCACGGCTTTTCAAATACAGACTTTGTCAACCCTTCCGTTATTCCATCCACACAGTTGGCATATGTCCATGTTGCGTGACTGGCCAGTTTGGCAATCAAAGTATCCTTTTTCTTTTCCCTCAAGCTGTTTTCAATAAAGCATTCTTGCGCTTGTGCCAGCGTCAGTTCCACCAGCACCTTGACATGATCACGTCCTAAATCAGCCGAAGGTGCGTGTAAGAAATTGTCGTTAATATATTGATACATCCCAGCCGCAGCCTGTAGAAAATTGAATGCTCGTTTTCGGCCCTCGGGCTCTGCTCGATTCTGTGCTGCAGCGATGGCCGACAACGTACTAGCTATATTAAAAATGGTGCTGGCCTTCTCAAACGCCAAAGAGTACTGAGACGTCAAGCGACCGCTGAAAGCATCATACCTAGAGAAAATGTCGAGAATTTTAGTTTTGTATATGGTTTGTCAGGGCTTGGCAGCAGAAAACGCTTGGCTCAGTTTTATAACATACCATGAAAACGAAATTTTGATATGCTTTTCGTCGACGGGAAACCTCAAGTCCAACAGTTCCAACTGCCCGTAATAACGGTACAACAGGTCCCTGCCCGTCAGGTCCTTTCCTGCACCGCGCATGTCCTGACGGAGACGATTAATGGTATTTGTCTCTTCCGCATATTTCTCCGGATCCTCTTGATATACTTGGGCTATATAGCGCTTGATAGGGTGCACCCAGTCTATTTCGTCTGTCCTCTTATTAGGGACCGAAATTAATGGTGATTGGGGAGATGCCATTTATTGAATGCAAGGAGTTGCTGTGCGTGCGGGACCAGCCAGCCTTGTTCAAGCGGGGACACGCGAAGAACGGCGGACATCCAAAATGTGACGCTGAAAATTCCTTTTTGAGTCAAGTTGCTCAATCGCTGCTGCTCCTTGCAACAAAAGGGACGAATTTTTGCCAGTCACCCTGTAAAATGTTGGTAAAGCCATAACATGACTTGAAAAAGGGATTTTGTAAAAATGATAATTGCATATTTGAAAAAAACTGGGTTGGCGGCGCAAACAAACACTTTTGACATTGAAAAAGCTTATGTTGGGATGCTGACGCTGATTTGTGGTTTCACAGCATTTCGCACTAAGCTACGATCTAACAGATACATATACGTAGTGCGTTATTAGACGAATAGGGATGCCAGACGTAATAGAAGCATCTCATCTCTAGCCAATATTAATACTAATATTTTTATTGAGACCATACTTGTCATGGCATCCGATAGCAAACGGATCAAAATCATTCATTTCATGTACTCAACTCTTGTATCACGTCTGCTACTGGTCGGTGTGCTTCATCAGCAGATCGAAGCATTCGGAAGAATAATCCTTAATCGATCTAAACTATAGCTTATTAAGAAGCACAGGCTGTGATTGGGCGAGGAATCCATGAGGTCAATTGTTTTCACAATGTTCGTCATTGGCTGCGAGCCCAAATTAAAGATTTTATGATGTCACACGTGATAAAGGCTAGTATTTCTAAAAACTATAAAAAAGCTCTTAATTCTTCACAGTTTTGAGAGCTTATAATCAAAACTATCATCACACACAAAACACTAACAATGGGAATTCAATACAAGGACACTACTCAAAGCCATCTTGAACTTGACCAAGATAGCCTGGAGAACGCAAAGAGAGAATACACTCGTCAAATGAGACTGTGGACTGCCAAACAAATCAAGTCGTCTAGTGTCGATAAGGCTCCCGAAGAGATGCTTCGTAGCCGCTTCTCTAACCTCGGCATGTCCTCTCCCAAACGGGCTCCTTCCAATTGTGCTATCAACGCCTCTTAATTGAAATCATCTTCCTATAGAGCAGTTGATAATGGCACAAAAATATGGATGACTCGTATACTGGTGCAATTTCATGGATTGAAATCACCAATTCGCAAAGCAACTTTATAAAACGAGAGAGAAAGAGAGAGATGTACATACACATAAAGAAGATCCTCCCTCCCTCAATGTACAGCCTGTAAAATTTGTTTTTTTGTTTTTATTTCTTTTGTATATGGCCACTTTTTGTTTTCCCATTTTCCACTTTTTGTACCGCAAACCAACCAAAAAAATAAATTTATTGTCTTGAGACACATCGAGACTATGTATCATATTTCATTAGCCTTGCCATTGAAATGTTCGTTAGACTATGGTCATTATACGTGATCTTGATCGATCCGGCAAATTGCAATGTGTCATGGTACGCCGAGGGGGCTATGGACTTTTAAGGAATGACCAATGTTGATGAAATGATTAAGCTTTTGCCAATTTCCTAATTAGGTTAATAGGTTATCAAAGATTCCTTACACTTCTTTGCATATTCACAGCCCACAATTTAATCATACAGCATGGAGCTAGTGGTATGCAGCTGGTCCATTCCTTTCGGAATCTATGTCATTGATTTAAATCGAAAAATCCTGGCAATTTAAGCCCTTGAATTACTTGTAAGACATTGAACGAAGAATTTCTCGGTAACGCTTTTCTTTTCTAGAAGTCGTTTTGTTCGATCAATTGTTCGATTTACCCACCCATATAAAAACATCCGACCTAGTGTATAATTATTTTGGAACTTTACAGACTAAATATTTTTGGCAAACCTCTATGCTTTGATTCTAGCTTATATCAAATGGAACAAAATAAACCGACTGGGGATCGCCTTTACACGACTAGTTTGTGGAACCCTTTTACAAACCACGCAAGCCAAAAATCACGCTCACCAAAACAGTGCACGCCAAATTCAGCGCACACTAAAAAGTGAACAACATGAAGAACAAGTAGTTGAAATATACCAATCAGTTTAGATAATGCTTTATTCGGTTGTCTGGATGACACACCATATTGGAAATGTTCAGAAATTTCCTGGGTAATACATTCGTCACAATGAGTCAAAGCCTCATTACCGGCGCATTGTCAGTTTTCATATCAAGGGTACTGACTACCATGATTCCAATATGGCGTCTGACTTTTTCATCATGACCTGATAAATTTGCAAGTGTCGATGGACTGCATAGTCTATGTTAATCATGGCAACGTCATCCCAACGGCAACGGCTAGATTACCCATGGGCCATATCGCTATGACGCTTTTCTCCGCAATTTACTTAACATGTACAAGATATTAATGGATTTCTCGAAACGGTCCATTCTCGTCATGATGATTGTAGAGAAATGTTATATCAAGTTGCTATATAATGTTGTTGATTGTTCTCCAAGATTCAAACGCCGTGGTTGTACAAACAGCCATAAAGACATTGGCGGAGGTGTATTTTCTAGGACCCCTTGCTCACATTTTCTTGGGATCCTAATACGCTAAATTTTATTCACAGTGCACACCGCTCATACAACCAGCTATATGGCACGTCGTGTTCAGTAACCGTGTCTCGCATTGCATTGCCTGTTTTATGCAGATTCGTAGCGTAATTGTACTTGAACGGTGCATCATCTGGATATAGGATATCTGGTGATGGGCTCAGTTTGCTGCCATACAAGTTATTTTTGTTCGAGTAAAATAAACAGTCAGCCAAAATATGTTTAATCACAGCAAATAATGTGGATATAATGATAAAGACAACACGCGCTGTTCATCACAGTAATAGCCAAGAAATTAAGAGAGATGCCAAAACTTTTGATTAAAAAAATATTGCTTCAAGCCACTTTGCAAGAGGTACACTATCGTACGCTATGGCTGTCAGTGATAGAAAGGCTCCAGAGCCACTTTGACCCCCAGAAGCAACATCACCAGTTGCGAAAGACAGTCACAGTCACACATTTCATCGAGCAATTCGTCGGTTCTGGGAACTCTTTGGAAGCAAATATTGCTGATCACATCAATCCGCCCCCCCTTCAATGGCCAATTATAATCGACCAGGCGTCGTTACTGATCACCAAAAAAATGCTGTTTTGGCGTGGTGGAAGAAGGTCACTGCTGCCAATCCCAGAGCCGAGAATTTCAAACGACTCCAAGTGCCTGTTGTTGGTAAGTTGAATGGAAAAGTCCAACTTTTGGCATTGCCGAGCCCAACCCGAATCAATGTGGTACACATTTGCTCAGTGTTTTTACTACTCTACAGATAAAGGAGTGTTTGGCATTCCATTAAGCGAGTCTATCAAATATTCGTATTCCACTATCTCGTATATGGACGACGATACAAATGAGCAGTGCTACGGTGTTATACCGACCATTATTGCTAAATGTGGCTCATTTCTAAAGGAAGAAGGTACAGCACAGCCTCAACTTCTCCTTTCTCGCCGCATAGCCGAGTAAATATTAATCTTCACTTTTATTGTTTTTCCATGGTCATAGGTTTGTTTGTGGAAGGAATATTTCGTTTGTCTGGAAGTGCAAAACGGATAGGCATGCTGCAAACGTTTTTCGATACACCTCCTCATTATGGCTCGCAGCTGGATTGGCGAGGTTACACGGTACACGACGCTGGAAACATCATGAGGCGTTTTCTGAACTATTTGCCGGAGCCTGTCATACCACACCAGTTCTATCATTCATTCAGAGAGTTGATTGGTAAGAAAAAATAACAAACTCCATGTTTGAACTATTTTCATCACACAATTCTTACATGTCGTACAACAGATGATGAATCTCTAACCGACGATGACGCTTTGATTGATGCTTTCCAAAAATTGATAGAACGACTCCCATTACCCAATCAATTTCTCTTGCTCTATCTTTTGGATATGTTGAGTTTGTTTGCTTTACATAGCAAATCTCATCGAATGGATGCGTCTAATTTAGCAGCTGTATTTGCACCGGGTATACTATCGCATCCTGACGATCAGATGAGCCCTGCACAGTACAAAAAATCGCAACGCGTGCTGGAGTTCTTAATCAATCATCAAGGCAACTTTACTATGCCACCAGCTTGCGTCCTTGAAAATCAATTCATACCTAATGCTAGCCGCCGTTTATTTACCGCCTCTGCGCCAACTAATCCTAATCCTTCTCCACAACCCATGACGGAAAGTCCTTCTGGCTCAATACCTTCATCTCCTCAGTCCAAAAATACAAATCTACCTCTGTCACCTATTGAAACTTTGAATGTCCTCGTTGGTCCACTGCCATCTTCTTTGGTTAATCAACTACCAGGCACTCTCCCGCCATCGCTTTCATCGTCGGAGAAAGCTCATCGTCCGTCCACTATTGCCGCTGAATCTCCCAGGCGGCCCGAGAGATCAATTACCATGTTTGAGCCCGACACCTTCGATCAAGTTACCACCATCGGCATTCCCAGACCTGCAACACTTAAACGTTCACAAACTTTACCTAGCAAGAGACAAAAGTATGGTGAAAATGAGCCCACACAGGTAGTTCATGTTGGACGTCAAGGTAGTCAAGGTAAAGCCCATTCTCAATGAATGTATTAAATGTGACAGATCGGTTGCTGAATTTTTCATGTCAATTTATAGCACGACGACCAGAAGGTTGGAAGCACATCAAAAGAGTAGCATCTGAACGAAGGCCTGGCGATGGTCCTGATGTCCATGCTTTGACTCCTGAGACATTACCAACTACGAAAGTGGATACTGCCAACACATCGCCACCAACCAAAGCAGAGCATGTGACCTCCGATGGAAAGATCCCTCCAGTAACAGCTGGCCAGAAGTTCCTTTGGGATGTGTCACTAGAGGAAGAGGACGAGGAAGTGAAGACCCCCACAACACCGGTTGCACCAAAGCCATCCACGACAGAATCCGTTGTCACCGCACCAGCCAATGCACCAGCTAATAATTCTGTGAAAGACGAGTCCACAGTGCCTAATAATACCGAGAGCCGCTCATCACTGGAAAGTGCGTCGTCACCAGACGCCGCCGTGCCATATAGTCCACAACCCATGGATGAATCCAAAAGCATTTCACCTAAATCTACTGCTCACGAAACCACTAAAATAACCAGTCCGGTGGACGACACCACCAAATCGGCTCGGACGTCCACAGATAGCGAAGGTGGTGGCAATGGTGGCTTCAAGGCAGCCATGCGTCGAGGCACGATTGGTAAATTACTGGCCAAGTCTGGGCACGGCAACCGACGATCGTCCAAAGATGAACCAGCAGCAGCTACCACTACTGGCGAGCCAGAGCCTCGTACCAGTAATGCATAATTTCATTAGCATTGAGCGGGAAGAATGCAGTCCTTCAACTCTTTTTAATTTTTTTTTCTTTTCTCTCTAACGACGAAGGTCTTTTCTTCCCTTTGATGTTTGTAATTACGTTTTCTTCTTAAAAGTTTCCCTTTGCCAAGTGCTTGTACAATTTAATCCACCCTATGAGACATCTTATATAAGTTTGCTTTCTCAATATGTGAAAAAAGTAAAAAGAGACCGCTAATTCTCATGATCTTCAATACGTTATTGTAATTCTAATATGCGTTCGATGGCCGATTTGCTTTTGAAGTGCCTAGAGGTTGAGTACAAGGTTGGCAGCAGCCGTTATCAACAAGGGCGATCTCAGTTTGTGGTACAAAGAAAATGTTGCTGCACAGCCTCATCAACTAACCCAATTCGCGCGTGATTCTGACGTTACATGCTGTACCCTGACATTGGCGAGCATCAAAACGTACATGAATGCGCTGCAGAATTTGCTGCATATATTACCTATATAGGCGAAATGTATATACTGGTAGCAGAGGTAACGAAATGAAATGCCATGCTCAAGCCATAGCCAGAAGTAACCAACCTGAGGGGTAAAAATTAAAAACAGAGTCACGTTTTAACCTCCCACATTTAATTGAGCGAAAATTGCATGTAGCTCGAAGAAAAGCCAAAGAAAAAATGTTATAAGAAAGGAAATGCATCAACTTTGTGGAGTCCAAATCTAAAAACATCGTCAAGGTAGCGCTTGGCCAGGCAGCTTGTGATAAAAATGAGGACTTGGCGGTTCAAAGAGCGGAGGCAAGACTCTACTGAGCTCTTCTGTAGCGGTTGTCTTTGGTGGGCAAAAACCCGCTGATTCGTAATTCGACAGGCTGCGCGGAGCATCGACATTGTGTTCAAGCCACACGTGGTGTTACACGACATAACCTGTTTACCCCGCCTAACCCAGGCAGAAAAAACCATTCCGCCGCAATCCGTGTGATCCTGCGCTCACCACACTGCAGGCGCAGTCCTTCAGCTTCTGCAGCCCAAACATAACTGTCTGCGTGTTTACTGTACGCAAAACTGTACGTGGCGGTAAAATATCACCTGGGTCCGATGCAATATGAGAGTCGATGACTGTTCATTAATGCATCGTGTAACACCATACTAACAGGCGCTTTTTTTTTATATGATTTTATTCACCGTGAATTTGCAACACGCAAAGCGATCAAACACAAACTAGATACAGCCCAAACACACCATATTTTAGAAACCAGTTTAACCATCTAGCCAGCTATTCTCCAATGCCGTGAGGCATGGTGAGATGTGTCTCAAGTAAGAAATCATGTTCTTTGTGTGGGCTCGGTGTGCGCTGTTCCGTCATCCATCGGTGTACTACAAACGCCTTCATGTACAACCCACCATTGAGTACAAGTTTACACCGATGTGGGCTGCACGCGGACCTGGAAGTCAATTTGGCAGCCAACACTATACAGGACGAAACTACTCCACCACTACAACAATGCTCGAAAGACACGCCTTTGACCGCTGAAATCAAACTCGTTCATTCGATGTACCATGACCAGCACTGCTTGCAATGGCACAAAAATCTCGTTCTTCCTAGTAAGCGCCACCAATCTTTATCCCGTTAGATTTGGGAGATAGCCAATTCGTTTCTAGCCATACGAGAAAATAATGAACAATCCAGGGGAAACTCAACGGAGGGTGCGTGATCTAAGCAACCAAGGTTTCATGTATAGCGAGTTTTTGGTTCCGATTTGTCTTAGCTGATAAATTGGATCCAGTCTTCGATTGTTATACTTGTTGTACAGACGATTGGCATGGAAAACATTTGTTTGCTCACAACTGCAAACTTACTTAATAGGTTGCCGGTCATGGCACGTACTTTGCCATGTGGGGTTGGGGTGAGATACAGAAACGGGCCAGCTGACCTACTCACTAGATAAGATGGATTGGCGATACCGGTGACTTTTATTTTAGCAGGCTTAGTTACTACCAAGGAATCATTGGCATCTAGTTTAAAGTTGAACACAGTTTGATCATCTTTTAAAGGCGGAGTTGCCATGGCTTTTTGTTTTTCACTTAAAAGCTGTTTATAGTTACATCTATTCCGATGTATGTGGTTTCGTAAGGAGAAGACTTTTTTTTTTTGTGAATTTCCTGTGGTACAAAATCAAGTTCTGGCGCGTCACTGTAAGTTTCTCAAAAAATCAATGTTGCCCGGGTGGATTCGCCAAATTAGCAACAGCGGTTATCCAAACTCCATGCAAGCAATTGCTGAGTCTGGAGGAGTGTCCGCAACTACTAGCCAGTGGTGGACAACGCTACATCCAGCCTCAGTATGAATAGAAGAAAGAAAAGACAGAGAGAGAGAGGTAACCGGGCAAATCTAATAATGGGCTTGCCCAATCCGCGGCTCGAGTGTTCCATAATTCACTTGTACCCAACTGGCCGGTTCCGCACCAGCCTGTTCGCACGCGGACTGGCGTTTCCCCTGCTGGCAAATCAAGAACACTGTGGGGTAGTGAACTGAAGTGGACGGGTCCCGTAGATGCCAATTAAGCGTCCGAAGAAAAATGAACTCGTATATAAAATCCAACTAGACGGGCCCACCTGCAAAAAAGTTCTTCTTTTCCTTCTCTTTTTGGCTTTACGCGTTGCTTGCAACTTCCCAAGCCTTGTTCCAGCCACTCTAAATTTTCTCCTTTCTTACCTTCTACATTTAGACTTGATTGGTTTACAATGGCCCAAGGCCACGTTTATGCCGTCAGCGCATTCGCTGCCCTTGGTGGCTTGTCATTCGGTCTGGATACCGGTATGATATCTGGTGTTTTGACCATGGACAACTTTGTCGAGTATATGACCAACGGTGCTACAACATTTACATCACTACAGAGCTCGACCATTGTATCGACGCTGCTGGCCGGTTGTTTTGTAGGAGCATTGATATCTGGTTTGCTTTGTGAAAGCCTGGGTCGCAAGCGCTCCATTTTGATTGGAAGTTTGATTTTGATTCTGGGTGTTATCCTTCAGACTGCTGCCAATGGATACAATATGATGTGCGTCGGCCGCCCCATTGCTGGCGTTGGTATTGGTATATTGTCTATGAGTGTCCCACTCTACCAATCTGAACTGGCCCCCAAAGCCATTCGTGGTCGCTTGATTTCTTTGCAACAGTTCGCCATAACCATTGGCATTATGTTGTCGTTCTGGATCAACTATGGCACTAACCTACATCTCCAGGGCACAGCAACGTGGCGCGTACCACTCGCCTTGCAGATGGCGCCCGCTATCGTGCTGGCCGTCGGTACCATGTTCCTCCCATATTCGCCACGTTGGTTGCTCCAGCAGGGCCGCAACGAAGAAGCTCAGCAAGTGCTTGCTCGACTTCATGGCAACGGCGACAAAAATCACCCGTATGTTCTGGAAGAGTACAACGAAATCTGCGAACAAATTGCCTTGGAAAAGGCTGTAGCTATTCACAGCTATGTCGAACTCTTGCAAGGAACGGTGCGCCGTCGCGTTGTTCTTGGAGTGTTGATTCAGATCTTTCAACAGTTGACCGGTATCAACGCCATCATGTACTATGCTCCGTCCATCTTCCACGCTACAGGAATCAGCAGTGGCAACGCAAGTTTGCTTGCTACGGGAATCAATGGTGTAATAAACGTGCTTGCTACCATTCCTGCCATCCTGTGGGTCGATCGTTGGGGTAGACGCTGGACCTTGGTGTCTGGTGCCATCGTCATGGGCGTGTGCATGGTTGCCGCCGGTATTGTTCTCGGCGTGTGTGGAAAGATTGTTGATCAACCTGATGGCGATAAAACCATTGATATGAGCGACAACAAGGCAGCATCGTACTTCTCCATCGTCATGATTTACATGTTTGTTGCTGGATTCGCCTACTCATGGGGACCATGCGGCTGGATCTACCCAGCCGAGATTTTCCCTCTGCGCATTCGATCCAAGGCCACGTCCGTCACCACGGCCGCCAATTGGTTATTCAATTTTGTCGTGGGCGAAATTGTGCCCATCATGCTGGCTCGTATCACGTTTGGTACATTTATCTTCTTTGGCGGTTGCTGTTTCATCATGGCCATTGCTGTGGTATTCTTCTTCCCCGAAACCAAGGGCAAGTCGCTTGAAGAGATGGAATTTATTTTCGGCGAACGCAGCAAGGATTTTACGTACTTGAGAGAAAAGCCAGATCCATATGCTGGATACGAGCATACCTTCAACTCCAACACATTTAACTCCAACACGTATAACTCCAACACGTACAACTCTGGCTACGACTCAAACTACAGACTGTAGATCGCTCATACTACAACTGGCACTTTTTGCTGCCATTCCAACCTGTTTACTCCTCCTTCCACACCTCAAGTTATCTATATAGTATTGTTCTTTTGCTTACACTATTAATCGTTGTAGTCATAAATTCCGGCTAAAATCATAGTTTACAAAGTGATATCTACAAAAATGTTATAAATTACAAACTGCTAATTTGCACCAAAAAAGGTGAATGGTAAAAAAGTTGCTAACCAAGAGCAATGGGTGTTCATGCACTTGATCCACAAATATGCTTACACGCATTTTCGTTTGTTACACGTATCATACACGCCACGTACATGCCACGACGAGCTCCATATTATGAACCCATTGTTGGGTGACGTAAAAGTACATGCAGTTGACCATTTTACTACGTTTGTTTTTTCCCCTCTGCGAACGCTTGGATCATCCTTTGAAGCAATGGATCAAACTATGTATCAGTAATACAGAAAAGCATATGGCCGGCTTCAAAATGCAGCAAATGCTGGTGGCAAGCCTATGGATGAATTTGTTTTACAGCAAGCATGGGGTGGCGAGTTTTGAATCAATACAAACAAATTAACCGAGATAATGCCATTGTCTAATGGCCCGGCCAGCTATCACTTAATCGTCATGATGAAATAATTTTCGCTTACAATTGTATATGTTTCGACCCGCCACCGCAACTCAGCGACAAGTCGCTATGCTGTCAGCTAAACCTGGCATGGTAACAAATAGCGTGCTCGTCAAAACGTGGATACACAAATCAAGGAGCACATTTTGTCTCAACGTGTAGGACGCTATAAATAAATTTATTGATGCCATTGCCCACCTGAAAGCAGCCATACAAGTTTAGTGAAAGCTACTTTATAAAAAAACCGATGGCGAATATAGGACCTTAAAACAGGAAAAGTGTCTTAACCCAGGATACTGGTACGCCATCATCGAATCAAACGCGGCGTATGTTTGGGAACAGTAAAAAAGTCAGGGCTGTGGTTTCACATGCCTTATCCTCCTGAAGGGTGCGATGAGAGAAAGGCAAAAAAAAAAATGTGCAAGCCATGAAACACATGCAAAAGTTTGGGCAAATACCAATCACCTAAGCAAATATGCAATGTATGTCGCAGAAAGCGAACAGTAGCATTACTAGCTGAGCCGCTTCCTATCAAAACAGCCAGTCCATCAACTCCTTCAGATCTAGATAATTTTTTTTAATTGCCTGCCCAGCCAATGTTGGACAAGCAGCGCCATATTCGACACAAGCGGAACATGGGTCGGCCGATATATCGACCAGAATAGGGAATAGGTGGGTGGCACCCGAAGTAGCCTTAGCTTTCATCATTTTTCGGATGGGAGAGTCTAGTCCACCTTAGAGAGGTACGGAAGGTCATACCAGTGTTTCATTGTGCTGTAGGACAATATTATTGGTTTTGCTTGCATTAATAAATTTGATACTCTGCAAATCACATTACATCCTTGTCCACGCAGGGTTAGGGTTGGTCAGTTACGCATGTTGTGAATGGTGGGGGATACGGAGAATCCAAGCGAGAGACAGGAGGTTTTCTTTTTTATTTTAATTACCTTAAACAAAGACACAAGTAGAGCAAGAGATACTACATTAATCTATTGCTGCTATACTACGCCGTAGGGTGTTGTCTACTATGAGTAGCGTCATCAGTGTGTTCCCCCCCCCCGGTGAATTTCAAAATCACCAAAGGTACTTGTGCAGCAGGCGTATGAAACAACACATGGCTGTAGCCTGCCTCACAATAACCAAAAGAAGGCAAAAAAAGATATCAACCAAACAAGCAACCCCAGATTTCGGTTTTACCCCCTTAGTTCGAGACATGGAGAAGCCTGTTTTTAATGAACCGAGCGAAGGCAAAGTTCTATAAACATTGATGAAAATAATATGGTGGTTTTTTTTATGACATTCACTTGGTTAGATGGCCAGGCTGAAAATATGAAACGCTGTGCAGTGACAGCATGGCATTGGTGGCTAAGCGTGCATGCACACTATTGCATTTGGAGATAATTGCGTTGTACACACTTAAGCTAGCGCAGCGCTATCATAAACATTCGAATGAGCGCTCATCATGGGGTTATGTGGGGTGTCTTTCGTTTTCCCCCTGATCATTACAATCATGACTTATGCAAGTGTAAAAAGGCATGGACGAAGCAGCACATTAACTGATTTAGTGACTTTGTGTCTTCTGATAATGTCCTCCTGTTTCTATTATAAATCCATAGGCGGTCAGAGAAAGTCACGCTATTCTGCCCACAGCTTGCAACATGCACTGCATATGTTAAATCTAGACTGGCACAAACCATATTGAAAAACGAGAAATTCAAGCCAAGCTCAAATATGTGGCTGAAATGATTAAGAAAATCAGGCCATTGGAAGAAGGAAGGCACGGTTATTCGCTGGTATTACCATATTATAGTTGGTGGTGGACATGATGGCGGCGGTCGGTGATGGCTTTTTTGTTAACTCGGGGTGGACCAACTCTCGGTTGAGCCGAAGCCGAAACAAGGCGTCACCCACCTACTTTGTGAGACAAAAGCCCCCAGCAAGCGATTCAAAGGGTTTCGAGTTTTTGGGCATTTTTTATATTTTCCTTTTTGAATAATATAAATACCAACCAAAACAAAGACGCTTCTTTAACCCTTTTTCCCACCTATACTTCGCTTCATTGCTACCATCTCCCTCCTTTCATTTCGGTTTTTTTCATTCTTGGTCTGACCATGGGGAACTGCGCCAGTACCAGTAATCCGGCATCTAGCCGGAGTAAGCAGATCGACAAGCAAATCAAGTTGGACGAGAAGAAAGCAAAGACCGAAGTCAAGCTCCTTTTGCTAGGTAAGTCTGAGCCTGGTTTGTATAAAAGTCAAAAAGCCAAATGGATGGTTAGCGGTGTCTAATTTTTGGCATTTTTTTTTTTCAGGTGCTGGAGAATCTGGCAAATCCACAGTTTTAAAGCAGATGCGCCTAATACACGCTGCAGGTTTCAGCACTTCGGAGAGAGAGGCTTATAGAATTGTAATTTTCGATAATATTGTGTCTAGTATGCAAGCCATGTTGGAAGCAATGGATATTTTGAAAATCGATATGGAACAGAATAGTAATCTGGTCAGTGCAGTGCTCCGGTAATCAAGCCGAACGAGCTAAGCTTGTCTCGGCAATGGTCAACGGGCCCATTGATATTAATCGAAACAAATTTCTTTGACAGGCACACTTGCCAATGTTTCAGGACTTTCCAGTTATCAAAAAGGGTCAGCCTTATCCTGATGCGTATCGGCAACCCCTCAAAGAACTATGGAGTGACAAAGGAGTTCAACAAGCATATGAGAAAGGCAACACATTTGCACTGAATGACAACGTGACATAGTAAGTATCGCTGGAGAGAGAGAGAGAAAGGGGGGAATTTGGAATTCCACGAGTGGCGACCCGGACGATCTTTAACTTATGTCGATCCCCTTTCTAGCTTTTATGACAAAATCGATCAGTTGTTTGCAAGAGACTATATACCAGAAGATGATGATATTATTCGGTGTCGTATAAAGACGACAGGCATAGTGGAAAGCAGCTTTAACATGGGGCCACTAAAATATCGCATGTTTGATGTTGGAGGCCAACGAAGCGAACGCAAGAAATGGTGAGTTTACCTAGTAATACATTGAAACGCCTTTTGGCTATTTATGATTTGTGTTTCTGACTAAAATCGGGCATCAACAGGATTCATTGCTTTGAAAATGTGACGGCCCTGATTTTCGTTGTGGCCATCAGCGGATATGATTCGTGTTTGGTGGAGGACAAAGATTCGGTAAGCAGTTGTTTGCAGGCTGATGTTCTCCTGCCACAGCCGCCGCCTTACATGACGCCTCTTATTCTAAACGTTTTTGCTATGTTCTGTAGAATCAAATGCACGAAGCTCTCATGTTGTTTGATTCAATATGCAACTCTACGTGGTTTACAAATACATCGATGATCTTATTTTTGAACAAGGTCGATATTTTTGCAAAAAAAATTGCTCATTCACCGGTATCAAAGTACTTTCCCGATTATAAAGGTAAGTTTGTATGCGCCATTGGAGTTGCACAAGAAGTCTGGATGAGATCTAATCCATGATACATCAATGTAGGGGCAGACGATGATCTAGAGCAAACCAAAGCTTACTTCCGAAAGCGATTTCAACGATTGAATACTTCAGAAAAGAAGCAGGTATATCCCCATTTCACCGATGCCACCGATACCAAGCAACTAGCTCACGTCATGACTGCCGTATCGGATATTGTCCTGAACGAGAATCTTCAAATGCTATTACTTTGAGCACGGTTTTTATAAAATTCATGGCAGCAGCTACTACCACGCCATAGCACTGCCGTTTCTTATTATTCCATGGTATGACTACACAGATCCAACGGTGTTATACAAAACAACATTCATGTCATCTATTCCAACTGCATGCTGCCACTTAGACTGCAGCACCACCATCTTTCTCATTAAGCTGATGCTTATAGTGTATTCCTTCTAACCAGTGATCACTGATGTTTTTATTTTATTCTATTCCTTTTGAATGTCAAAAACCCCTCTTTTAATGTATAATTCTTCTCATTTTGTGCATTTTTCATTTTCCTCTAAACTATTATGTCTTTGGTTACCAACTGCTTCCCCATCATATATTAAAAAATATTGACTCGTCAGGTCTAATTTATGCCACGTGACCCTGTTGATGAAGTGAAAGTTGGTCTGGGCTGATTTTGATTTCTGTTTTCCGCAAGGCTCTTTGTGTGTGTACGTGTAGTGTTACCCCCTCCAAATTACATACCTTTTCAAGTGCTTTGGACTACAATGAGCATACAAGCAACTACGCCTATAACACAGCATGTAAGTTTTGGAAAACTTGTACTGCAGCATCGTGCGCTTACTTGTTGCTGACTCTGTGAACCATTTTGCTAGCTCCTCGGTCTTATTTCAGAAGCGTCGTTGTGCTTGAATTCATTCCGAGGGTCACCCAAAGCATTATCCAAGCAGGTCAATGCTGAAGGACTAATAAAGAACACACTCACTAACAATGAAGCAAATATGGCTCAGGTCGCCTCTCGCATGCAGTCACTCAGTGTGAGTACTTTTTACCATTCTAACAGCATGGTGGTCCTTTTCCCAAGCATTAACCCTTACCATCACTTTTCGTTGGTTTGTCATAATATTAGCTCAAAGATTTACCAGAAGTATTTCAGAAAACTGATCTCAAATCTCTGAATCGAGCTGTTGCCGATGCCATCTCATTACTTCAATCCAATCCTGCTCTGGCTACCGAAATAGCTCAGGCAACCAAGTCTATAACCGCCGTCAACAAGCCATTGGGCCTGGCTACATCGTGGTCACGCAATCGCTTTATGAACACCGGTGCGCCAAATACCTTTCAACAGCGCAGGAACCTGTTTGGCGATGCTTTCTCCTCATCGTCATCTTCAGGAGGATCAGTGCGTTTATTGAATCAACGAAAGCTTGCTAAACTCGAACATGATGCCAATACCACCCCCCTTGATCCCAGAAAACAGGCAGAATTATACAAGGTAAGCAATTGGAGATTTACAATGGTTGTAAAGGCAGTAAAGCTGTAACTTGGCAAACACGTTTCATAGGAGTTAATGCGTTCAAAAAACCCGCAAGCCGTCATTACGCGATTCGAGAGAGGCAACTTTACGCACGATGAAGAGTGCTGGCAGCATTACATCGCTGCTTTAGCGCAGACCGGTCATGCTGACGCTATTCTACCCAAAGTCATGCAACGTTTAGAAGGTGGTGTCCCTGGAGCAACCCATAAGCTTCCCTTGTCGCCTGGCGCACTCCAACAAGCTTTGGCAAGTTCAGGAAAACACGTCCGGATAGATGAAGCAGCCATGCATGCTGGAGCAGGCAACAAAGCTAATCCTATTTATGTGGTTGTCGAAGAAGGTGCGGTTTCTTATTAACTATTCCATGCATTTATTGTCCTCGTATCGATTTTATAAACCCCAGCTAATGTGTGATTTTTGCAGCTCGTGGATACATATTCTGGCGAGCTCTACGATGGCTTGGTATCACATTTACTTATGCATTTTGCATTCTTACGTTTTTATCATTGGCGTTGGAAAATTCCGGTTTGTTGAAGACAACTGCAGCACAAACTGAATACGAACCATCATCACAACAAGCTGTCAAGTTTGATGATGTGCAAGGATGCGATGAAGCAAAGGACGAGTTAGAAGAGCTGGTCCAGTTTCTCAAGAACCCTCAACGATTCACCGAGCTGGGCGGCAAACTTCCAAAAGGTGTGCTATTGACTGGCCCTCCAGGTACGGGTAAAACACTGCTAGCTCGAGCCGTTGCTGGTGAAGCCGAGGTTCCATTTTTCTTTATGAGTGGAAGTGAATTTGACGAGATGTATGTTGGTGTTGGTGCGCGAAGAGTGAGAGAACTGTTTGCTGCTGCACGTAGAAAGGCGCCAAGCATCGTTTTCATTGATGAAATTGATGCTATTGGATCCAAGCGAAATCCCAAGGATCAAACTTATATGAAACAAACACTTAATCAACTTTTGGTTGATCTGGATGGATTTTCACAAACTGAAGGAGTTATTTTTATTGCTGCCACCAATTTCCCCGAGTTGTTGGATAAGGCTCTTGTCCGTCCCGGACGTTTTGATCGACATGTCAATGTGCCGTTACCTGATGTTCGCGGCCGTGTACAGATTTTAAAACATCATATGAAAGGCATCCAGTTCGCTAGTGATGTCGACGTTTCCATAACGGCTCGTGGTACGCCTGGATTCAGTGGCGCTGACCTTGCCAATCTTGTCAACCAGGCAGCTATTCAAGCTAGCAGGGAAGGCGTGCGTGAGGTTGGACAAAAGCAACTGGAATTCGCAAAGGATAAAATTTTGATGGGAGCAGAGAGACGCTCGGCTGTCATTACCGACGAGAGCAAGAAATTGACTGCATACCATGAAGGTGGCCATGCTCTAGTAGCTTATTATACCCCTGGAGCCATGCCACTTCACAAGGCTACCATCATGCCACGCGGCGCTGCATTGGGAATGACTGTTCAGCTACCCGAGATGGATAAGGTATATTGCTCAACGGCCATCTATTAAGCAATCACGATCATGTCACAACGTACTTCATATTAATCTGCCTTTACCTTTTTCTAGGACTCATTTACTCGCAAAGAATTCTTGGCACAGTTGGATGTTTGCCTGGGTGGTCGTGTGGCAGAAGAAATGATTTTTGGTGAAGAGAATGTAACCAGCGGCGCTCATAGCGATATCGTCAAGGCTACAGATGTGGCCAAGCGTATGGTTCGCTATTATGGCATGAGTGAGAAAGTTGGACCTGTTGGATACGACGACGACGATATGCAGCAGCTCAGCACTCAAACCAAGCTGTTGATTGAAGGCGAGATCAAAGCCCTTGTAATGGTAGGTTTTGGTGTTCAGTTGATGACTCGAGGATAAAATTGTTTTAACCTGTGAGCCTTTTTTTCTGTGATAGAACGCCGAGTCGAGAGCAAGACATATTCTCAAGACGCATGCAGATGAGTTGCATCGTCTGGCCAAGGCTTTGATGGATTATGAAACTCTTTCACAGCAAGAGATATTGGACGTTATGGCTGGCAAGCCCATTTCTCGATAAGAAAAAAAAAAAAAACAACCAAAAATACGAAAAAAACACCACTTCCTCTTTCAGTCTCCTCCGTTTTTTAACATTCTTTATTTTGCACATAGCCATTTTTCTGTTTGTAACTCTTGTAAAACCTTATCAACAGCAGATATAATAGATGGAGAGAATTGTAGTCCCGGTAAAATGGTGTGTAAAGCAAAATGTGGGTGGTGATGTTATGGACAATATCTGTGTTTGTATCGTTATCATTGTGATCACTGTTAATTCGCCAGTTTATAGAAACTATACATTCTGCATCAGTTGGTTGCGCGGCTACCAATTGCTCAAACACAAGAGTCGGTTTGCAATGGACAGTGAAGCGAGTTGACATGCCGGCCTTTCAAGGGTTATTTCTAAAATAACAGGGTCATGGTTCCAAGATCTTGATTGCAATAAATTTTGGTAAAGTTATAGCTAGGACAGAAGGGATAACCATAGGCATTATTGGCGTACAATCGAAGCCCTTCTCGGGCCACTACTGCTTCGATAGCTCTGAGGCTAGACACGCTCGGACAACCGTAAAAGCGATTGCGTATAAGAACATTGTATCTCGCACCTGGATATACGCAGCCTTCAGTCTCCAGCGGTAGCACCAAGTTAAAAGGAGAAGTAATGTAGATCGTGTATAGTATAAATCCTGTTGAGGTTTGAAAAAGATGCGCACACTGTATACAGAAACAGGCATCAAACAAGAAAGAGGACACGACTGCTCTGAGTAACATTTGAAACAATCCAAGCAGTGTAGGAAGGTAGCATGCGTTTGGATCCGCCTTGACTAATATTACGATGCTAACGACAATGATTTTCCAGCCAACAAAGCACATATGTTAAGGCGAATATTCATTCAATATAATTTTTAGCCACAACGAAAGCAATATGTTGCTAGTAAATGTTTGAAGATTGGCGGCTGAACTGGCACTTGCTACAGCTATTAAAACCACGTGATTTGTAGCGCCAAAAATGTCTGGCTCAGAGCTATGAAGTGGGCCAAACGCGAGAAACGCGTCACTAAGTGCAGTCGACTTAGCATTCAACCTTAACGCTTCATAGAGTAAACTTGTGCTCAGCTAAACTACAATGCCTGGGGATCCCAATGCTCCAAATTACCCCATGACAGATGCCGAACGGCAACAATTGATAGCTTCGATACCCGAATTTAGTGCTTTTGAATCTCACAAGGAAAACATCCTGCAGAAAAAGGAGGGTCGTAGTGCAGCTGAGCTTACCACCCTGTTCGCCATGACAGACCACGACCGGACGGCATATTTGGATGAACAACGGGCTAGATTCCGTCAAGTGTTGGAGCTTGAGCTAGATGAACTCGACGACCCATTGGAACCGTACGTCTCGTACGTTGCATGTCTGGAGAAATGTCAAACTCAAGGGCCGACCCGTGAACTCGTCGATATTCTCGAAGAAGTCACCCGACGCTTCGATGACGACTCTATGTATCGATCTGATATCCGGTACTTAGTTTGCTGGACAAAATTTGCACGACTCGCCCAAGACTGGCAATCCATTTTCAAATACCTTGTTGATAAACAAATCGGTCAAACGCATGCTCGCTTTTATGAGGACTACGCACATATACAAGAAGAAAATGAAAGGTAAGATTCAACCCAACCATATGTTGAATGACAGTGGAGGGAGGTGGTTTTCAATATCGCATAGTGAGCTCAAGCTAACTACTCATTGCTAGATACGATGACGCGCTGGCCACGTACCGTAAAGGAATTGAGCAGGGAGCTCGACCTCTACTTCGCTTACAACGGCATTTTGAGGAAGCCAAAGTGCGTATCCAGCAGAAAAGAGAGAAGAATAAGACGAGTGCCTTACCACGAGCCATACTAGGCGAAAAATCTACGTTAGCTACTGCCCGGCGCAACTCACCTGCCCGTGACGAAATTAGTATGGCATCTCCTCGACGAGAAAAGTTTACAGTTTTCTCGGATACTGCATCACCAGCAAAAACAGCAGCCAAGTCACCATCATCATCGAGTAGACCGATTCAACAAACGTTACCGTTCGATGTGTATCGTCGAAAAGAGAATACCATGGAAAAGTCGGTGTTCAAAGGCTCGACCTTGAAACAAACCGCCATCAAACCTACCCCGGCCAAATTCGCTGTATTTAGAGACGACACGGACGGTAATAAGGACGAGGTGCCAAGCCATACAGTGCAACAGCACAATGTCACACCACGCAATGCCATTGCAACAGCCTGGAAATACTCATTTGCTTATTATATGGGTGCGAATGACGTGTCGGAATCCTTACCTAATAGCTCGGCCCGGTTTTTAGAGTGGTTTGAATCAGTCAAGACCAGCATCATACGCTCAGAAGACTCGCGTGGCAAGCCCGAGTGGGTGGCGGCGACGAGATCTAATGATAATGAGAATGCTTCTGAAATGAGTTTTGAGGAAATGCGGGCGCTATATCCACAATACAAGCTTAACATGGCACCGACAACATCGTTTAGCACTGAAGGTAGGATGAAATTTTATGCTTGTAGAAACTTATCCGCCTATACTTTACTAATAGAGAAACTGTACAGATTTTGAAGAGAAACCGATTACGCCAGACTCACCGACCATCGAGACCAAGGCGGCCATGAAGATTGTCGGGGAAATATGGACTACGGCTGGCCCTGATTTCAACCATATTGAAGACATGGACATAGACAGCCGGCCAAAACCAACAGTACCACGCAATATGACTGATGAAAACGGTGATGCTCGAACAATGCTGCCACATACACCAACGCGACGGCCATTATCGATAGTGTCGACTGATGCACTAAGCACTGCGCTATCTAGTTATCGTAGCGATACGAGGGAGCTTGGCAGTCCTAGCAAGAGGCGACATCTCGATACAAAGCAATAAATATACCCCCCACCCCAACCACACCCACACACCTTTTGCATTGTAAAACGTATGCTGACAACGATGTTGACCAGTAACTCAATGGTTGATTGCATTGAACCATGGAGCGGCCTGTAGAGAAAATGAGCCACACCGGTTGCACTGTGTCTGTTCGCAAGTGATAGATTTTTCCCGCCGTTCGTAGCATTAAATTGCAAATCTCTTCCTAAAGGCATATGACACATCATTCTGCGGCAGATATGGAGCAGCGCAGAAGGCTCGGAAGGCGCTATTAAGCATTCGTTTGTTTTATCCATACCAGCACTTTATGTGAAATCTTTAATTTTGCTTTTGATAAAGATGTCAATAAATATTATGTAGTTTTTCATTTAATATCACGTCAAGTATCTGTAATTTGATCAGTAGTATCTACTATGTCATTAGAATCACAGATTTTCTCCTCTGGCAATAGGATGGCAAAGATACAAAGTTTTCGGCAGCATTGAGAGCAAACAAACTAATAATTTCATCTTATTGTTGATAGAGTTCTGCTTATCGGCTGCTCCTATCGGTTTTGAGCTCCAAGTAAATTGTTGTATTTTACTGATCATACTACGTTTCATATAAGATGCATTTGAAAACATCAGTCTATAGGCAAAGAGTAGTGGCCGCCTGGCCTTGAATTTCAGCTTTCACACATCCTGATCCAACAGTACCATAGTTACTGTTGCCGAAGTTGGCTGTAATAATTAGGCTACCTGATCCAAATATGGTTCTTTGCACCTTTTTGTCATCCGTTAGGTAATAAAATTCATCCAACGTCACAAGCGCTCCAATTTCATGAAGAGGCTGAAAGAAGTTTTGATACTTGGCAATTGCAGGACCGTGCTTTTGAAGCACAGCACCATCAATTGATAACATCAAAGGGCAGTTATAAAGCATCGATAACAAAATTCGATGATTCACTACGTTGGGAAACTGATATACGCAAAGTTAGTATCCTTATCTTTTTTTGCATAGCTTTACTGAGAAGTACTACCTTGTACAAAGACATCTCCCAGCGATCCAGACTGATGATAGAGTTATGCGTAACCGCTTCGGTGAGAGGCAGTCTATAAACCGGATCAAACATTGTTTTCACAAACTTTTTTGGTAATCCTACCTCTTGAAAGAAAAATCGTGGAGCATTTACTGGAGTGTATTTACCCCACAATGTCGTGTTTCTTTCCAGTTCTGGATAAACTCGATCGTCAACAGGAGTGAAGGATCCGTGACTATATGCTACGGCTGGATTGGACCAACCATGTGCATCTTCAGAGCCGACTACAAAATGTTCTGAAAGCATTGTCAAGCGCTCAAGTCGGTTTTGTCTATCGGTCTTCTGGTTCATTGGATGCTCAGTATCAGAGTCGGTGTACAATTCACTTGCCGCATCTACATCTAAAAAGTAGGCTTCAGCACCATTGGAGGACATATTTCTGATGCGATTTGCAATGTTGTGGCTGTGAGGTTCCGATAGCTTCTGTGCTTGGGAACTGAGGTAGCAACCGCGAGATCCGAAACCACTTAGTATTTTTCCATTTTGCATAATACATTGTTGAGTATAAACTCCTTCTGGCCAGCTAGATACAGACGAATCTGCAGTTTTCGGGTCCTGACCGTTCGCCCATGTGTCGTAAGGACCCACCAAGTAGCCACTATCTTGAGCTGCACTGACGGAGGCTTCGGACATTGGATTGCCGTTTGCATCGTACCCAACCCATAGTTTCTCAATGCCTAAACTGGTCATGTTATGCATAGCGTCAACAGTTAAACCTCCCGGTCCCCAGACATACGCATGGAATGCACCAAGTAGCTTTTTGGTTTTGGGTTGCTTTTGCATTTTAGACTCTAAAGTAACCAGCCGTTGATGTTTCAAAAGATATTCTCTATAGCTTTTTGCTGGAGCGAGTAAGGACCCGTTATTAAGCTCGAAAAGCATCTTATAGCCCAATGTGTCTTCCTCACTTTGAAACGTGTGGTTAAATGCCAGAGCAAGCTGACCATTGATGGAGGTGTGGTTCAATGTTGTTCCAATATCTTCAGTTAGAATGTAAGAAAACCCAAGAGATTGGTTTACTTGGTAACCCCAAAAGGGCATGTTCAGATAGCTTGAAATGTCTTGCTCCCCACTGTCCAGCAATCCTGCCTCTTCACTATTCCAGAACGTATCTTGTGTAGGAATACGCAAGCCAGGACCACGTGGGAGCAGCAGACTTCCACTGGAGGTAGTTGTCGGCCACTGAATGGATCCATTGTTCGCATGGATTGATACTGCCAACTTACCATCTTCTTGGGAAGCTGATATTTTATAATTTGAAGGGAGTATAATCCAATTTACATGGCCATTGTGCGATGAGACGTCTTCAACGGTAAAATTACCATTTCTTATAGCCCTAGCTGGAGTGGAGGCTTGCACAATGTTACCTTCATTGGTTTGAATAGTAATTTCTAAGGTTGCCAATGCTATGCGAGCAATTCCACCATTGATACCAATATCTACATAATTGTTCTCTACGCATGGACCTATTCAAAGTCCACTTTGTTATTTCACTTTCCTTCTCGTATTGGTGATGAAACACATTTACCTGCACTAGGTTCGCAGCTTACTGCCCGTGACAGTACACAAGCCGATAAAGCTGAAATGACAGCATTAAGTAGGAGATGTTTCATATTACTATTGTTGATCAAATGCGGGTTGTACTCTCTTTCTATATAGATATACTTACAAATCTTATTAATAGACCCTGACAAGTTTGGATGACCCATGTAAAAATCGGACGTTACGAATTGCTATAAATATGCCACTAGAAGAGTCTGTGTTCCAAACTATAACAAAAAGATATGAACGCTAACTTTTTTTTTCAGTAAGAATTGAGTCGTCCGTACGATCATCATAGGCTCTTTAATAGCTGGCCAATACTAATGCCAGTTCAGAGCAGAATTTGCATACAATGTTTGATCTTATCAATGCATCATCAATACTTCTATAATTAATCTATACTGATTGCTATAAATCAAGTTCATCACAAACGGCCCAGTTGGCATCAATGCAAAAGTTGAATTTTCGTATGCACAATCAAATTTATATCCGAAAAAATTTCTTCGGCTATTTTGGGACAATTTGGTACATTCAAGCTTATAGTGGAGCATGAGCCTTCATTGTCAGTGTGAGAAAACAATTATAATGAAAGTCTTGTGCCCAGCGTTTCCAAAGCAAGCCATCATTTGGAAGAGTACACATAAAGTGTTCCTGTAATACCGTCCACCTATTGCTGTCCACATCAAATGAACGGGAGCTGAAACTAATTTTTTCCTTGATATTGGGTTGCTTGTGATCGTACTAAGCCTGAACCGCTGATACAGTCCCATATTGGTATTTACTTAATGTTACCCAAAATGCTTGCAAGTTCTAATTAAGTATTCTATTGATAGTAGGACTCGCACAAGCAGATTGCTTTTTTAAATTTTTATTGGGTCCTTATTCTGCTTAGTTTGGGACACTTATTACGTGATAATGAATGGTATTGGCGAATAAAAATTGTTATCCATATGTGCAATGAGATACCATAAGTGAAGACGGCATTACTCCCAAGCCTCATCAAAGCCAACAGGCTTTCGGCCCCATACGTCATGCTGTACAGGGTCATCCACCATAGTAGTTTCCACGGTCATTTGAGCGGCTTTGACATAGTAGTCATCTCCCTCCTTAGCAAACAGCTCGTCAGCCTTGGACAGGGAGCGGATGACTTTCACAACATGCATGTCCATATTCTCAACGCCCATGTTCCAGACCGAAAACCAAGGATTCTCAGTTTTCGGTGCTGTGCTCTTGTGGTTATACACAACAGATTTGTCAACCTTGGGCGACCCACGGGCAACAAACCATTGTGTGGCTTTGACAAAATGAACTTTGATGATTTTAGCCTGGTTCTCAAGGGACAAGTAAGGAAGCAAGACATATACAAAAAGTATAGATGTCAACAGGTGCATAAGGAAGAAGTCGAGCTGATATGGTTTCCCATGGCGCTGGCTACCGGCATATAAATCTACCGCAGCTTGGAATAGTTCTTTGAATTTGGCATCGATATCTTGAGCGTCAGCTAGCATTGGGTTTAGGGTCAGATATCATTATTAGATAATGTGACGTGGCTGTGAAAGCATGCAATATGCCAAGCACAAACAAGAGCTCACCTGCTACATGCCAATGAGACGCATGCTTGAGAAGCTTTTTGGTTGCAGTATCATTGTTGCCCAGTGCGTCGAACATCAATAGCTCGGAATATGGCACAGCACTCTGTATCTCCTGATCATTGCGAACGGCTTCCAAAATTTCTGTTATGGACTTGCTTTCCAGCTGCAAGTTTTCCATCTCGAAAATATCAACAACACGAAACCCTGGATCTTGTCGCTGGATAGCAGCCATAGCTAAGCCCTCAGCCATGACCAACTTATTATCGAATTCTACTCCATAGCAGAAGTGTATCAAGGGATGATACAACCCACCAAAGAGTCCATCATAAATTGGTTCAATCGTGGCGTATTTGTCAAAAATCTCCTTGATAGTCATTGACGTGAGTTGCTTATCAAAAAATGCCAAGTAAGAGCTATATGCATCCTCATTGAGAGCGTAATCGATCAAATTGCTCTCATTGATATCATATTTGACTGGCCTCTGGGGAAGCTGGTATGCACTGTGCAGTTTGTAGATCTTTCTCAAGGTATCAGGCGATGATCCTAAAGCTGCGGCAGCCATAAGTTGATGCGGGATATGGTTGTGAAATTGCATGTCACTGAAAAAAATGTGGCTGGAAATGATCATATTAGTATCTAATCTACACGATCGTCGCTCAATCTTTCACCTACTGTCTTTTGTGGTTGTCAACGAGAAGCTCGTGAAGAACTTGACGGCTTTCCAGCGTAATACCAGGGAGAGCAAAACCGTTTGGGTTCTTTGTAGTGATGAGATTTTCAGTAGGAGCGGTCATTGTTTGCAATGATTGTAAAGTGCAGAAATGGGTCTAGATGAGGTCCCTTATATATATACGTTCATGGGGTTGGAAATACATCTGCGTGAAAAACTTGGTAAAGTGAATTGAGGCAGCTGTTACAAATGTTCACTTCGGATAATTGTGTGCCGCTTTTGTCAGCTAAATTTTCGGCTGATTTTTGCCGGTCCTACAGTCATTCACCTTCAAGAATGTTGATGACGCCAGTATCAATGCACATACCTTGTACTGAATATACTTGTATAAGTACGCGCATAATTAGTCATCACAAAACATAGGCGGGGGAGGGGGTTTAAACTTGCATGCCACAGATTTTTCAGTCATATTGTCAGCCACAGATTGACGAATCCTGGGTGAATGGTTCCTCTGTACCACCATGTATCTATTGAACGAAAAGCAGCATGAACTTTGCACAGCAGCTTATGGACACACAATGACCGAGTGAAGTGAAGAAACAGACATAAATTTTAATTGGATAGCTGTACAAGAGGATGTAGAGGCTGGCGTAAGCCCCAAAAAATGATCATTGACACGTCTCATTAAACGTGCAAAAATGTAACTATGCTGGGTGCCTAATATCTAAAGGTCAACATGGGGGGTTTTCTATCTATTTTTGATTTTGATTGAAATTAAAAGAAGTCCTTAGCCTTCTTGCGTTTGGTTGCGCCGTTCTTCTTTGCTGGTGCTGTGGCAGCTTTTCTTTTTTTACCAGTCTGTCCATTAGGTACAACAACGTCTTCTTGTTCAGATTCATTCTCTGAGCTGGCAGGCGTGATTTTGATAGCTGACTTCATGGGTCGTGCTATTTTAGGTTCCACTGTGGTAGCTACTGCTGCAATGGGTCGTGCCTTTTGGAATCCTAAAGGAATTTGGTTAGTCATGCTATTAAACCATCTCAGCAAGCAAGCCGCTCCGCCCATAATGGCAAACGTCAACGCTTTGTCCACTCAATTTTTACACTTACTTCGGATGGTGTTTTGATCCAATACCCATTGGACCTTCTTCTTCTTGGTGACCTTGGTGGTCTTCGACTGACCATCCTCAGAAACAGCGGTAACAATCTCTTCGGTCTCTTCAATCTCCTCTGGCTCGACATCCTCAACGTCCTCGACGGCCTCCTGGATTAGTTCAATTGGCTTCTCTGCCTGCTTTTTGGACTTCTTTTTGGCTTTTTTAGATTTTGGTTCTTCTGATGAAGAAATTTTGGTTTCAAGGCCACTAATATCTAATGTGCTCGCATCAATAGAAACCATCTTCCCACCGAGCAAACCATTATCTGGCTTTCTTCTCTCTTTGGGTTTGGGGTCCTCTTTCATTTCATCGGCAATGAGTTCACCAGCTGTGAATTCATTCTTCCATCCACTCTTCCTCGCCGACTCATCATCCTCTTCAAGCTCCTCCTCCTCCTCTTCGTCCAATGTTTCCACCAAGGTAGGAGCTTCATCATCATCCTCTTCTTCATCATCGCTACCCTCTTCTCCTGGTATTAAATCTTTGAAACGCTTTTCAAGTGCAGTCAACTTCTTTCGATTAGGGCTGTATGTATCTGGATCTTGGGCAGCCTTAGCTAATGCAGGATGTAAAGTCTCCACGTCGTAAATGAAAGGAGGTCGATCTTCCTCATTGTCGTCATCTTCGCTGTCCTCTTGATCCATCTGTTTTTCAAAGAAAAGCAGTTCTGAAAGGGGAAAGAGAATAGATCAGTATCCCGATTCAAGTATGTTATATACGCCAGTTCACACTTTTCAAAGCATGGACTTCATACCTGTGGCAAACTTTTCCAAGATTGAGCTGAAAACGTTCTCGACGACTTTGTTGGCTGTGATTTTGTTGGGAGTTTTAGCTAACAAGTTGATGAAGGGGTCCAAAAGTTCGGTAGTGGGGATTTCAATGTCCTCCTCTTCATCCAATTTCTCTAATTGAGCATTAACAACCTTTTCCAATTCATCCAAATATATGTCGGTCAAATGATACCGAATTGAATTAGGTATCTTGTTGTTGGTAGGGCTATAGAGAAGCAAATTAGACATTCGCCTGTATATCTTTGTATATCATATGACAGATACGTTACTTTAGCGGACCATTCTTTAAGAGTTCTGAGTAGTCGTCAATGATGCCCAAATCCCAATCATGTTCGCCAATGTATTTGAAGGTATAATGCACAACTCGTCTCAAAAGCATATAGTACTTATCCAATCTGTCACACACAATCAAATTAACATGGGATTGCGCCATATACTTGTTCAATTGAGCAGACAATGTACCTTATACGATCGATTCCATGCCACTCATCACAATGAATTTGCCAAAAAGCTCCCAAAAACGCGATGGCGTTCTGTTGCTGCAAACTCATAATTAGCGATCCAAGGGTTTCGGACAAAGCCTGTTGAATCAACGGTTTATCTGACATCCAGAAACCTATAGTCGTAGGACAGGTATGTTAGATCGATAACGACGTTAAGAAAACATTTGATGGCAAGCCAAAACATACAATAAAACAATCCCTTCCAAAGTTTGAGAAGGTCGCTTTCGGATAATTCTGATTTAGATGACAAGAATTGTTGCAAAGAACGAACAGCTTTATCACGAGTTTTTTTCTCTATTGAAGGTGTAGGTAGATAGGTTGAACACCATAGGAGACAAAGTTTTTAGAATGCTGTGTTTGAGAAGTCTCGTCCATAAGCTGCATATTTACCATTTGCTGCTAGCTGCTTTCCGAAGGGAAGAACGACATTGTCAGAGTCCATTAAAGTCGACATTGGCAATGTAGAAAGGGAATAAAGGTCAAGTCTTTGCCTTTTTTTTTTTTTTTTTCCTTTCCTTTTCACAGAAAAAGTCATGCTGCAAAAAGTAATTTCAGCGAACAAGCCACCAACCGTCTTTGTGACTGCTACTGGATGTTGAAGCGGTTTCCAAGCAACAACATTTTTACTAGTGTTGTCCAATCCACCTCTACACACATGTTTGGAGCATTCCGTCCCACCTTTGTGGCCCAAAGCGGTCTCTTATGGTACATGTCAACACAGCGAGAATTTTGTGTGTGACAAGATAAATACTAATGCGTCGATTCATAGGAAAAACCCTTTTAGAATGTCAGCTACTCGCAAAGCCAATGTTCGCAAGAGACTAAAGGCCGTTGACGATGTCATTGCTACTGTTTCTGCATCAGGCGTCAAATGCAAAGCACTGGACGAGGCCATGCAATTGCCCAGAGAAAGCGAAATGATTGCTCGTGACAAATACAGTGTTTTCAGCCGGTACAGCAAGGGACACCGCAAGTCTTTGCACAAAGTTCCCAAGTTCACCAAAAAGACCATTCGAACAAGCCCTCCTGGATTTTAAAAAACATTTTGGCATCATTGCGAACCAATACCATTGTTGTAATTTCCAGTCCATTCATTTGGACGCACTATCCTTCTGTATTATAGAGCCAAAACACAAAATAGAAAACTCACCTGACATAAGCATTAAAAGAAATTTCAAACGGACATTGCTTTGGATATCCAAAATTTCGTTTATTATAACATAAAATTACATTTTAGAGCTGACAATCACACCACCATCTACGACTATGACAGCGCCGTTGGTATATTGACCAGCACGAGAAGACAGATACATAGCAGTACCGGCAATGTCTTCAGGGCTGCCAATGCGACCGACAGGAACAGTTGCAACAATGATATCTCCAAACTTTTCCAAAGTTTCTTTCATCATCTTGGATTGGAATGATCCAGGTGCAATAGCGTTTACAAGAATGTGGCGGTGGCCCAACTTGCCAGCAAGATGTTTAGTGAGTTGATGGACAGCAGCCTTGGATGCAGAGTAAGCATAGGTCTCGTGAGCGGGAACGTTGATACCATTAATAGAACCAATGTTGATAACACGGGAAGGATGGTCAGCACTGGCCTTGGCTTCCAACAAGGGCAAGCAACTACAGAACCGTTTTAAAACTTGTCTTATTATTGCATGAACCATAGTAACTCCAACTTACGCTTGAGTCAAAAGGAAAATACTCTTGACATTGAGGTTCATGACCTTATTGAAGGCTGCCTCGGGATAATCGTCGACGGAAGCGCCCCAGGTGGCGCCAGCATTGTTAACGAGTACATCAATGTCTATGACAAATCAAGAATGAGATGGGTTGTTTGCAACGTTCCGTCAAACAAAAGCAAAATGCTTACGTTTCTCGCGCTTTGAAAGTTCAGTAACGAGCTTCTTGACGTCTTCAGACTTTTGGAGGTCAGCTGGGATAGGGATGCACTTGCCGGGTCCGAGCTTGTTGAGCTTCTCAGCAGTCTATAAGAGACAAAGCCCAAACAACAGGAACATTAGAACAACCGCAAATTGATATGCCGTGTGGAAGATGAGCATACCTCGTCGCATGCCTGTGCTGATCGGCTGCTAATATAGACCTTGGCACCACCTTGGACAAAGCCCTATACAACCCCACAAGATGTGTGAATCACTGTAGTAAAGACACTGTCTATAAACTAGACAAATTGAAGCCAATAACACTTACGGTGGCAATCATCTCTCCAATACCTCGAGATCCTCCGGTTACAAGTACAACCTTGTCCTTGACACTGAAAAGCTGGTTGATATCCATGAGAACGTATATAAAGACCTGAAAGGGGTTGGAGTTGGCTTGCAATTGCCATCAGTCAGACTTATTGGTGTGTGACTGCCAGCTGAAATTCATGTGAAAACTCCGCCTTGCCAATGTTGGGGCTCCGCGTTGATGCTGCTCATTTAAATGGTGCCTATGCGGGGTGCTGTTGATGTAAGATATGAGATGGTGCCTATGAGTTGCTGTTGATGTAAGATATGGGATGGTGCCTATGAGTTTCTGTTGATGTAAAGATATGGAGGGATAATCATTAGGGTGATTGGTTGAATAAAAATACATGGCACTACGTTGATAGGGGATATCCGTCTTATAGTTGGCACCTCTCTTTGTCAAATATCGTACTTTCAATATGATACTCAAACAGTCAATATCTCATGGCCGCATGGATTATAATTCGCTATAGCTGCATCTCGCTCCCGCACCTGAGTACGATGTTAATGAAAAATGGTACATTTTATTGATGGAAGACATACTAATAAAGAGCCAAAAAGGCGTGCCATAGCCTTCACATAACGTAGAACAAAGTACAGATGGCGAAACGGGCATAATTTACTCCTGATGAACCTGATACCTTGGGAGGTAGCGTAGATTGGCGTTTTGAAGAAAAGCTGAGAGATCAACGGCTTCATTAGGCTTTGGAGCCGAAAAAGGTTCTTCCATAGGTTGAATATCAAACAAGGAGATGACAGCTGCCAATGCTCCTACCAGTTCCATACCAGCCAGATGGCGGCCCGGGCATACCCTTGGACCACCTCCGAATCCCCAGCTTAGCTTTTCATGTAGACGACGTTGCTCCGGAGTGCTTTCGATCCACCTCTCTGGCTTAAATTTGAAAGGTTCAGGAGTTGGACAGGCACGGAAAGCAGCAACTCGAGACATGGCAAACACGGTGGTTCCTTTAGGCAGGAACACATTATCGATGACAAGATCGTTTGTCAATTTACCATCGATCAATGATGCTACTGGCATTAAACGGTTTGACTCTTGAATAACAGCCCAGGTATAGGGGAATTGCTTGACAATATCTTCTTCAAACAATTCGTGGAGTTCATCGTCAGTGTAATGTGCGCGCTTTTCAGGAGGGCCCAGGATCCTATCGGTCTCTTCCTGAAGTTTTCTTTGTACTTTGGGATTGCAGCTGAGAAAATAGGTAATAATGTGTAGGGTATTTGAGGTTGTGTCTGCACATGTGCCAATGAAAAGGTTGTTATTAAATATCATCAATGCTACGCTCAACTATTAACATGTAGCCTACCATATCCAGCAATGATAGCGGTGATCAAGTTACCAATAACGTCGTCAATACTAACACGCTTAGCTGCTTTCCTAGCCGTGTTAATACCGGTTCCTTCGGCAACGGCATCATCCTCTTGAGCAGCAAACCATAGCGATTCCAGCATAGTACTCATTCTGTCCGAATTATGTTTAAAGTCTTCTGGATTGTAGTTGTCAATGATGCGTTTTATGGACCGTTTCAAGTCGGTGATCACCTTGTCAAATTTGCGATCAAGTGCCGTGCGAATGCCATATTTCCAATAAGGCACAGGAATGGCTGCACGCCGTCTCATAGTATCAAATATGACCTTCATATCTTCAAATAATGTTGGCGAAAAGAGATTTGAGTTGTCGTGAGCAAAGGCGAAATCGACAATGACTGAGAAAGCATAATGCCTGTATGCCGTGATCTCATACTCCAAGTCCTTGGGGTCATATAAAACCGTCTCTGGCCATGGATCGCTGCTGTCAGTTAGCTGATCTGCAGCTGGATACCATTTTTGATGAATCGCTTCGTTTCGCTTTGATCGCTGTTCCATTCCAGTTTTAAGAGCCAGTAAATGATTGGTGATAACGCGGCTTGCCTTGTTCACTTTGGCATGTGTTAGCTGAGGTGCCATCCAGTTACGACTATGTCTCCATTGCTCGCCTAACAGCAATGGCAGAATAGGGTATGTCAGCAACGGAAGCAGACTGTACATCCGAGATTTCTATTAATCTATCAAGTTTACGCACCTTCCATTGAGAACAACCCAGCAATATTGGAATCTTCAAATACTTTTTCGGTATTGAAAGATCGACGAATATGATGCGGTCTTTCTTTGAAAAATTGATCTACTGCGGCTGGTGATGAAAGGATAACGATAGGCCATGGGCCGAAAAAGTAATTGTACGCCGTTCCATATTTCCTGTGGCAGTGGTTTATGAGCGTCTGAAGTGTAAGCCAGATCAACTAACCATTCTTACCAGGCATGATTCTCCAAAGTGCTGAGAATATCTTTTAGCCCAACTTGATAGAGGTTTCCTAACAAAGGACGAGTTGGAGGGTGTGGGAGATCTTTGATGGTCTTACAACCAGCAGGAGTAGGCGTCTTTGGCTTGCTATACACTTTGTACAGAGCAATAGCTGTGGCTATGGAAACAACACCCGCAACAGCCGAGGTATTTGAGATCTGCATGTTGCGCGAATAAGACAATGTGCCAAGCTTGTCCATGGCATCCTCAAATGACAACATTCTGACCATTGTGTCCGTGAATATGTCCTTGTGTTTAGTGTGAGCGTAGGAAAACTGTAAAGCTTAATACACAACTTGAAACGCCTATTTATGGTAACCCCACAGGACAACTTTCCCGGCGCACTGTTCACGGGTAAAATCGCTACACAGGCGCTTGAGTCATATGGACAACAACATTATTGTCAAGCGAACCCAAAATTCTTAGAACAATAAATGCCCAGTAAAAACAACTATAGACGCCTACATATGGTATAACTATCACGTAGTCGTAAATCAAGGCCAGGTGAAAGGATCAATAGCATACACTTTTTTAGTTTGCGCCAAACCATGGTCAAGCAATAAAACAGCCACTTCTCTACCTTGGTTTACCATCGATACCCAAGGCATAGCAATACCAAATCCCGCAATGGCTCTCCGAGTATGACAAAATGATTCCGTCCTCGGAATCTTGAACCTAATGATTGGTCTTTACTGGAGGAATTTGTACAGTGTTCAGCTAGATATATATAATTGAGACGCGCAACGGTGTAGTGAATAGGTAGGGCAAGAGCATAAGGTGAGAGTTGGTTTAAAAGATGTTCCATATGAAGGAGCGGCACACGGGTGGAATGATCTGGTCAGAAAAATAAGGTCGCTTGAACAGGAGAATCTCAATCGTCGTCGAACGGCGAGTAAAAGCGCTCATAGCTTTCTCTCGAACATTCTCCTCCTTTCCTTGGATCGAACAAAAATTTGTAGCAAGCGCCGTCAGCACACAAAGCTACAAGATCAACGTAAGAAAATCAGCCATACACTCTTATACACTCTGCCATAGACTGTTGCCATAGACTATTACAAGAAAATGAGCCTTACCAATGATGCTATTGGTTTGTTCGCCAAATCCCACAACGCATCGTGTTTCCGAAGGTATCGTGGCATGAGCAAAGCTCCATTCACTTGAAAAATACTTTGGTAATAAATCTTTCATGAATCGAAAGCTGCTACCCCTGTTACCACTATGAGTGAACCCGGGCAACGAGCTGGAATGACTTGGTGTGACTTCGCCATACGTTGGCCCTCGAGGGGTCCGTTCAGCGGATGCCACAACCGATGCATCTAGATTGAATATATGTATAGTCCCTTTATCGGACGATACACATATCCGGGTCGATTCCTTGTTGAAGGCAATAGAATAGATCTCTGCTCGATCCATGCCTCGACGAAGCTCATTGAGAAGTTGGCCAGTGGCAGTGTCAAAAATACGTATTAATGTGCCTTTTTCGCTTGCAGTGGCACATTTCGTCCCATCAAAATTCATAGCCAAGCAGCTTAATTGGCCGGAATGCGCGGCAATAATACTGACATTCGTGGTGGTAGACTGCATGGTTTTGCCAGCATTATTTGGAGATGTTGGGGATAACACTGACGTAGTCGAGTTGATTTTGTTCAGATCAACCACTTGAATATGACCTTGCTGGCGTCCAGGAAAAGCCAGTATGGCATGTTCTTGTGATGGGGATACAGCGGCCAGGCCTAAATTGGGGATAAAAGAACAATGCATGCGAGATAAGCGACTTGTGCCTGTCAAGTGAGTTATCATTGCGGTTCAACTTACCATGAGGATTATCGATGGTTTCAAACGAATGTAGCTTCTGCGGATTCAGACTGAACACATAGACAAAGACTTTGTTTGATGTTATAACAATGAGTCTGTTGTACGCCAAAAAATTAATTAATGCGCATGCAACCAAGCTTGACTGACCAACAGCCATGTCTTTACCTGTCTCGGCGCAGTTTGACGTTCCTTACATCACTTTTGTATTCAAGCTCCACCACTGATTTGCCTTTGATGTTGTCGAAGATGATGACTCTATTCGGTGGATACCTGGGATTCCGACCACCTCCCACCAGGGCCAGGTAATTTGTGCGATACAGCATTTCTACAATCGATACGCCGCCGTCGTCAAACTCTGTGTTGAAGCACCTTTGTTATACACGCTGATCCTATCTAAACATGGTTTCATTCAGTCTATGACTTACCCTTCCTCGTTTGCTGGATTAATGGGTCTGCGTTGAACACCCGAAACCCGTTGCGCAAGCCTACAGCAAAACAACCAAAGTCCTAGAATACAACAGCTGTTGGTTAGCGGAGAATTTAGGACGAGCTGTGACATTGCATAAACCCGGCCAACCTGGTTGAAGCCAGCGTATAAAAGACCCGAGGCATCGTGCGTGGAAGAAGGTGAATGTGTGAGATTCATTCACAAAGTGTGGGGGAGGAGGTATAACAACAGCGAATGTACGTCGAAAGGTCAGTTTATAAAAACCAAAATGATACGTTTCGCTATTGGTCAGGTGAACAGCTGGTGGAAGGGCCAAGATATGCTGCTGCCAAAAATTGCTAATACCCGAGCCCCTGACCAATCACTTGAGCTGATATCACTTTTTACCCGTCTAACACCTCGCATCAAGTTATGGCTACTTTTTAATAACACTTTAGATACTTCAGTGCTGATTGCTTTATTCATTCGTTTGAAAAGCTATGTTTGCTATATGGTACAATTAGACAAAGTAAAATAGACGTAAGGGAGGGCGAGAGAGAGAGAGAGTGAGAGAGGAGCGGCAATAATTTAAAACAGAAAAAATAGAGGATTTCTGATCTGTATAGACTATAGCTTCAGACTATTATTTGGTATGGGCATCGTCAGGGTTGGGATGATCAAGTGAAGTTGACTTTAACATATCAAGGTGCAGATCATTTGATAAACGGTCGTTATAATGACTGTTGGAGGCGTCAGCTGGGCCTGCTCTTCGTCTTAAGGCTGTGTTGTGAGCTTCAAGGTATGCGTCGTACTCTTCAGTATCTTGCACGTACTTTGAGCTTGAGTTAGATAGGTGGTGATAATGTATACTCGAATCACCAGCTTCCAGGCTGTTGTAATCTGGAACCGTGTTTTCCATTGGCAAAGTAAGTGAACGCGACGGCTCCTTGTTGGGGCTGGAAGATGAGAAGTATCTTAATCGCCCAGAGTTTAACATTGATTTGAAGCCAAAGGCAACTGCTCTAGCTCCCTTGAGCTTGGTTGGCCCATTCGCACCATATATGTTTGTACTAGTAGAATCCACAATGATTCTGCCGTTATTGTCTTTTCGCAGCAGCGTACCTGTAACAGTTTCTCCAGAGTCTGTAAGACTGATGCCGGTAAGGTCGCAGTTGAATTCATGATCGTCGCTGGAGAACATCCGGGTATGCTTTCCTCGTGCATAATCAGAAGGTACATACGTTTTCGCTGTATCAGGCACGCTTGGTAGAGACATTATCCTCATATCCCCAAGCTCTTCAGGAGCGATTGAGGATGGCAAGTTTGGATCTATCTGTGATGTAGTGGATGGCTGTTCTTCCGGCTTTTCAGCCTTTTCTCCACTGAGTAACATTACACCATATATGAGAACGGCAATACCAACTAGTACTAGTGCTATTGCCCAAGCCGGATATGTTCCAATTTCATCCATATATATGATGGAGTTAATCAGTCCCATAGCGGTATATGTGCCATAAAATGTTGGTACCACAACGACGGATGAATATAATTTGAGACTAGTATTTAAACAATAGACCTAGTAGAGTGTAAAGAGGTGTTAGCAGTGGCATTCTCAGCTGAGAAAAATAAAAACAGGCAGAATGTGTACCTGAAGGATAGCTGTTATCAACAAGGCAATCAGAATGAATATGCTGATGGAATCAGTGAATTGATTGTTACCAGTAGACACAGAGATAACGAATAATTTAACGCTGTGTAGACAGCAGTTTAGTCAAAGAGAACAAATGGCCAGTAGCATTATCGCTATGTCACTCACCCGCTCTTGGCTAAAAGCAACGTTTCGGAGGCCAGCAGGCCCCCAACTACACTCATGCATATAGCAACTGTTTTCTTCATGGTGTCAGGATTCAAATCTTTGATTACATATACTTTCGATCTACGTTGCTCGTCTGCGGACGCCCAGGAAGCGTAAATTGCAAAACACAGGCCGGTAAACGTTATCAAGTTTAAGCCTCCAAAGTAAATGGCGAATAATGGTCGAAGATATAAGGCTTTGAGGGAATCCAATGACAAGTTTTCTTCAGCTATGAGCAATGCAACACATTAAATAAAGACATCAACGACAAATGATATTACGTGCAGTTTCAGACTATAACTTACGATCTTCACCATTGTTCATGCCTCCAAACACAACAATCCATATTACACTGGCGACTACCACACAGGTACCCAAAATATCCTTTTTTGCGATTTTTGTGCCAACCAGTAATTTCGCAAATATGAAGTTGAAAATAAGAGCCGCACTACCGAGAGGAGCAACCCACTGTGAAAACAGGTTAGAAACCACTAGAGGTATCTTAAAATCAGCAACTGCATCAGATCAAACCTGTGTCTTTAAAAAATCTGGAAGTTGCAAAGAAGTGTCAATTAACATGAGCTTCGATCCCTTGTTCTGTTCCAAATACTATTTGAGGGGGAGGGAATGATCTACTTACTAAGGGCAATGGTACTGCCGATAAGTTGACTTGCAATATACAGATAAAGACCAAAATGCCACATAGGTCTACCACAATCATGTCGCTGATCTGACTCTAGCTTTTTAGAATTTCGTACATGGTCTAATTTCAGCAAATTCAAACCCAAGGCGTTCAGTGTACTTGCTCCCAACGATACTAAAAAACCAATAACGAAATCGATTGGAGAGCTGCCGGCCATTGCTGTGTTGAATATTAGAGTGTAAAGCTTATCACTCTGACTTCCTCAATCGCTTTGCCTTAGTGATGTACGATGCTACAGTAGATAGAAAGGACAAGAAAGAGGGAGTCGGTCTGTCTCTATCAGTGTTTTGGTGAAATGTGGTAAATTTTTCACGGAGATGATGATTTAGAATATGAAAACCAGGGGAGAGAGTAGAAATATAGAAAAAGGCGGAGGAGAAGTTCGGTAAGGGGAAACCAGGATCAAAACGTGAAAAAAAGAAATCCTTTAACAAATTGTGAGAGATGTTTGTTCAGTTCAGATTCCAAGGACATTAAAACAAACTGCTGGGATATGATCAAATATCCCCAAATATCCCTTTTAGGTCACTGCTGGCTCGTCTGTTTTAATATGAAAGATATGAGCTGCCCGCCAAAACTCCCGTTGGGTCATAGTGCGCATAGTTTGATCGGCTGTTTGTTGGTTTCTACCGGTTTTTTTATTCAGCGAGGACCAAATTCGCTCTTTCGGTTTCAGGAGTAGAAATCACCACCACCTAATTGAACCCATTAATGTGACCCAGTCAGATCAAACAGTGTTCGCTCCTTCATAACGCGTTACTTATAATCATATTTTAGCATAGCCTATGAATTCAACTTTTGATCTGCTTTTTGTTATAGCTAATTTTTTTAATTTTTTTTTTGGATTGGCTGTCTGCTTAGAGCATAACAACTCTAAAAGTCACACAATGTCTGCCTGACCACCTGAGAATTAGAGCCATAACTGCTAGTCGAACGGAGAAACGTTCTTCAGCCTCTACCGAGGGCAGCATATAGACCGGTTAGTGTTCGTTAATGTATGCATGTCGTCACGACGTTTGAAAATTATAGACACAGCCGCTACCATGAATTCCATGGTTATGCAAGATGATGTTATTTTATTGCACTGGACATATCCCATTAACATCGTCAAGAGATCCCTTTTGACCACATTATCAAATCGTAGCTCCGAGGCACATTCTCAGTACAGGTACAAAGTCTCACATATTTATACGGTGGTAGATGACACTGTGATGGCCCATTTATTGGCCATTTTTTATTTTACAGGTAACATGAGCAGTGCAGTAGTGCTGCTGGGGTATAAAGAAGGGAATAGCAACTTATAAAGAATAAGATGATATTAATTCTGAAAGAGGAGCAAAGGAGTTTTGATCTATGAGTGAAAATTCTCTGGCGAACATTATAAAATGTTTGCAGCTAATGTCAAACACCAGGCGCTCATCCAGCAAATCGATCTGATGGATATGAGAGTGATACATATGTGCATATATTCGAAACAATCGCTTGTAAATGGTCCGTATTCTGACGAGAAAATCTTTGGAAAAAGGTTCACCTGTTGACAATTATTAAAGGGTTGCATTCCTACAAATATTAAAATGGCAACTTACCGGGCTGTTGCGGGACCAACTGACCATCTTGAAGATTTGATATCACCCATGTTCTAAGTAGATCTACATAGTGAGGTGCCGATACTTTGATCGGTTTCTTGCCTTCTTGAGCCCAGAAAAACTCGTAACTAATGAAAGACAGACTTAATTACTGAGATAATTTATCATGCGGTATGTGTTGAGTGCTACTTACTTTGCCCCTGCGGACATAGACGGGCAAGATGAAGGTGTGCAAGAGTCAGAAATTGTAGCGTACAAAGCCATAGTCTGTTGAAAAAATTCTAGTACTGTAGGAGAAGAGTTATAAAGGATCATTCCGCATATCATCTGGTGACCTTGGGTAGAATCTTACGGTTGATAGTGATCCAATCCTGTTCGGACTCTCCAGCAGGTAGTTGAACAACTTTGCGCAAATTGTCGACTGTCAACATTTTTGAAGCCTTTTTCCTTATGGCAGTGGTGTTACCAGCATCCAGTAGCGGCGAGCTGTTGGCCGAGCTAAGTTGGTCCGCATCTAGCTGTTGCTGGTGCTGCACTATCCAATCTGGGCTTTGCACAGATCTTCTGGAATGAGTCCTGCTGCCGGTTGGAGAATAATGAGTTGGAATCAATAAACGCAATTGTGTTACATGTTATTGTAGAGTGTACCTTGGCCAATTGGAACCACTCGACATTCGATAATGAAGGAGATTAATATAGATGCCTTCTTGAAGGTGGTGCTCAGAATAATTTAACTGCTTCTTCCGCTCAACCTTATTTGCAATTTCTTCTCCTGGAAAACTTACTGTTTTACTCTCCCTTCCAGACCGCTTCATTCTTATTGCACAAGGTATAATCCCGGATCAATGCTAAGAGAGCAGACTGGCTAAGGAGTAATATCTTCAGTCAAGGCATGGTGTTCAGTTTACTTTGACAACACATATAAAACAGCTGATCATGACGGATTTCTAGGTGGTGCTGCTACGAAGCGCTTTAGTGCGACTTTAGTATAATTAAATCCATTTCAATATTAAACGTGTTGACCATAAAATATATGTCGAATGTCCTGGCCTGAGCTTACGTATTGTCTATCACTAATATCACACGGAACTAATCCCACCAGACCTGACATCGTAGCTTTGCCTGATAACTCTTATTAAACATGACGGTCAAACCATGTGTCATTGGCAGAGTCTGTTCCGAGAGTATCGGCTTGAAAATCCTTCATAACGTGTGATGCTGGTAGGTTTGTTGGTAGTGACTCAGAGCAAAGGTTGTTGTGACAGCTGATCCGTTCCGAAGGGGTAATTCATTCATCCTTATTAGAAACATCAACTCGGAATTAGAAAAGGTCCAAATGGAAATATATTCTTTAATTGATATTGGGTATCTTGATAGTCCACTGTCCGTTACGCATAGGCATACTAAAGACATGCAGCCGTGCGAGTAGTTTAAACACTCGCTAAAGCAAACGAGATGGATGAGTAATTGAAGAAATTTTTGGTTCCGGATCAATAGAGTTTTGACTTTGCAAAAGGCGTGGGTTTCCCTGCGTAGATCTTAGCGGCGGTGGGTCTTCTTACTGCTGTTCTATATAAAGCACCTGACCTGTACAAAGAATCATTCATGAACCATGTCCACTCGATCTACGGACATGTCCAATCAGTACGAATTGTCAGCTCCTTCAGTGACGAACACTCCACAGTCGCATGAAGCAGCGTCTCCACAAAGCTCAATAGCTGAAATAAACAACCTCAGTCCGTCCCTCTCAACCAAAGCTTTAAAAAGGTGAGTCGGTAGCAGTAGTTGGTAATACTGCTTTCCATGCGCTAATACAAGCCAATGCTTGCAGACAAGCTATACTTACAGTCATTGCCGCTTTCACCCTGACCTTTACTGGATGCGGCTTGAACTTTGCCTTTGGTGTATACCAAGAACTCTATGAAACCACAGGTGGCCCATTTCAGGATGCTAGCCCAGCACAAATTGATCTCATTGGAACACTGGCAGTTTCTCTCATGACGATCGGAGCACCTTTTGCTTCGGCATGGACCAAATCATATGGGCCATGCAAAGTTACGGTGCTTGGAGCTACTCTATTTGCTGTAGGTAACATCCTGGCTTCGTTTGGTACCCAATTATGGCATTTTATCCTTGCTCAGGGAGTTCTTCTGGGTTGCGGTACATGTTTGACATATATCCCATCCGTAACGGTGGCACCGGGTTGGTTTGACAAGCGACGAGGGCTAGCTCTAGGTATTGCGTTGAGTGGGACAGGTGTAGGAGGATTAGTGTGGGCACCGACTCTACGAGCATGCAACAGTTTTTTTGGGTTTAGAAACACGCTTCGAATGACAGGAGGAATCTCTTTTGTGTTGATTTGTACGGCAGGACTTGTACTAAAATGGGACCCAGATAGTCAAAAACGAAATGAATTGAACTCTCGCGGTAATTTCAAAATCCCGCTTGTCAACTGGAATATTGCGAGGAGCCGCATGTTTGTAGTCAAAGCTACCGCCGCTACCGTTCAAGCTGCCGCGTACTATACGCCAATTTATTTCTTCTCATCTTATGCCAGGTCTCTGGGTTTTAGCGCCGTTGCTGGAGCTAATTTTATTGCTCTGAGCAATGGTTTGAGTGCGGCTGGCAAAGTGGGTTTGGGTTATGCCGCTGATCGATACGGAAGGCTCAATGTACTGCTGGCTTGTACATTGATCAGTGCTCTGTCTATTTTGGCACTTTGGCTACCATCAAGTCTTTTAGGTGGCTCGCAGAACGTGTCCGCGTTATTTATTTCCTTCACTATCCTGTATGGTATTACCGCCGGAGTATATGTGTCATTATTTCCAACCGTACTAGCTGAAATATTTGGTGTGCAACATTTTGCCAGTATCAATGGCTTCTTGTATATGTTACGAGGTCTTGGTACCCTGGTTGGAACGCCAGTGGCTGGAGCCCTTATTCGTTCTGGAACTTCAACGTCGGTTACCAAGCTCCCATCCAATTTCACTAGTTGTATCACCATGGCTGGCGTTTTACTGACAGTAGCTAGTATAGCGGTGTTTTATGTTCGATTGGAAGCCGTCAAACCGGTTGGGTGGCGCTGGAGAATGTAGAAAACAGTCAATCACAATGACTGTTAATTTGGCTGGTTTCTCAAAAATTTAATTTTTTTCATTATCAAACGTTTATCAAACATTTACCCATACTTGCTGTCTTTGAGTTTTCAAAAAGCCTATACCTTTGCATCAGCTGGCAAACCACAATAATGATAGAATAAAATAGGTTATTTACAAATGACATTAGATAAAAAAGCGAGTTGCTTTTTTTGTGTGGAACATTCATGTGAGATAAGTTATTTGTGGGTTAGATGTTTTAATGAAAGTGATCTTTATAGAAGGTGACAACGTGGATTAGGACAAAGGAACTAACTAGCAATTTTTAAATTGATATGCCGTGACCAGGCACGCATTTCCTTTACAATAGCTGATAGAGCGTATTTTTGGGATGTTTAATTTGCAGGCTGGAGATCTTGCTTACGAGCTCATTTATGAAAGATTTTGAAACTCCTTTTTCATTTGAACCAGATCTTAGCAAGGCTGGACATGAACTAAATTGCTTACCGAAAAAATAAAGAGCTGAATTATCTCTACGTGTACCCAAGCTTTTTCCTTCTCCTCTCCTTCACTTCAACTGGGCTCGTCATCTCAACTTGTCATTTTCAACCTCATTCCGTTGTTCATCTCTAAACCTTGTCTCGGTTCCTCGACCCCTTGATTTCGTAACCCCTCATTTATTGCCGCCAATCATGGGTAATTGTGCGTCAGCCTCAAACGTCGAAGATGAAAATACCAGACATATAAATCAAGAGCTCAAGGAAGAAAAACACCGCTTGGCTAAAGAAGTAAAGCTGCTTTTACTCGGTTAGTATGATCAGGAAAAACGCGAAGACACTTGGCCGGAGACTTTTTATTGACGCACTTTGGCCCAACAGGTGCTGGTGAATCGGGAAAATCAACTATCTTGAAGCAAATGCGACTTATACATTCTCATCATTTTACTGACCAAGAAAGAGAGACATTTCGGGGAGTAATTTTTGATAACATCATGGTGGCTATGCAGATCATCTTGGAAGCCATGGAGGCGCTGAAAATCAACTTGGAGAGTAAAGAAAATGAGCAATATGTGGCATTATTTGTAAATATCCCATCAATCGAACGTGGTGGTGTCTACCCTGAAAGCTACTTGGTGCCAATAAAATCACTATGGGCAGACCAGGGAGTGCAAAAGGCATTCTCTCAAGGCAATAGCTTTGCACTGGATGATAATGCCAATTTGTAAGTTCTACTTGTTGTTTACATTTGTACAATCTGGGCTGAGTTTGACCCTTCATGTCTAACGCCACCAACATTTTTAAAACAAAGCTTTTTCAGCCAACTCGATCGTCTGTTTACACCAGGTTACATTCCCACTGACGATGATATTATTCGAACTAGAGTAAAAACTACTGGAATTGCCGAGACTGTATTTAAAGATGGCTCACTGACATATAGGATGGTGGATGTAGGCGGTCAACGTAGCGAACGCAAAAAATGGTAAGACCTGTATGCCGGTATTTTGATGCCGTCAGAAACTTATTATACTAATTAAATCATCATGCATGGTGTTTAGGATCCACTGCTTCGAAGGAGTCACCGCTATCATGTTCATAGTTGCAATTAGTGGTTACGATGCTTGCTTAGTGGAAGATAAAGATTCGGTAAGTCCTATCAGCCGCGATTTTCGACCATGTACAAATTTTTCTACATATGAGCTAAATGACATTTTTCCAGAACCAAATGCATGAAGCGCTCATGTTGTTCGACTCTATCACCAACTCATCATGGTTCAAAAACACATCTGTGATATTATTTTTGAACAAGATTGACGTGTTTCAAAAGAAACTAAAGGTGTCGCCGGTATCAAGGTACTTCCCAGATTACACTGGAGATGACCTTAGCTTTAGCGAGACCAAAAATTATTTCCGCAATCGCTTCGAGCGTCTTAACCAAAACAAAGATAAGATCCTGTATGTGCACTATACCGACGCCACTGACACCAAATTACTACGCCATGTCATGAACGCTGTGTCCGATACCATTCTTCGTGTCAGTGTGCAAAGTCTGCTAATGTAAACCTTGCTATCCATCAACACCGTTGATACCCTATAAAGAAGCATTTCTATAGCTTAGAAGCCGTCATTATGTATACAATCTCGAAATAATTGTAATAACACCATCAAGTCATTCTATCTGCCATCATTGTTAAGCCAACTTTCTTTTTGCCCAAACGGTTAAAATTTTATACCGAACATGCTTCGATGGAGCTGGGTCATTGTTTTGCCACGCGCCGCTTTGAAAACGCGAGTCCCAAAAAGGCATCGTTTCATGTCAGTTTGAACAGTGGCGCGACTGTCGCGGCACGTTATTCGTTCTCTGGCATTATAATCGGACCGTCACGGAGTTCGTAACAAGTAGTACAATGCAACTTTCATTGGCAAGGAATGCTAGTACCGCGATGTGTACTTCCTGCTTTGGCTCAAACACGCCATGTATCAAGGGTGACGCTGAGGCATGATGCTGCCAATTAATTTTTCGGCGCTAGTAAATGAATTGATGCTGTTGCTCCCAACGCGATCCACTATATATATTTCCCGCTGATTTTGAGAATTTGCTAATAAACTTTAAACAAACACGTAACCAGAAAAAGCAAAGATGTAGACAACAAGTATCATATTGGTTTCAATGGCACAATTACAGGTATGCTTTAAAGTATGATATATGTTTTCAGGTCAATATGGGTCTAAAAATAGTTATAGTATGTTCTCCCTTTGTACTTATGTTACTGCTGATTATAACAGCTTCAAACCTATGAATTAAAACAAAGACATTTTACAGCAAAACGTGTATTCAGAACCTAGATCGTTTTAAAACTTGATTTTGAGATAACATTTCTCATTACTGCTTGTTGTATGTTGAATTCTCAGAACAATCGAAACAGCAGACTGCAATAAATGATGCAAGACTATTTTGATACGTGTCCTAAAGTATATTTTCTCTCATGAAGCCAGGTTTACTAGAATCAAGCTCAACAGCGACATTGAAAGGGTCTACAGTATACTGCGATTAGCATGATAGTCGATCTCAAGCATCAATTACACATTCCTGAAAAAAGCTTGTATACTACAATTTTGAGACGGTGAATAAATATACAGTTTTGATCTTTAAGCGAATCGAGTATCTAAGAACATCTAATAAGATAATGAGATGAAGAATTGAAAAAAAATTCCAAGAACCAACAATAATGGCATTCTAAGAATATATATAGATTGGGGGCGGTAATATATGATTTATTTACTGCTTTCGGTTTCTGAAACTTTCTTAACTTCTCGTCATAGTGTCATCTTATTGATCATCTATCGGTATTAACAACATCATCGTCAATATCCAAAGTATTTGTCTTCACACAGCAATGTTTATAGGAAAATTCACCTTACAGAGGTCACAAAGGCTTGCAAGAAATATGCATGATGCTGGATCACAGCATGACGCATATTTTGTATTCAGGTATGTCTCGCTCCTTTTTGTTGAATTCTAGAGGAGCTAATACAATTTTGAGAAAATGTAGCCGACAAACATACAGATATTACTAAAATATGGCTCAGTAATTGTTAGGCGAAAAAAATAACAACATTTCACATCAGTAACATAGCGTGAGATTCAGAATCAAACGCATGCACGCATTATTGTTGCTAATCCGCAGCTTGATATCATCGCTGTAATACGAATTCAATTGTTATTTGAATTTCTTGTGTTTGTAGATTAAGTACTTTGCTGCACTCAAGCCACCGGCCTATTAGTATCCGAATATTTCATAAACGACAATACAACGATTGGAGTGCTTCTTTTGTAAATCGCCAACCTGTATTCCAAATCGATAGTTTCTTACGCGCTGAAAGTAATACATGCGGTCACTTGCGTTATGTTTTAAATACAGTACTCAGGGGCATGATTTAACGCCACCGTACTTTCAGCTCTCTGCAATGCAGCTCTTCCGTCACTTTCTGATTTAAGTGGAAGGCAACATTACAATATGATGTAGCTGACGTGTTACTGTGGCAAAAAATATAAAAATCTCAATCATTTCCAAAATAAGATAAATAACTTAACTCTATTCTACGCTCCACTGCAATGCAGTATGTATACATTTGGTAGACCACGGTGACAAACACGACGCGGCAAAGCCAACGGCGCAGCGGGAACAGACGGGGCAGAGCCAACGGCGCAGGGGGGACTAGAGGCTGAATGA